>JAQMYJ010000024.1:938238-956710 GCA_030014305.1 Clarias laeviceps | reverse complement strand
GTACCACAAGAGCACATAATCAGTCTGTGAGAGGCAGAATTATTGTTGGTTGGTAGGGGATCAAATACTTATTTCCCCCACTGTAAATGGTTTTGTGAGTTGTGTATTTTTTATTTTTTTTTGCAGTGTGTCAGTCTAAACAACATTTATGTGTAATTAAATTATTTAGATATATGGATGATGATGATGATGATGATGATGATTAAAAAAAAAGAAAAAACAAAACTCATGTATAATTAAGTGAGCAACACATGTTCGACCTCCATCATTCTGAGAAGACTATTCTCACAGTGAAACATGATGGTGGTAGCATCACACTGAGATTCAACCCTCTGCTGCTCAAACACAAGGAAGGTTTTCCTATGCACTCCTGTCTCTGGCTTACCTAAGTTTATCTTCTTCTAGGATTTCTGTGAAGCTGCTTTGGGACAATGTGAGCTGTAAAAAGTGATATAAGAAGCAAATTAAATGTGACATGGCACAAAGTGGTCCGCTTTGCATGGACATTAGAAATGAATCGACTCTGATGGCTATTTAAACATTTACATTGGCGGAGCAGGAAAATATTGGTATGTGTCAGTAGGAAGACAAGGCTGCTGGGTCTGTATTCGAATAGCAAGGACATAAACAAATATAAACAAAGAGACTGCTGAATAATGATTAATGACTGCATGAGTAATGGATAATGATCAGCATGTTTTTTATGATTATTATTTTTCAATATATATGCATCTTTCAAAAAACAGGAAAATATTAAAAAAAAAAAAAAACAGACATTCTAAATCCACATTCATTCAAGTGACAAACCAGGAGGTGACCATTGATTTTCTATGTATATGAGTGACACAAAGCTCTTGAATACGAACCAGATAAGTGAATTAAATTTGGAATTAAACAAATCCTACAGTTTATGTGGCCTAATGTTTCTTCAGCTACACATTAAATATTAAAAAACCTGATATTCATGGTTTTATATTATACCTTTATATATGACCTCTTAGGAAATGAGTAAAGAGACTTTAAGAAGAAAAGCAAAGCTTTGAATGAAGTATCCTTAAGTTACCCTAAGTAAGAGGTACAAAGCAAGCTACAGTAGGCTTCTTACACAAGACAGAATCCCAAATTATTATGTCTGAACCCCTGATCAAGGATGCTACTTTGGTGGATGGAACAAGGAATTGTACACCCTACATAGCCCACTAGCTTTCCATTTAATTTTAAATGAGATTCAACCCCAGTATCCAGAAGCTAGTATTCTAAAGTGGAATATATAATATAATATTTATACGAGATATAAAGTAAATCTGTTATGTTTCTCAGAACTGTCCGTTATTTCTGTTTTATTCTCCTCATGTGTTGGATCCAGAGTACTGGTAAGAATTTCAACAACTTTCACCCCTGTTAATTACACTAATTGTAGGTCGCCAGCTCTGCCAGTAATGGTTAGTTAGTTCTGCCAGTCATGCAAGGATGTGTGCTGGCAGACAAAGTAACCGGTTTAATAAACAAACAAATTATAATCTGTTGATAATGAATGGTGTTTGTGGAACTGTTGCATAAAAGCAATATCACACTCCAGGTCATGCTTTTATACTGAATATCAGTGTTGATATTCAGTACAACAACATTCACTCCCTCTTGTGTGATATTGTTTAAAAAATAGGCCATGCCCACGAGCCACAAGAGTAATGTGGGTACACTCCCACATGAGACTAAACTACAAGAAACACAAGCTAAATTACATACAGGGCAGGAAAGACAAACACAAGACTCACACACACACACACACTGAATTGATGAGTGGGGTACAAAGAGAAAAGCATTTCTCTTATCTTGGTATTTCTCTTAAGTAATCTGTAAACATCGTTCCTCTCAGCGAGCAGATGTGTTAATGTCGTTAATAAGTGCCGGAGCACTCAGGCTTCTCGACTGCCGTATGATGTTTGCGCTGCACTAGTCGAGCGCACTGTAGATTAATAGCGTCGAATTAATATGGAGATCAGTGTTTGTAATTCTCAAAACAAAGACATTCATCATAATTACACACGAGCGCAAAGGAAAAAAAAAAAAAGAGGCAAAGACATGAAAGCAGAGGGATTTCCAGTTGTGTCACAGAGTCTAACATAACAAACCTAAACTGTTTTATAAAAGTTTGATAACAATGTTTACAGATAATAGTCTTTTTTCTATCTCTGTCTCTCTCACACACACACACACACACACACCACTCTGTTCTGTACAAACTAGACACACACTACACAGGTGTTGATACAGTCATACACTGATCAGCCATATTGTTACAGCGAATATTTATCACATTACTGCAGCACCATGAGGGCAACTGCACGGGGCAACTGCACGGGGCAACTGTGGAATATATTATGGGCCCAAATTTTTACACTGGATGCCCTTACTGATACAACCCTCTTATTTTATCTGGGCTTGGGACCGGCACTGCATCCAGTGGCAGGAGTATTGGGTGGGAATTGAACCCGGGCCTTCTGCATGGGGCAAATGTGGGGCATAGATGCCATGGGGCAAATGCCATGACAGTACACTGTATACCTCAGGATTGACCCAGGCATGATGTAAAAATGTAAAACGGTGAATAGATCCAAAGTAAATTGACTCAAGAGCGCCCCCACATGGCGTTCCTTTAGGTCACCTTCAGGGTTTGTTTATCACGGAGAACACGAGGGCACAAAAGCGTGCGCACACACACACACACACACACACACACACACACCTCTTCTTGTTGGCAAACAAATGAAAATGTGGAACGTTGGATTTTATGACATCATGTGTGTGTGTGTGTTTTGTTTGTTTTTAACGCATCAGCACATTTGAGGTCAGATTTCTGTCTCACCCTCCGTCTCACCGTCTGTGGTCTTCGCTCCCGGACCCGTCTCGCCCTCAGCCCTGTGTGTTCTCCATCCGAACCGGCTCTGGAACTTCTCCGACACGGCCGGCGTCTGGAACTCCACGTCCGGCTTCACGACTGCGACACACAGGAAACAGGAACAGCACGGCCTTAGGGCTGCGTCCCAATCACCTGCCTACTGAGTGTACGGGTCGTGTGCAGTGCACTTACACCTACAGCATAAAGATTCACCTCAACCGGGCACTAAACAGGGTAAAGAACTGTATAGTGTCGCTCACTTATATTTAACAATCTACAATACTTTTGTCTTCAGTGTCTTTTTTTTAGTGAAAATACTTCAGTGAAGGTGTTCAGTGGGGGTGTGGAGGTGATGGACGAAGGAGAACCTGATAAACCCTGAGGGGTTGGGGTGGGGGGGGGGTTCCTTTACCTGTCGCTCTGGAGCTCTGGAACCTCGGGGACGTCGTCATTCCAGATTCAGCTGCAGGTGAGAAAGGAGACGGTTAGAGACGCCGCAGGGACACGAGGACACGGAGAGGGTTGATTTGTAATAATCACAAGAAAACTCAAGTTCTTACAGAGGTGAAGTGGCACATGGTGGTGGGAAGATCTACAGATCTACTGATGGATAGAAAGAAGATGGCTTGTGATTGATGGATGGATGGATGATGGACAGATAGAAAATATGGATGAGGAAATATTTAGCAATGTATGAATAGATGATATGCAGTGAGATGGATGAATAGAAGATATTTAGTAGAGCTGGAGAAAAATAAATATATATGTAAATAGATTGAGTTACGAATGGCGATTCTATTGTGTGCTGATTCACGTTACGCCACAACGACTCCAAAATTGATTAAAGAAGAATTCTATTTCTGAGTTTATAATAGAGATGAACCGGTCGATCGGTTAGTGACCAGAATCGTCTGGTTTTCAGTGTGACTGTTCATGACCAGTGATCAGCTGATCAGCCTCAGATATAAACCTGATATAGTTTATTAGTCTGAAACGGACTCATTGCACACACTTACACCCGTCTCACACCACCGCCACCGCTATTTAGTTGCTGTTGAATTGAGTTCTGAGACTTTTGTCAGTTGAGGCGGTAAAACGTCACCGTTCCTTTATAATCCTACAGGTGCTGCACACATTTTCATCCTGTGTATTAGGAGTGAATTATTCACAAAGTATGTTTGGATATTTGAAGTTAGTTTGGATTTTAAGTGAGAAAACTAATGGTATAAGGAACAGGCTACATTTAATTATTCATTGAATTTTTTGAAAAAGTATAAAAAAGTTGAATAAAAAAAAATAATAATAATAATTGGGTGAAAATGTAATAACGAACCGGGATATTTATAAAACCACAATTTTATCAGAATCAGCACAGAGGTCTGGTGACGTCATCGTATCAGGAGGTGACAGGAGATCCCCATCACTGAGGTTTAGTGACAGACAGACGTCTAGCGACGGACGGACGGACAGACAGACGTCTAGCGACGGACGGACAGACAGACAGACGTCTAGCGACGGACGGACGGACGGACAGACGTCTAGCGACGGACGGACAGACAGACGTCTAGCGACGGACCGACAGACAGACGTCTAGCGACGGACGGACAGACAGACGTCTAGCGACGGACCGACAGACAGACGTCTAGCGACGGACCGACAGAAGACGTCTAGCGACGGATGGACAGACAGACGTCTAGCGACGGACGGACGGACAGACAGACGTCTAGCGACGGATGGACAGACAGATATCTAGCGACGGATGGACAGACAGATATCTAGTGACGGATGGACAGACAGATATCTAGTGACGGATGGACAGACAGATATCTAGTGACGGATGGACAGACAGATGATGAATGGATGGATGAAATGAAGAGATTTAGTGATGGATGAAAAGTAAACAGCTAGTGATGAAGTGATCTAAAAGTAATAAATAGCTGGACATTTCACAAGAATCACACACTCATGAACTTCCTTCTCTTATTAAAACAATCACAGACTTGATCAGTTTATCAGCCTTACACCTCTATATTAACTAATAATAGAACTTGTGTTTAACCAAAATAAACATTACGTCACCTGGACTAGTTATAATTTGCACCAGACAGTTATTTATTTATTAAACTAACAGTATTTGTATTCAGAACTCTGATATATTTCCTCTAACTCTCTCTGTGGAGGACACATTAGCCTGTTAGCCTGTTAGCTCGTGTGTTCCTGACTGACAGACAGACCACCCACCGGCTCGCGCATGTAAACCCCGCTCATTAGCTTCAGGAGGCTAAACTCCACACCGCGCGCTCACTCAACAAATATTCATTACCTCATAAACCTCTTAAACTCGACTCACCTGAACATCAGCCGGTTAATAAACACGCCGTTATAAACACACACAGACTCGCGCGCTCTGATTCCGGTGAAGCCGCCGTTTATTTGTTTGTTTGTTCAAACCGGAAGTGGAGAACCGGAAGTGTTCAACGCTGTATGAGTGCGTCCCAAATCGACCAGCTGCCTCTTTATAAAGCAGGGCATCTCTAACGTAATATTCAAAGGTTTTAGAAAGATGAAAAAGACAAGAAATTTGTTGGAATAATAAGAGATCTTGTTTTTTATTAGAAGAGGAATAAAGTGACCCCTCTGTATTTATTTATTTATTTTCTTTTTTATAGTGTTTGTTTTCTTTTTTACTTCTTTCAGACAGTGTTTTCCTTCCTGTCCTGTCTCTCTGACTACTGTGTGCCCTGTTAGACGTGTTTATTCAAATTTATTTATGCTATTATAAATGTGTATTTTGTTTCAATTGTGTTAATTTTTTTTTTATCAAAGATTCCTATTCAAGGTCAAAGGCCAGGGGTCCGGAACTATCAGTTATAAGCAGATTACTTTATAAAATACTTGTTTGTAACTTACAGTCAGCGGACATTCAGGTTTAATGCAGTCTGAGACACGATACATTCAGTCACAACACAAAAATATGTTCACGCTAGTCCAAAAGTAATGGCACTGAGCGGCTGAGCGGTTAGCACTGTTGCTTCACGCCTCCAGGTCCCGGGTTCGATTCCCACGTCGGGTCTGTGTGCATGGTTTTTGCATCTTCTCCCTGTGCCCACAGACATGCAGATTAGGCTAATTTGCATTCCCAAATATGTGTGTGTGTGTGTGAATATGAGTGTTGACCGGAGGTCATAAAAGACCTGGCCTCCACGGTCCGTAGTTGGACTACAGAGAGTCATGGATGGACGGAGGTGTTTTGGAAGAAATTTTAACAACAAGAGAAAAAGCTTCATTTTGTGATTTTCATGTCAAAACAAACTAAATAAGCGTAGTTTATTTGTTTTGATGCCTGAATAAACTGATTAAACAAACTGACCTTAAAAGACAAAACGAGACACTGTAATGACAATGATTTTAAAGTAAAAGTCACAAGTCACATCTAAAACACGTGTAAATCGCCAGCTTTCTCCTTCTTTCCAAAGCTTGCACTCCTGTGGCGTCTGCTGTTGCTCATTAACCATGAGCACATGACCTGTGGTGGACATTCTGAAAAGTTGGGGTGTTTTATCTCGCTGTGGCCTGGACGCGCAGGGAAAACGCACGAGCAGTGCAACAGGTGACTCTCTCCATTGTGACCGCGCATCTCCAGCATCTCCATTTAAGATAACACAACTGAGCGTGAAAAAGATGCGACATGACCAGTCCGAACACCTAGTGTTGATAAAAAACCCAGTCTGAGAAAAGGCCCAGTCTGATCTCAATCAGCTGCCTAAACCTTGCCACAAAAAGGTGTTGACACCCTGAGTTTCTCCTCGCATATTTCTATAGTGACATCCTTGACATACAGGGGATTAATGTACACTGACTGAAGACGCAGAAGTCTCGCTTTTCTGTGGCCACATGGCAGAATGAGTCTGTTAGCCGTGAGCTAAATCAATAATTTTTGAGCAGGCGACTGTTAACAGACCCTGAACTCTCTCACAGGTGGCTGTTAACGATTACATTTAGACTTAATCTAAGGCCAGGATCACCATAACGATCTCCAAATAGACTAAAAAAATAATAATTTATTAATCGGTATAACACGTTTTTTTTTTTTTTTCCCCGATTTTCTCCCTTATTTTAGTCGTGGCCAATTCCTCCCCGTCACTAGGGGGCTCCACATTAAGGCTACTACTACCACTCAGCCGAGAGGGCTGAAGACTATCACGTGTTTTCTCCGAACCGTGTGACGCCAGCCGACCGCATCTTTTCGAACTGCTCGCTCACGCACCGTTAGGGGCGGAGTCACACACTCGGAGGACAGCGCTATCCGCTCCCTCCGCTTACGTGAGCTCACAGACGCCTCTGATTGGCTGTAGAGCCGTGATTAATGTGGGAGCACTAAGTACCTCTCATCCCTCCCCCCTGAGAAAGTCTCGGCCAATCAGCTCTCTCTAGACCTCCGGCTGCGAGAGGTTACAGCATCACCCGGGGATCAAACCAGTGATCTCTGAATGATAGGGCGAGAACTTTACCACTGCGCCACTCAGAGGCAACACGTTTTTATTTCAACGTAAGAAACGTCTACATTATATTATTGCATTCCTAATTTGAGGTATGAAGGGGCGGGATTCACCTGCCGTGCGGACCGGAAAAGCCCTGCTCTAACGGAACAAAGCCTTGACCCGGATTAGTCCAGATCCTGTTTCTAAATCTGAGTAAAACTGGTTCCTTTGGTTATTTAGATTCATTTGAATAAAGACATTATACACGCTTGTGTGCGTCACCTTCTGATTGATTTGAGACTCACCCCTGGCTGTTTTATTGTTTCAGTGTTTTTTAGCCAACAAAACTCAATTTTATGTAAAATATATCAAATTTCTTTATTTAACAACATTTTTTAAGTTTTAGCAAAAAAAAAAAAAAAAAAAAGTAATAATATTTTAACTTAATGCATTACAAATTATTAATCATTATTTTAATGACTGGATGTTTAAACGATGATAAAAAATATTTGTTTCATAATAATAATAATAATAATAATAACATGGGAAATCCCTGCAAAACAAACGTGTTTTCAAACGTTTCATTCCTATTTCTGGGGCATCCTCAGTCACGTGACCAGGGCGCGTTCCGATCCTGTGAGTCAGAGCGCTCGAGACAAACAGACGTGGCACTGAAGACGTTTTCATCACAGTTGACTTGCTACATCACATGCTACAGGTTTTTTCAATTACATGATTGTTCTACCAGAATTCATGCACATGTCAAAACAAAAACATATACAGTCTCATTATGTACTATTATATATACGCGAAAATGCAAAACAAAACAAGAAAAAAACTCGTCTGAATACATCTTATTCTCAATTTAAACCCTGTGTTGGTTGTACGCTTGTGGTTCCACTTTAGTTTCTACTTTACAGTGTATTTTTTTTCTTTTCTTTTTGTTTAAACCTTCTACTCATTTTATCCTCGCTGGCTGTGTGTTATTGTTTCAGCTGAAATGAGCGTGTAGTTCCGCTGTGCTCCGTTAGGGGCGCTGTTGTTCCGAGCGCGTTTCCGCTAGTCGACGCGCAGTGACGTAAAATAACGGTGAAGAAGAAGCAGCAGCAGAGCCTGAGTGCAGTTCCGCAGAGCAGCTCCTGTCTCGCTCTCTCTCTTTCTCTGTAGGCCGGGTCGGAGAGACTAACCGTTATTATTAATATCAGTATAATCATCATTATTAATATTATTCCCGTTGATTTCCTGATGTTTTAATCGCAGTTCCCGGGCGCGTGACATGGCGCTGGAGTGGCGCGAGGCGGCGCAGCGCGTGGACGTGTACCTGAGAGAGCGGCTCTCCTCCGGCCTGCTCCTCGTGCACGCGCAGCTCGGGGTGGACCTGGGGCTGAGGGTGGAGCTCCTCCCCCCGGGGCTGCTCGCGTGCGCGGCGGCGGCGGGACTCGGCCTCGTGCTCGCCGTGATCCTCTGGCTCGCCGTCTGCCGCGGCGTCTGGAGGAAACCCGCCGGGAGACTCGCACCCGAGCCCGGGAGGAGCTCCAGAACCAAAGCCGAGGAGGTGAAGAGGAGGAGCAGGAGGAGAGGAGGAGGAGGAGAGAAGGTCTCAGCTTCATTCACAATCACATGAATTAACGATCACTGGAGATCTGATTAGAGACCTGGTTGATGTGGAAGATCTTCAGTAGTCTGGGGTTCTGGTTTTAGTTTAGGTAGAGATCCAGTTCCTCATTGTGTGTGTGTGTGTGTGTGTGTTGCAGAAGGTGCAGAGGAATGGCCTGGCTGTGGACCTGGAGGACGACCTGAAGCCGGCAGAGGCGCAGAACCAGAACCTGAGTGAGAGTCCGGATCCGGATGGGGGTAAAAATGATAAGGTATACAAACATACAATCAGTCAGTCAGTTAGAGACAGTGTACACACACAAACAACTACAACTTTTAACTGTTTACAGGGGTTTTAGAAAAAAAATTAAACACAACAGAAAAATCTTGTGTGATTTTCATTTAAATAAAAAAACAAAAAACTAAGTGTTTTGATTCCTGAATAAACTGATTAAACAAACCGACCGTAAAGGACAAAAACGAGACTCTGTAATAACAAAGTGATTTTACAACAAAGTGAAGTCACATGTCACGTCTAAATCGTCAGCTTTCTCTTTTTTCCCCAAAGTGCTCTTAGAAGCGTTCTGCCGTTGCTAAGTAACCGTGAGCACATGCGGTGTGGTTTCAGTAGTGCTGCAGTGTTGGCGGCACTGTCGCCTCACACCTCCAGGGTCCGGGTTCGATTCCCACCTCGGGGTGTGTGTGTATGGTGGGTTTCCTCTGGGTTCTCCGGTTTCCTCCCACAGTCCAAAGACATGCAGGTTATTCATCTAACTGGCGTTTACAAAATTGCCCCTAGTGTGTGAATGTTGTCCGGAGGTCCTACCACAGTTATAAAGACAGGAATAAATACAACGATAAACATAATTGGCCTCCACAGTCCCTAGTTATACTACAAAGGTTCCTAGATAGATAGATGATGTGTGTTACAGAAGTGATTGTGTGTGTGTGTGTGTGTGTGTAGCCCTCATTTGGAAACTCCGAACAGGCGGAGCCACCAGATCTCACTAATATTTCCCAGAGTCCTTCATTCACACCAGCAGCTGTTGTCATTTGTGGGCGTGGCCTCTTCACTGACCAAAATAATAATATATTTTTTTTATTTATGTAAGTTTGAATTTGAAATAGTGACTGTTGCAGTCCCACTATAATCCTGTGGGTGGAGCACTCTAAATTCACTCTGTTCACACAATATATGCGTTACATACTGTATACATATATAAAATGAGGGATATAAAAAAATTACAGAAATTCTATAAATGTAGTAAATTTTTTAATTAATAATAATAAGTTTAAAAATAAGCTGTATACATTGCTGCCCTCTGCTGGTGCAAGAGAGGAACACACACCACTTAAAGAGAATAATAATGGGGAAAAACAAAAAAACAACAAAAAAACAACCTTCAGTGCCCTCTCCGTTCACTCTGAGGGGTAAAAACACAGGAGTTTTGTGTGTGTGTGTGTGTGTGTGTGTGTGTGTTTAGGACTGTTACAGGACGCTGGTCTGAAAGTAGCGTCTGGCGGCGTTTGGTTTCAGGAGGTCTGCAGGAGTCATGTGATGATGTCAGAGACACACAACCGGTGTCAGATTAAAGCGCGTGTCAGAGGGGGCGGAGCTTAAGTTACAGTCGCATGACAGCTTAAAATATGACGCTGTAGTTTTTCCTCTTCATGTCTTACTAATGTCTTAACAACAAACACTTTGATCTTAGTGACCATAACAAACAGTGCATCTCCGCCCCCCAGGCTAAATTGTTACCTGTTAATAAGCCCCGCCCCTTTCTGATGTCTGAAATAAACTGTAATGAGGAGATGGACTGTTACAGTATTTATCGTATCTCGTTTTCAGGGAAAGAAGAACAAGAAGAAGGCAAAAGCGGCGGTGAAGGAAACGAAGACCTCGTCCACGTCGGAGCGCAAAGAGCCGGAGGAAGGTAACGTCGTCTCTGCCTCGGAGCTCTGCCTCGTCTCCTCACGCTTGTTTAATTACAGTTTCAGATCCAGCCGGTTAAACGTAACCATGACAACAGATAGAATAGTGCTGTGTGTGTGTGTGTGTGTGTGTGTGTGTGTGTGTGTGGGTTTGCTTCAGCAGGAACCTGGGAGACTAAAGTGAGTCACAGAGAGAAACGCCAGCAGCGGAGGAAGGATAAAGGCGCGGGAGACGAGTCGGGCAGTCCCGGGGGAACGGAGCCCAGCACTAACGCTGCCGCGGCGGAGAACACGCCCGCTGTGGAGGAACCCAAAGTCATCTCAACACCAACCAAGACCTCCAAGAACTCCAACTCCATCACTACCACCTCCACCAAGACCTCCAACAACACCAACACCACCACCACCACCTCCAACTCCACCTGCAACACCTCCAAGACCTCCACTAAGACCTCCATCACCTCCCCCACCAATACCACCACCACCAAGACCTCCAAAAACTCCAAGACCTCCACCAGTGCTGCACCTAAAGCTCAGAAGAACGCTCCGAGAACCCAGCAGGTGGCTCCACCAGCAGAACGTGAGCGCTCTCCTAGTCTGGTCTGAACGTTCTCCATCGCTAGCGTAGTCCTAACACCCCCCCCCCCCCCTCTGTCTCTCTCTCCAGCTGATCCTCCTGTTCCTGAAGTGACCCATGCTGTCATTCCACCAGGTAACACACACACACACACACACACACACACACACACAGTTTACCATACAGATGACGTCACCATTTAAACCCCATGTTATATCACATTAAAGTGTGTGTGTGTGTGTACACGCTCCGCAGTGTGGGACGTGATGAGCGGTTCAGCGTCCTGGGATCTGGGCGTGTCTGTGCCTCCTCACACACAGACCTGGACCAGCGTGAAGCCCGAGCCGTCCGTCTGGCCCCAGGACATGGAGGGTAAGCCGCGCTGCCCCATCCTGCGCTCTGATTGGTCAGAACAGGGTTGAGTAGTTTTCTAGAAGAGACCCTCAGACAGTAGTGAGTTACGGTTTCTATAGTAACGGAGGGATGTGTACGGCGCACGTGTTGACGATGATTTATCCGTGTCTTTAAGGCTCGTGGATGATCGTGGACGGCTCGCACATCCCGACTTCGCTCCACGTGACCGCAAGTACGACACCGCACGTCTGATAAATGTCTGATCATCATCTTTATTCTGATTATTATAATAATTTAAGGTGGATGATGACGAGTTGTCCGCCGAGTGGTGTGTGTTAAACTGCGTGTGCTGCAGCGCCCCTGGTGGAAGCTGATGGTGTTGCACTCCATTACACTGTGATATTAAACCCCCCCCCCCGTGTACCTGTGTGTAGGTGTTGAGCCGCAGGTGGTTCCTGAGCGCCCGTGGGCGTGTCCAGCCCCTGTGGACGATGAGTGGTCTGGACCAAGTGAGTGTCTTCACAATCATAATAATACTAATGTGTAATAAATACTAAATATTTGTACAATTTTATATTAAAGAGCTGTGTGTATGTGTGTGCGCGCGAATATAGACGGCGGGTCTGCAGACCCAGCGTCGGACTACTGCGCCCCGTGTGAGGAGTGGGGGAATTACGAGGAGCCTGCAGTTGGCGCTGTTTCCCCTGACGAGCCTCAGGTCCGTTTTTACATCTCATGACGTAGCCTTAACTCCCATAATGCACTGCTTCACTGGGTTCCTCATGAGCGTGGCTTATTTTCCTCGGCGTCACACAGGAGTCGGACCCGGAGAAGGACAAAGACGAACCCGCGGCTCCGGGAAGCGGCAAGGCCAAGAAGAAGAAGAAGAAAAAGAAGAAAGCAGAGGAGGCTGGAGGTGCTGCTCAGGTGAAGCTCCGCCCCTCAAACACACACACACACACACACACACACACAGCATATATAGACAAATTCTGAACAACAAATTCATAAAAGAACATTACATTATCACATTTACATTGTGATTGACAGGTGGAAGCTGAAGTGGGTGTGGCTAAAGACCAGAGTGCTGCAGCGAACACTTTGCCAAAAACCGTGAAAGTGAGCGTTTATTAATTTATAATTAACTGAAGTCAGCTTTAGTGCAAAACTAAAGACGCTAAACTTCCCTTCGCTCTGTGTGTGTGTGTGTGTGTGTGTGTGTGTGTGTGTGTGTGTGTGTAGGACGCAGAAGTCGTGGCTCCATCTCGAATCCAGATGAAACCCGCTGAACCTGAGGCTCCACCCAAAAGCACAGCTCCGCCCACTCAGAGTGAGTCACTTAGCAGGAAGTCCAAAATGCTCTACACTCTTTTGACGTTAGCCTTTTTAGCATGTTAACGCTAACGCTTATCATCTCGTGTCTCCGCCAGAGAAACCCGAGGAGAGCTGGGAATCTCCGAAACAGGTGAAGAAGAAGAAGAAGGCGCGGAGAGAAACATGAGCGCGCGAGCGGATTTCAGGAAGAAACGTCGATATGCAAACGTCCAGGATTTCAGACAGACTGCGAGTCGTGCTTCAGGCGGATTAGCGCGCTAAGTCAGCGTGCACTCGGACAGTGAACAGTGTGTAACATCTCAGTCCTGTGGGCGTGGCCGTACATCAGGCGTGCGCTCTTCATCGCCATCACCTTCTCATATCGCCGTTCTGTAACGCTAACGAGAAGACCGTGACGTTCTTCTCGGGAATAAAGACGGTTGTGAGATTTTTTTTTATTTTTATTTTTAACGCTAATTTCTCTTGGACGCCGCGTGTCGTGCTGTGTCGCGGTGACCGATGAGCAGCACACGCCTGATGTACGCGCTAATCAAACTCTCGCCCCTGTCTCAACGCTGTAGGTTCATCTCTGACTCTGTAGTCTATCTGATGAGAGCTTGTTCTGTCTTGAGAAACTTTCAGGAAATAAATAAATAAAAGATCCGTAACATTTCACTCGTCTCACATCAGCACCAGGTTCCTGTGTTTTCACTTCTCGAACATCCTGAATGTGTTTACATAGAGAACGTTCTAGAAGATTTTTTTTTTTGTTTCTAAATAAAGTCGCAAATCCGTTAAGAAAATCCTGCGTATTGATGTGTTCGTAGTTTGGAAGTTAGCTTTGCTGCCCTCTGGAGGCCGGAAATGTCAACGCCTCATCTGATGGACTATGTTTAGCGTTAACGGACGGTGGACGTTTATTTATTCTGAAGCGGTAAAAGCCATACCTGTAGACGTTGACGTTTTTCTATACAGACACGTTTCTCCTGCTAAACTCCGCCCACTTTTCCCCTCTTTCATTTGCATGTGATTTGAAAAAGAAAAAATATTAGCGATCACGCTCAGGCTCCGGATTAAAAACAAACAAACAAAAAAACCTGAGCCACGTGATCGAGCGATGTTTCCCCAGATGTCATGCTGCACTGATTCGACGGAACGCCGACGCCTTGACGCGGCGCAGCGAGAGTGTCGCCGCCGTCTGTCTGTCTGCTGCATGCAGTGTTCCTCCTCCTGTCCGTCATCCTCTCATTAAATAAATGTGGCTTGTTTGCAGGCTCGTCTCCTGAGTCTTTGATCCTTCAGACGTCTGAATATGAGTCCATCATTTCGGAAATGTGTGTTATTTCTCTTTCATCTCTAATTTCAGGTCAGATTATTAAATTAAACTGCATGTAAGGAAGTCAGTTTGTCAGAAAACATGGTCAGGTACAAGCTACAAACACAACGTGCTAGGTTTGCGCTGCATTCGGTTTAGCATGTGACGTTGAAACTCGGAATGATGTCATTCCTAACCTCCATGTTTGTTACGTTCGTTAGCCACATGCTAGCCCGTTAACTGTGATTATTGTGACAGATTTAACACGTGAACACTTGTTAAGGAAAATACTAGCGGAAGGCAGTGTTAATCCAGTGACTTCATCATGTTTACTTACACACACACACACACACACACACACACAGTGTTAGCAGGTGTTCGTATCAGAGGAGTGTAAAAGTAAACATCACAGAAACCAGACACTTTGATAAACTCTTACTTTATTAATCATTATTATAAGGCCACTATGTAGCATGTGCAGATTTTATTACAAAAATAATCACAATGTCCCTCTACCAGCAAAACAACAATCACCCAAACTCTCTCTCTCTCTCTCTCACACACACACACACACACACACATATATATATAGGCACGTGTAGATAAAACATTCCATCAGACTGGAGCACCAGGCCTGCGTCCATCATCATCAGATGGCGTGGAGGTGAATTCCAGAATTCTACAATCGCGATGATGAAGCCGGACAGCACGGTTATAAAAACATTATTGATATGAGAACGAAATCGACATGGGCCGGGCATTCAAACCAAGTCAAGGACAAACTGCCGTCTCCATAGCCACAGTAACAGTGGAACCACAATGCATTCAACAAGGGCGGGGCTTGAGATAAACCTGATCATCTTGATGACATCACCACCAGGTCCACTCCCTCAACCCGGCTCGGCTGTGAAATACCGGATCCGTCTCAAACTCCCGGACTGCTAACACGAGCTTACGTACACACAAAACTAGCAAGATGTTTATCTGTTAGCAATGTTAGCATGCGTCATTAACGTCTTTACTCTGTGGCACGCCGGAGAAATGAGAGAGAGGAGCTGGTAGTGATTTCACCCGAGCGAGCTTGTGCGTGTAGTGTTCATTAAGGAGACCTAGCGCTCACGCGAACATTCGATCTAAACACGACGCGTGGCCTATGCTAGCAGCGCTGCTGAGAACGTTTCAGTCGTCCTGTCCCTCTTTATCTTTTCCCACGACCTCACCAAAATAGTGGTCACAAGCTTTTTTTGGGGGGGGGTAAGGGCGGGATGCAGATGCATGATTTTGTTATTTAGCTTTAAAGTCTGTCAATCATAAGACACATTATTGTTAGGAAAATCCCAGAATTCTGTTCACCACGCGAGCTCTCGCAAGAGATTCATAACAAAATCTGGGAACAAAATACGTTTACATTCGTTGTCTCTGAGCGTTACTCGTGATGACGTCATAAGAACATTTGGGAGTCAGTTACAGGTGAGTGAAAAAGTCCTGCAGAGGAACGCGGGTACGTCTCAAACCATCGATACATCAATCATCAAATAATAAAAGAAAAATGTGTGTGTGTGTGTGTGTATGTACACACACACACACACAGTATATATATAAAAATGTGGTTTTATTGTCATGGACCTACTAAACTTGTCATGGACCTGCTAAGACCATCATGTCCCTGTGGAGTCCTAAAGACGTCCCCTAAGCCCTAAAAACATCCAACGTGGCAAAATGGCAAAAAAAAAAAAAAACACCGGCCAATCACCAGCGCCCTCACACAACCAACACGCCCACCCGCAAGTCTCCATTTAACAACCTCAAATCATTAAACAATGTCCTCAACTTATCGTAGGTAGGTGTGGCACAATTTAGTGTTGCAATTTTTACAGTAGTTGGCTAAGTAACCAAGCTAGTTACATTCTTACGCGTTGACCTACAGCCAATTAGTGTAACTCTAACCAGCTAGCGCTAACGATCGGACGTTTATGCTAACACGGCCAAAAACAGCCTTAAATAAAACCACATTTTTTTTTGCTGTGGAAAACAAACGAAAAAAAAAAGTTCTATAAAAGCTCAAGTGATTCCTTTTAAGCACCATGTGCGAGTTCTTGCTCCGCCTATTGAGCTTTCAGAAGCTCCCTCTTGGCCACAACCGCCTAACAACCGTAAGTGGTTTAGCAATTTACAGCTAACAGCTAACTACAGAGGCGTGATCATTACTATTCATTATTTTGCTGTAGCGCGCTTAGATTTTCAGATCGACAAATCGCTCCCTAAATTGCAGATTACGATCTCTTCTGTCCTCTTCTTCTTCTCTAGCGCAAATCTGTGACGCGGAAAATAATCTCGACAGAGCAACGTGTTTAAGATTTTCTATAAAGGCCATGACGGAGTAACGTAGCGAGTAGAGACAGACAGACAGACAGACAGACAGGATGTGGTGTGGATATGTAAAGCAGCAGTTGACGTTATATAACGTTTCTGATTGAGTTAATTGTAAAACAGTCCTTGTACAGTACATAATGTTAGGCCACGCCCCCTTCACCAGAGGACAGCAGTCTTTACTCATCAGCTGGTACAGTGATCCGTTACCCATGATCCTCTGGGCCTCGGCGCTGGTGTCCTGAAACCAGGAAGTTCTTCAGGCAGTAATTAAAAATCCATACAAGTCCATGAGAAAAGAGAAAACGAGAGAGAGAGAGAGAGAGAGAGAGAGAGAGAGAAGATTTGTGTTTAAGGCAACTACGGTGTGAATCTCTCTCTCACACACACACACACACTCACACACACCTGAGGATGTGCAGATGGGTGTGTAGGACAGTCACTGTGTTTGTGCGCATGACCGACCACACCCTCAGCATGACTGACTGAATAAGAGAGAAAGAGAGAGAGATAGAAATGGCACTCGAGTTTATAACCTGATTTATGCACTAGAGGCTCCGCCCCCGAACCTCAGCCCCCACCCCACCCCCCACCCACTCGGACTTTGACCCTGCACTGTGTGAGAGTGTGTTTGCGCATGCATGCGCACGTGTGTGTGTCAGCGTCCAGGCCGGTTCTCTGCACGCTCTTTGGACTTGGGGTCAGGGGTCAGAGGTCGCAGGCCATGCTTGGTGCCGACGTTGACGGTGATGTTGGTGTAGAGCGGCATGTATTCCCGAGACATGAGCTCATACTCCACCGAGTTCATCCCATCCAACTTCCATGTCTGCTGAGTCTTTGCTAATAAACTGAACCTGCACCAGAAAACACACACACACACACACACACACACACACACACACACACACACACACTTACTCAAAAGCAAGATCTTCACATAAAAACACTCACACATGATGTATAAACAACTGCTTACATTGTGTGTGTGTGTGTGTGTGTGTGTGTGTGTGTGTGTGTGTGTGTGTGTGTGTGTTGGTTTTTGTGGTTTACGAGGACTTTTGACCTGAACACGCACCAGCATTTAGGGGGACATTTGGGTTTATGAAGACAGGGGCCATGTCCTTATAATTCCGGCAACGTAGAAGTCATTATCTAAGTCCAGGGATTAATTCTGTACCGTTTTTGGGGGCTATGACCTTATAGACCACAAAAACCTGAAAAAATACCACACACTGTTCTCTAACCCATCCATGCGCCCCTGTAGCCCGGTCGCAGAACTGCACCTACGTCATAAAAATTTGCATATATATATATACACACACACGTGTAATTTGTCCTGGTTTCTGATTGGCTGGTTACAAGAATCCTCGTCGGTGATTGGCCAGCAGTAGCGGGAGAAGCGGGACCTTAGAGGGAACGCGCACCAATAAGGTCTCGCTAAGAGGCGTTGATTTAATACAGCGGAGTTTTAATCTAGTAAAGTTTGTAAAGTAATATATTACATGACGAATTAATATCCTGTTTACAAACTGCACCCTGGACAAGAGGAAATCGGTGTCGGAAGCCGCTGGCATATGAAAGGTGAGTTATAACGCCGTTTATTCGGTTTAATTACAGCACGTGTGTTAGTTTGG
>JAQMYJ010000024.1:886436-897938 GCA_030014305.1 Clarias laeviceps | reverse complement strand
TCGCTTTCTTTAATCCCCCCCCCCCCACCCTTCTGCTCTCCGCTGTCAAGGCCCTTCCCTCGTAATGTCTACACACACACTACACACACACTTAAGCCAGATTAAAATCAGTGGTGATTTACGGTGCTACAGTAGTGCAGCGCTAGTCACTAGTCGCTGTAATAGCACTGACTGCGGTGAAGCTGATGTTGTGTGCCATTTGTGATCTGTTTCTCAAAGAAAGAGCTAAACACCCCTCCAGAGGTCAGAGGTTGAAGGTAGAACACTCGGTGATGCAGGTGTGTTCCTCCCGGCCCATGTATTCAACCCCCATCACATATATAGACACCTGCATCTTTATATGACAGTAAATCGGTTATGACAGTAAAATAGAGGAAGCGCAGCAGGCTGATGTGCACTAGCATCGCTCAGTGCTAACAATTTATTTCCCCTCAGAATCCCCCCTATTTAAGGAGTAGTGTGAACAATCTTGCCGGGGTCCAGACTCTAGCAGAGGAGCCTTACAGTCTGGGATCTCATCCAACATTCTGTTTATATCCTAAGTACACTAATAGACATGACCAGGTATTGATCGTGGGTTAGCATAAAAGTCCATCAGTTATCAAACATAATATATAAAGTACACAAATATATAAAGTCAGATTTCAGAACAAGTTCTTAATAAAAACCTAATGATTAACTGAAACATATTCTAGAGAATGAAAGATAATCAAGTGAGTGAGGGCCAACGTAGCAAGTGAAAGCTAATCTTATTACTGAAATCTAATCCAACCAGTGAAACCTAACCTAGCAAACAAAAGCTAATGTGCTTACGGAAACACAATCATGCGTGAAAGCTAGCATAGTGAATGAAAGTTAACAACTGAGGGCTGTTGTACCAAGGGGGTAGTAAAGCTAACCAGCAAAAGTGAACAGTGAAAGTTAATCTAGCAGTGTGGAAACTCCAATCTAGCTAATGAAAGCTAATGTAGTGAATGAAAGTTAACCTAGTGATCGCAAAGCAGCTTTACACAATCAAAAGAACTAATCTAGTGAGTAAAACCCAGCCTAGTGAAGAAGAAACCTAATAAACCTACTCTAGTCCTTTCTGATGAACACAGATTCATCTGTAACACAGCACAGACCCGTAAAAAACATTTCCTATCTGTTTTTGATAACTGTTGGAGTGAAGTCTGAGGTTAAGCGGCAGGATCAGCTCGAGCTGGTGAGTTAATGATGAACGAATGAAACGTTAGAGTGAGCTGAGACTGTAAGGATGAAGGTAAGTGTGTGTGTCTCTGCGCAGTCTGGCTCCTGGCACGACCAACCTGCTAATTCGGACAAGTTTTGGCAATAATGTGAGAGGAAATAAAATATGCTCTGCCTTGGATTAAAAAAAAAAAACAAAGAATCTCAGCATGCACTATTCTGAGTGACGGGAGCACGCACGAGAAACCATCAGACCCTGCAAAAAAAAATAAATAAATAAACAAAGTGGATAATGCCTGCGCCCCAGAGTCTGAGAACATAATGGATGGGCCACAACACTAACGTAAGACCTGCATCAATACTGATCACGTCAGAGTGATTTATTATTAATCAAGCTGACTGGAGTTCTGAGGCTTCAGCCATTAGCTAATTCTTTAATGCTGTAAAATGTACCCATTAATAATGTACGAGTCTTAATGTTAATATGGTTTAAAAGTCCAGTCAGCTTGATTTGAGGTCTACAGACATGCGGTAGAGAGATTTGTATGCGGTAGAGAAGTGTGTACAGTATGTGTGTGTTAAATCAGTGATGGAGTGTGTGTTGTGCTCGTAGCTCGGCTCGTCAGCTCAGCATGTGTGGAGGTCGACTCGGACACCGAGGCCGTGGCAGGAAAAGAGTTCAAGCTGGGCTGCATTTCCTGTAAGGTGCGAGGCGAGGTGGATGCCTCGGCCACCGTCGACTGGTCGTTCATGGCGAAAGGAGAGAGAGAGTTCACCCACGTGAGTGACTTTACAATCATGATGAAGAGAAAATGAAATAAAAACAAAAAATAAAGAATTTACACATCTTTGTGAGCGTCCAGTTTTCATAGAAAAATATCATTAATGTGTTTTGTGTGTCATTGTTGCGCTACAGATCTACAGCTACGCCGACATGTCAGGCAAGGTGATGGACGAACGCTTCAGGGGGCGTGTCAAGTGGGCGGGCAGTAAAAACACGCTGGACCTGCAGGACGGAACTCTAAACATCCTCAACGTCACTTTCAATGACACCGGGACGTACCGCTGCTACTTCGACCGCACGCTCTCGTTCACCTTCTATGAGAATCGCACCAACACCACCAAGTTGATCACCATCAACGTGGTGGCCAAAGGTGAGAACAAAACCACAGGGGGTCAAGAACAACCAAGAACATCCATGTTCTCAGAAAACTGCATTTGAGTTGATTTATTGGGAAAGGGGGTGGAGCAGAGCAGCTCAGTTCCATTGTGGGTGGAGCTTATTTTAGAAGACTGTATAAAAAGAACTGGACAAAGCCATAGGTGCCATCACCCATAGGTTTTCTGAAGAGTGGTTTTGAAGCTCAGCTGTGGGAGCTCTGGTGGTCACCATCTTAACAGGAGCTGACTCGCAATAAATCACGGTTAATCCATAAATGGGGAAATAGGCGGAGCGAACAGAGCCTACCTGTAGCTAGCTTAGCTTTAGCTTAGGTAAATTGGCTAATGTTAATTTTGTTTACTAGGATGGCTAATGTTAAAAATGTTAAATAGAATTTGATTGAAATCCGTCGTCCACACCCTACAGGTCGTCCTGTGCCAACTTGTACATTTACTGTTGTGAGCTAAACTACGACGATGGCAGACAGTTAGCGGTTTGACACCTCAGTGCAGCCGTCACTCAGCCACACTCCTAATTTTGCTTAATTTTAGCGATGAGTTACATAAATATCCCCCCCCCCGCCCCAATTCCACCCCCCCTGTACAGTTGTCATGAATGTGAAATCTAGCTATGGAGGCCAATCACCAGGCTGTAAACATGTTCATTTCTGTTGTAAAGTTGAACATTTTAACGTGAAGCTCTTTGGGGATTGTCTTACTTTTGGACAAAGTCATTCAAGGAACTGCACATTCTGTGTTGTCATCAGTAACACTGCTAATAACTAAATGACATAGAAGAGCTAGTGTGTGTTTGTGGGATAAGTGTGTAATGTACTGTGTGTGTGTGTGTGTGTGTGTGTGTGTGTGTAGAAACCCGTGGCATGGCCTCCATCCTGTCGGAGGTGATGATGTACGTGTCTATCATCGGGCTGCAGCTGTGGTTATTAGTGGAGATGGTTTACTGTTACAGGAAAATCGCCGCTGCTGGAGAGGAAGCGCTGAGAGAGAGCGCGTGAGGAACACACACACACACACACACACTTTAGTTTAATCTAATATATACTTTGACTTATTTCTATCCACCTATTTTTGTTTGATTTTTAATCATTTTCAATTTATTGTTAATTCTGTATTTTTTATGTGTTAATTTTACTGTTTTTGTTTAACAGTTTTAACTTTTTTATTTAACTGATAAAAATTTTACAGTTTTTTATTGCTTTATTTATTTAATAATAAATATTAAATAATCAAATCAAATCAACAATCAAATGCAACACAATGTGAATAGTTAGATTTTTTATTTTACTGATTTTTTAAAACTGATTTGTTTATTTAATTGTTTTTCTTTTTTCTTTTGCTGATTTAGTGGATTTATGCTGTGTGTGTTTGTGTCTTGTTAAGCTCTCCTTTGTCCTGATTCTTTTCTCTTCTCCTCTCCCCAGGGCTGAATATTTAGCCATCACGTCTGAGAGTAAAGATAACTGCACCGGCGTGGCTGTGGCCGAGTAACACACACATCCACGCACATAAATATACACAGGTGTGTTTACCAACCATGATTACACACATGCACACATTTTTATTATTCACCACAGATAAGAAGAGAGACGAGGTTACTCATGGTCATTAAGGGTCTTCTGTATAGTCAGTCACAGTCAGTCGTACCCAGACAAGGGCATCTGGAGAGCGATGGAGAATTACGTGAAGTGCTGTAGCAGAGCAACAGCGACACCTACAACATAATACGAGTCGTTATAGCAGGCTACAGCAACCGTGTGCTACAGTTCACTACAGCAGCCACCGTATCGGTCATGTGCACTACCACTACCAGGGACCTGGGTTTTGACAGTCACCATGTTGGTCCTTGAGGTGGTCACCCTGTTGGTCAAGGCCACCACGTTGACCTTCATCAAAAGTCTAGTGAGCTGGAACCTTGAGCTTCACAGGGACCTCCTCCAGAAGCTGGGATTTGAATTTCACCTTGTTGACTTCAACAGGGAACAGGGCTGTTGAGGTCACCACGTTGACCTTCACCGAGAGCCGGGTAGTTGAGGTCAGGGGAGAGTCAGATGCCATCATAGAAAGCCAGAAACGTTCATGGAAGGAAGCTGATTATCTGAAACGCTGCTATTGAAATTCCATCACTGCTGTCTCGCAACTTGTCTGCTGCATCCTCTTTGGGGTCTAGAAGCCTTTCACAGATAAGGAGAGATGCAAATGTTGCAAATGCAGGCTTCTCTTTATCAGACGTCGTGGTGCAAACAAACAGAAACACGGACGAAGCTAGGAAATGAGATAAGAGTAAGAGTTAAGCAATAACTTGATAGACAGAAGAGCTGCTTGACAAAGATGAACTGAAGCCACAGAACTTAGCTATAGATATCTAAATCAGAACCATTTAAATGAGTCATTTGACATTAATACAATATGAGGTGTTTTATATACATAAAAGGTTCCCAAATTGCCCGTAGTGTGTGAATGAGTGTGTGTGTGTGTGTGTGTATGTGAATGAGTGTGTGTATGTGTGTGTGCCCTGCGATGGATTGGCACCCTGTCCAGTGTGGACCCTGAAGTGGTATAGAAGATGTGAGTGAGAGTATACATAAAAGGTCATGTGACACAATTTCAATTTTATTTAATTCAATTCAATTTTATTTGTATAGCGCTTTTAATAATAGTCATTGTCGAAAGCTTTACAGAATCCAAAGAAAATGATGGAAATGTGTATGAAATGTGAAATATGTGTACAAATAAAAATGATTCGATTGTTCCTGCAGTGTGCAGTGCTGATGGTTTTATATATAAGTTACTGTTTGCTCTGTCATGGTGTTTGTACCTGAAGCAGTGATGACAAAGATTAATCACATTGAACTTGTCTTGATTTTCAGGAAAATTCATTTTCTGACGCTTCACCACAAAGACCTTCACCTGGTTTACCTTCAGCATGGAGACGATCTGCACCTGACCTACCTGGTTCACTTTGTCCCTGAAATCCATCCCTCCTTCCTCCCAGGCTGTCATGGACGAGCACGAGGATGTGTGTGTTTAAGCACAATCCACACACAGGCAGCGTTTCATTTGACCAAAGAGCCCCGAATAGTGCACTAGTGCACTGAGGTACAGACTGAATGCCAGCAGGGGCTCAGGCGAATAAATACAAATAAATCAACAAAATAAATATATCTGGTATAAGAGATTGTATAAGAGCATGAATACAGTAAATGTATACTTCACATATTCACAGTAGATGATATTAACTCCAGCTGTACATACAGTATGTATCTGAACCTTTTTTGTTTTCATTTCCACGTACGCAATTTATATGCAACTTACGAAAGTGTAAATGAGCATCAGACACGTTAACCATCTTCACTTTAAGATTTATAAATGTGACCAAATGCTAACACGACGATGCTAAAATAGCTAACCTCTTGCTACATGACGTTAAAGGGATTCTTCTTCTCTCTCACCAAGGCTAACAATGAATGAAAGCTAACACTGCTTAGCTAACTTCTTGCTTAGATGGGAATTAGCTTGAATAACACTCACTAGCCATGTTAGCATATTTAAGACTGTAGAATGGTTTGACTACAATCAATTGCAGTAAATGGAAAAAAAAAACAAATCATAAAGAAATGCTAGCAAGTCTCTCTCTCTCACACACACGAACACACGGAAATGCTAATGCCCTACTACATGAAGCTAATGTCTCAGTCAGCTGTCTCAGTTAATTTACCTCAGACAAAGGGACATTTCAACCTTGTGAAAAGTTAGCAAAGGCTAAACAAACAAAAAAAAGCATAAACTGCCCATTAGCACGATTGTAGGGTTACAACCGTTAAGACAACACTAATGCTAATAACATTCTTATATATAATTACATAATTTATGCTAACGTAGCGGAGCTCCCAGTTCATGTTTAACTCTCCAGTTATGTCTGACAGGCTAAAACAAACCACAGCTAGCTCTGCCAGTTAGCATGTTATCAATTAGCATAACCATTCACAAGGCGCCTTTTCTAATTGCTAGCCATGTTAGATTGACCCTGGTTTAACTATCCCTTTAAGCTAATTTTCACATTTGTATGACCGTATAAAGCACATTACAAGCTAAAAGAAATCTTGAGCAGCTAGCAGCTAGAAGTTATCAATTAGCATAAAGCTACATGCTGCCAGTTCCTTCAGTGGGACTTGCATATATTTGTATATTATACAAGTGTGTATGAAGGTGAACCCACTCGAGCACCGGGATGGGATTTGTTGATGAGAAGTGTAATGCTAATAATGTTAGCTGTGTAAAATCTGACCGGAAGCTGCATGATGCTGAGATCTGAAATTGTAAATGCGTATACGAATCTTTTATTCTGCATGAAACATTCCAGTACGAAGAAAAAAATAATAAAAACACGGAAAATTATCTTGATGATGTTGTTTGGTGGGGGTGCCAGCAAGGGGCGCTGTAACACTGCCACACCCTCACTGCCTTTACACACACACATACATGGATACACACACGGCTATGTGCTGGTAACGAGTTCATGAGTTATCTTAATCTGTTCTATACGAATTTTGGGAATTATATAATACATATATATACGTTTGGGAATAAGAGCAAGATATTACTGTTCACATGTCGCTAAACATTATTGTGTGCAAACGATCGCATGTGGCTTTTTGTGTTTTGTGCTCTTCTGCTTACAGCGTTTAGCGCTTTTAAACATGCGAAAGATTAATGTTTAGCTAACTGCTAGCTGTCTTAGCTGCCACAAAGCCATGTGTATTAAGCTTCCCGTAAGAGTGCTGGCTGTTGCTAAGCACTGCTAATGTCTGTTAGAAAGTTTCTCGAACTAGCCAAGCTAGTTAGCTAGGTTCATGAAGTGAAGCTAGCTATATAGAAACAGATTTTAATCTCAGACTAAACTCTGGTTCATCACTAAACATTCCTGAGGAGATTTTTAACCGCGCGATCATGTGATCACACAACGCTGCTGAGAAACGCTAACAATTTTGGTCACTGTGATAAACAAGATGTTAAACGTTCATCACGTTCATCAGCTTCATCTCTACAGTCTGCAGAAGCATTAAAAGGAGTTGATAAAACCGCTAACGTGTTAGCTAACCGCTCTCTGCCTGTTAGCAATGTTAGCATGAGTGTTGATGTTCTCCTTTTAAAGATGTTAGCAGAGTTCAGTCCTAATGAGAATTGGGCTGCTCACACACACACACACACACACACACACTGTTTCCAGCCTCAACACACCGAACTAACATATGCACTTCATGTAGAAATTAAAATGTTGCTTGCCAAATAAATAAAAACAGACTATAATAAATAAATAAATGAATGAATGAATGATTGAATGAATGAATAATTAAAGTGTCTCTGGTTAGTTTTATTTCCTTGCAGCGTCTCACTGATACTTATCTTTTTTAATTGTTGTTGCTTCAAAACTAGTTGAGTAGTGTCAAAATATATGATGGACGTTCAAGTCAAACCAGGACTTGTGATGAAATTTCTGGAAAATGAAGGCGATTGACAGAAGACTTCAGTCACAGTACGGTGATGAGACTCTCAGTTGCAGTAAGACATCTGAACGGTGTGAACGTTTTAAAGAAGGCCATCCGTCTGTGAGGGACGATCCCGGCCGAGGCGTCTCACTGACAATCGACGGATAAATCGTCACCAACCTGAAGAGACGCATCTGTGTGTGTGAACTGTACACACACTCATTCACCACCACCACCACCCGCACATTACAGGAACTCAGCTGGGAGTTATTACCACGTCCCCATACAGTCCTGATCTCGCTACAAGACATTTACACATGTTTGGGCCGTTAAAGGAGTTCCTGGGAGGCCGGTGTTCCAGATGTGAATCAGACAGACAGTCCTGTAACGGCTCCGGCGTACTGAGAAAACGTTCTACCCTGATGGTGTCCAAGCTCTAGTGAAACACTGTGATAAGTGCGTTAGTGTATCAGGGGATTAAATAGAGAAATAAAGGGAGTTTTTACTCTCAGGACTGTGTTCTGTTCTCCCACTACAAATATTTATATCATATATAAATAAATATTAATACTGGTGATTATAAGTGAGAGGTAAGTCCTCCCTCAGCCAGGATGTGTGTCTGTGTGTCTGTGTTTACGGCTCATGTCTCTGCTCTCAGTTTATAAACCACTGTTTTTTTTATTATTATTATCACAGATATTCCTCTGATTTTGTGTGTGTGTGTGTCGGATTTCTGTCTTTATTCTTTAATTGAAGCCAGTAAAATAAAGCTTTGGACTAAATGTACTAGATGCGCACTAGAGTCCCTGATCGCTGGAGTGAGACGTCTCATAGATGGACTCACACACACTCAGATATGAGACAAACCCTTTTCTGCGTTTCTTAAAACCAACTACATTAAAGTGTAAACACTTGTGAATCTTGTCACAATGACAACCTTATGACAAAAACACACTCAGGACACACAGGGCTTTATTTCCCTAACGTTTCTAGTTTTATTTGTTTTGCCACTGAAATCAGTTCTTTACAGCAAAGTCGCACTTCCTTCCAGAATAACGCAAATAAATACAACAGTGAAAAGAGAGGAAGAGAGAGAGAGAGAGAGAGAGAGAAGGAAGAAAGGAGTAAAAGAGTGACATGAAAGGAGGAGTGCAAGATGAGGAACAGCAGTAACAGACATCTTTGCTAAAAATAAAAAATAAATAAAAAGGAAAATACACAACACACACAGCAGCTAAAATTGTACGAAAACAACACAAAGTTTGAAACTCTGAGAGACACACAGTGGAGTGGGGGGAAGGGGTGGACAGGGGCGGAGCAAGGGGGGAGTCCCTTTTTAGCCCATGCTCTGATTGGTCCTCAATGTTTAATGCGCAAAATAAATATTAAAGTGTGTGTGTGTGTGTGTGTGTGTATACGTTCAGATGGTCAAGTCTACAGCAGGCATGTGCCAATACTTTTACACACCGCATCAATGAACATTTAGGATATCACGTTATTATTCACACCAATGTGTGTGTGTGGGGGGGGAGGGGTTAAAACCATTACCATGGCAACAGCAAGTGAGTTTATTAACGTGTAAAACAGCTACGTTGCTAACTCGTCATCGCTCGGACTCTCTCCATGTGACTGCCAGCAGCCAATCGGAGCAGACCTGCTGAGAGCAACCCGGAAAAAAGGGGCGGGGCTTCTTCAAAATAAGTCTTGATTTTATCGCAGAAACTGGGTTCATTAAAAAAAAAATCATTTATCTGATTAAAGAATCTGATCTAATTTGATCAGGCGAGGCGTCAAACACTCGCTCTGGTGTTTTGATGAAGTTATGATCTGCTTTCAGTCGATTATTCTAGATTGCTATCAGTGGGATTAAAGACGAGATGAGATGAGATTCAGCCTGCGTGTGATGTCATTAATCAGACCTTCGCTGATGATCTGCTGATGATGATGAAGATCAGACTGCGGTCTGGGTGATGATGATCGGCACACGCCTGCGGATCTACAGTAACCCTGATCACTTCAAGTCTCCATCCAATAACATACACTGATGACTCGGACAAGTAACCGCGAATAAATATAATACTACCACAGAGAGAGAGAGAGAGAGAGAGAGAGAGAGGAAGAGAGAGAGAGAGGAAGAGGAAGAGGAAGAGAGAGACAGAGAGGAAGAGGGAGAGAGAGAGACAGAGAGGGAGAGAGAGGAAGAGGGAGAGAGAGAGACAGAGAGGGAGAGAGAGGAAGAGGAAGAGAGAGAGAGAGGGAGTGGAAGTGGGAGAGACAGAGAGTAAGAGTGAGAGAGAGACAGAGAGGAAGAGAGAGAGAGGGAGAGAGAGAAAGAGAGACTTGGGCAAATGAACTGGGTCTGAAATGAACTTGTGACTCGCTGCTCCACATCTCACTCCCGTCTGTGTGTTAATCAGGTCAGATATTTATTTGTGATTGTATTAATGGGTTCATTTATCTTTACGGACGTGTCGGGAAAAACTGTTCTGTCAAAACTCAGCATCATCATCAGTTGATCATTTTTGCTTTGATGAGAAATGAGATTTGGCCTGCAGCGCCCCCTAGTGGAAAATCATTTCGGATTTCTAACCGCGGCTTGGTTCCATCTTTATGATGTCACTCTTGTGGGCGGGAGTATGCAAATCCATTTATGATAATCAGGTGGTTCCATCGCAGGCGTTTCAGTGCGGTTTTTCTGCACGGAGTTAATTTCAGACCCTGTTCTCTCCGCCAGGCAGCTTCGCATTTCATGATAAATAACACACGTTTCCCCGTCATGATTATTGCTGTTGGGGTTCTGATCCTGCTTCTCACACACACACTCTCACACACACACACACACACACACACACACACAAGGTTTTTATTCAGTTAAAGAAATAAATACTGAACCGGCCGATCGCACCATCTCTCAAGTTCCACTTGTTCAGCAGGAGAACTGAGGCGTGTTGCAGCTGAGCATTCTGGGTAATCTGGGGTACACAGTGATCACGCTGCGTACGGAAGATAAAACATCAGTGTGTAGATGAGAAGGGATGGGTGTATGTGACCTCTGACCCCAGAGAAACAGGAAGAAGCTCTGAAGAATGAGGGCCAGCCTCTTCCTTTTAAAAGTGTGTGTGCGTGTGTGTGTGTGTGTGTGTGAAAGAGAGAGAGAGAGAGAGAGAGAGTCAGTGGTGGTTGTGTCCAATTTTTGAATATCACTCAGGGGTGAAGAGACTCTGGCTCTGTCCCAAACCACCACTGATTTATTGCTTTAGTGTGTAGGGTTTAGGCTGTAGGCTGCAGGGTTTAGGGGTTAGGATACAGGGTTTAGGCTGTAGGGTTTATCGTATGAAGAAAGGCAGCGCTGCATTCACAGTTAGTCACAGTGGGAGGAGCCAAGCATTGTGGGTAATTTTACCCAGTCACATGATTGCAGTCCACTGATCAGATAACGGTCAGAAAGTGTGTGTGTGTGTGTGTGTGTGTGTGTGTGTCAGTCAGTGCTGGTCCAGTGTGTCTGTGGTGGGAGGAGCTGGAGGTTCAGATGGAGGAGGCGGAGCGACAGGTTCCTGTTCCTCGGTCCTGATGATTCCGCTGTGCAGGTTCTCCAGAGCCTGCTTCATCTGAGGGGGCGGGGGGGGGGTGGCGGGGGGACCTGAGT
>JAQMYJ010000024.1:689357-712365 GCA_030014305.1 Clarias laeviceps | reverse complement strand
GCTTTTAGACATTATGCTGCCCGCAGTTGGAACCAGATCCAGAAGAGATCAGATAAAACATTAGTCACATTTAAATCTAGACTCAAAACTCATCTGTTTAGCTGTGCATTTATTGATGAGCTGTGCTACGCCCGAACCGACTGCACTGTATTTTATGTTTATCTTATATTTTTAACTGTTTCTAAACCAAATTTTAAGTAATTTTAAAAGTGTTTGTATTTTTATTTTAAATCAAATTTAAATAATTTTAAACGTTTTACTGCTATTATTTTCTATCTCTTTTATGTAAAGCCCTTTGAATTACCATTGTGTATGAAATGTGCTATACAAATAAACTTGCCTTGCCTGAATTTATTTTTTTTATTTATTGACCTTTTTTTAACCAGGCAAGACAGATTAAGAACAGGTTTTTGGGTCAATTTCTCCTATTTTGTTGCTCATGCTTTAATGTTTTAAACTTCCAGAGGAAACCATTAAATATAGTTAGTCATTAGTCATCTTGTAATAGTTCAGATTTAGTAATAAACTAATATAAACTTTTTGGAGATAAAATTCTTCAGCTTATTTAATGATTTAAAATTTAATAATTTTTTATTCTTTTTAATCATATCCCAGGTATCTATAATATATCTATTTAATACAAAATAATAAGAATTGTGAAGAACATTGGCAAAAATCCAAGTTTGAGTAATGTTAAAGCTAAACCAAAGCATACCAAACATTAATGTAATTCTTTCTCGGGTTTTTTTTTTGTCTTTAGGTCAGAGAGGTATGTGAACTTCATATTCCTGTGCTACACCCTTCACTGCGTAAACCAGGAATCTTTACTCTTCTTTTGTACCTTTCCTTGTCACTGGGATGAGACCCTTATCATACACATGGGTATTGGGTTAGATTCAAATAATTGTTTCTTAGCTAATTTTCTTCACATTCATAGTTAGCCATACCTGTGAAGTTACCTGTGAAGTAATATTAGTTAAATACTTGGATTTGTAATTAAATATCACATGTTTTAGTTAATCTGGCAGATCACTGCTTTTTATTTATTTACTGTATGATTCTCATAAACCTAATTTCTCTAGACATATTTATCTTATTTATACATTTGATGTACAGTATATGTATGGCACTGAAACAATTTAGACAACATCGTTAACAACATTAAGTCCATTCTTCAAGCAGCTCCGAGGTCATACATCATTAACGCCTGCTGATCCTTCAGAGTATTGTACAGAATCTGTTTTCCTTGATCACCACTGGATCTCATCGGCCCCGTAAGTAAAGCTCTCATTTGCTTATGAGGTGTTTTCTCAGATTTAATGTCTTGGTACTCCTCGTCATTGATGACCTTCAGACTAAGAAGCTTATCCAATATGGGTTCCACACAGGTGGCTCTCTGGATAAGTATGTCTGTATGCTGATCGATAAAGACAGCACCTGGAACGAACAAAGAGTACATCGTTAATAAATGAGTTTCCGATGCTTTTAGACAAGTTTCCTGTCAGAGATTAGTGAAGGACATCTATCTATCTATCTGCAGTATCTTGTTAGCTAGCTAAATTATGGGTGTTTAATAGGTAACATAAAATGGGCTGCACTGTTATAGGGAGGTAATAATCAGAGCCCGGTTTCCCGATAACGCACACTCTTAGCGCGCTAGGAAGACTCTTAAGATGTATCTTACGTAAGTTGATTACTTTTCTAAGTGTATTTCCCGAACTGTCCCTCAGGAGTCTTCTTAAGTCGCTGCCTCTTACGTCCGACGTTACAAGGCGCTGTCTACAGTGAAGGTCCTGAATTAGCTGACATCGGTTGCTCAGGAATCGATTTTTCACTCCTTTTGCATGACAGCGTTAAGAAAGACAGCACTTTCTATGCAAATTAAACATTGCACAAAATACTTCAAATAACATTTATTTCGACATGGGTTCACTTATCAGTAGCAGGCCATAATAGACAAATATATCAATTAAATCACCAAACTGTCGCTAATATTCTCATGTAACCTGCAGTGGCGGTGAAACGAACCGGGTATACAATCATAGTTGATTGACAAACAGTTGCGGTTACTTATGTGCTACGCACTCTTGATTGGCATTGGTTGAAACCTTCAATAAAAGCAACCTACCTACACTAAACAGAGAGAGATAAGATGGAGAAGATAGCAGAGAAGAGGAAATGGGGAAAAAAAAGGTCACCAAGCTTCTCATCAGAAGATGTTGGAATTTTGCTGGACGAGATGTACATTCACAAGACAACACTCTTTGCCAGCTTTAGAAACAATGTGTGGAACAGCAGTAAAAAAGAAATCTGGAGTGAGATTGCGAGGAAGATGGCTGCCTCCGGGTCAGGTGCACCCAGAGACTGGCAGGATGTGCAGAAAAAATGGCATGATTTCTCCAGCTATGCCAAGGTCAGAGCTGCTGCAGTCTGAAGAGCCCGAGCAAGGACAGGAGCTGGGTCCAGTTAAGTGTCACCACTAACACCACTGGAGGAGAAGACACTGGCATTAATGGGAGAATCAGCCTCTCATGGAATCCCTGGGGGATTGATGTGAGAAGAGGTGATGCCTCATGCTCACAGGCCAGACCATCACGTCCTTGCCAGGGCGGCGCCGCTACAGCACAACACGCAAATTGTCACCGTGCCGTTGTAGCGAGAAACTGGTAAATATAGGAAGAGAAAACTTGGTGGTATTGCATGACATTCAGCGTCAGCTGACCGAAGCAAATAAACTCGCTCGCCAATCACTGGAGCTGAAGAGGGCCAGGCTGGAACTGGCCAAACAACAGCATGCCCTGGCAGAGGCGCCGTTCAACAGGCCTACAATCTCCGTACCAATCTTGCTGCCATTGAAGGTAAGCCAGTTTTTCGTGGTTCATATTTTGATGTTCATTTCCTCCCATCTGATGGTCTGTTTTTGTTTCTTTCATAGATGCTGAGCAACAGTCACACCAGTGACCATGTGTATGTGTGTGTGTGTGTAGTTTGTGTGTGTGTAAATATTGTTTGTATGTCATTTGTAGTGTATTCACCTATTTCTTTAAGTTATTTTTGCTTTTTTTTATATTGCTGCAAGTAAAGTGTCGAGGATGATCCAAACTCCCCAGTCTCAAGTGTGTGTCTTTCTTAAGACCAAGTAATCGTGTGGCACAAAGACACGACATCATTTGTCATCCTTCAGGAGTCTGGAGAACTGATCAACAACAACTGATTCCCTACTGCAACAGGAAACCTACATGTAAAAGGTTGCTCTATCTATCTAGCTATCCACAAGGAAATTAAAGAATGTTAATCTAGGTGTACGTTTATTTTTAAAGACTCGTTTGTAGAAGAAGAGGACCGACATTAGTCTGAGATGGAGATGATGAGTGTTTGAAAAAGGTTTGCTGTGCAGAGCAGCAGTGAGAGAAGCTGTCTTCCAATCTTGCGACCTGAGTTCACTACACATTAGATAAATCAAGATTAATCAGCAATACGACATTTTAGCTTGGACATCCAGTTAACTTTTGACAGAGATATTCTAATGTTTAGGCCTATACAACTTTAGGAGAAGCATGTCAGTGGTTGGGGTTGTATAGCGCACTTATGGAATGAATACGATGAGATGACAGAGTAGAGGTTTTAAGCATTACAATCACACCAAAAAATTAATGGATGCGGGATTTGAAACTCCCGAGTTTATTTTCTCATTTAGTTAAATAAAATTTCAAAAGAAAAGTCCATCCAGTCATGGAAGATGGCTAATGATCAATGAAACATATTTTAAACAAAAACATTTTCAATCAACTGCTGCCTTGCCTCCACCCCGGCAGCATGCAGTGCAGCCCTCAACGCCTACCTCTGCATCTTCCTCCTCATTCACTTCGTCCTCCTCCTCCTCCCCCTCTGGTAAAGGTGCGTTTCCACGCACAGCCATGTTTTGGAGCATGGTTGTTGCCACCGTAACTGCGCAACACCTGTGAGGCTTCATGCGCAATCCTCCTGCAGACTTGTGCAGACACCGAAAGCGCAGCTTCCGGAGTCCAACTGCACGCTCGACGATGTTGCGAGTGCGAATGTGTGCAACATTGAAGGCTCTTTCAACCTGAGTCTGTGGGTTGGATACTGGTGTGAAGAGTTACGTTCTGAGAGGGTATCCACTGTCCCCGACGAACATTCTCTGACCAAATTCACCTCTTTCTGCTTGCAAATGCATGGCAGAATTGGCTCAGACAAAACTGTCATGGGTGCTGCCAGTCCATTTCGCCACCAGGTCATTGATTAGACCACCCCTGTGGTCCACCACTACCTGGATGTTTATTGCCGCATATCCCTTTCGCGACATGTATGTCTGATCAAGCATTTATGGAGTGAAGAGTGGGATTAGTGTTCCATCCACTAAGCCTAGGACTCTAGGCATGGCAGCTCTGGTGCTCCTCCTGGACCTCCTGGCGTTTTGCTGGCAGTCGGATCAGAAGGGTGTTGGTAATAGCGAGGATGCACCTCCACACCGAGGTTTTGCTGAGGCCGTAGCCTTCTCCCATGACCTCCATGATGCTCCCGGTAGCATAAAATCTTAACGCTGCAAGCAGCTGGACATAGTGACGTAGAGCGTAAGTACGACGCGTTGGCCTGGCAAGTGCAGGTCTGAGCAGGTCAAGAAGCTCCATAATCTGTTGCCTTGGAAGGCGAAACTTTTTTTAAATAGCCACCTCAGGGAACATATGAAAAGGGCTGAAGTTTTGCCTAATGAAACAATTTACATGAACACACGGCTCCGCGGTCTTCGGTTTAGCACAACACCACGCTGTATCGCTGCCATATCTGTTACTTTCTGGACGCCACCATGATTAGCCATTTATACGATCTTAGCCACTTAGAGCCAAATTGTTTGCCACCTGTTCAATATTAAAAGTGATTGCCAATTTTAATGCATTAGTGACATTATGAAATAGGCTAATTAAAAGTCATTCTATTAGTTCTGATATCAAATAAAATAAAATTCTTAGAGGTTAAGGTACAACTTAAGAACTACTTAACGATAAGAAGCTTTCGGGAAACCAGGCCCAGATTAGTGCCTCCCTAATATAACTTATCATTCTTGCCAATTATCATCAGTTCAGGCTTACAGACGCCTTTTTTTTGCAAATCAATATCTTTTGTGACATGTTTTCTCCTGAAAGTAAATTGATCAAGTAAGTGACCCACATTTACACTTGTTGAAATTTGTGAAACATAAATCTCTTTACCACACAGTCGCATCATTGTCCGATCCACCTGGAAAAATGGAAAAAGATAAATATTGTTCTGATGATGTCAGTCAATGAAGTTTTATTTGCATTTATAAATGTCTTCAAACAGCACACACCCCCGGCCCTACACAGGTTTATGAATGTTATGATAAGCAGTGCACATATATTTAGCCTTACTTATAGCACATTTTAAACTATATTCAAAATTACATCATTTAAATCTATAGCCACATTTTCCAGCCAAAAGTAGATCTGAAGCTAATGGTACCACAACTCAGACAAGGAAAAGTACAATTTAGTATCTTTTTTTCTTTGAGTGAAGATTTCTGGTTCACGCAGTGAAGGGTGTGGTGCAGGAGTGTGAAGTTCACATACCTCCATGACCTGAAGACAAAACACAGGGGGAAAAAAAGAAAAGAATTGCATTAATGTTTGGTATGCTTCGGTTTAGGTTTAACTTAAACTTGGATTTTTGTTAATGTTCTTTAAATTCTCAAATAAAAATAATTTATTTATTGGATTTGTGATTAAATATCACACAATTAGCCTAATTGTTATAATCAAACATCAGTTATATTATTTGTGATGCATGTAATTCTCAGTTTTTTGTATTAAATAGATAGATTAATCGATTCTGATATATGATGAAAAAAATGAGCTGCAGAAAATGTTATCTCTAAAAACTTACTGTATATATTAGTTGATTACTGAACTATTACTTAACAGCGACAACTAATAGTTGTCTCTAGAATTTCACTCTAAACACAAGCAAAAGACTTTTTATCAAAAAAAAAAGAAAGAAAAACACGAGTCTGCAGTATGTTTAACAGAAACGAATCTAAACTATAATCTTAATCATCATTTAGGCTAAAATATTGGTCCTGCGTTTAAGTTTTAAAATTGTATCTCTTTATCATGACACTTATCATTACATTCTCATGTCTAATGATGTTTTAATGTTTATTATCTGATACATAACATTCAAGACATACAAAAAAGTAATGTTATATAGGCAAGGCTTTTTTCTGTCCTGTAAGAGGAGCTTCGTATTCAGATGAGTTTCTCGAAAGACTCAGAAGAGTGAAACCGAAAGTACTTTATCATAACCGAAATCTGAATCATATAAATACACCAAGAACGACGAAAAAAAGAAGAAAAGAAGCTTCTGGAAGTAAGAATAAGATGGAAGTGTTGATGTTCTCACCTCTGACATGGTGTTCAGATGCTTTGGAGCTGCAGAACCTCCACCTGAACTTCCTGCACTGAAAGCCCGCGCTTTTTTTTTTTTTTGTTTGTTTTTTTTTTGCCTGCTGAAGTTTTGATAAATATCCCGGATCACCGACTGTCTCTCCGTCTGTTAACTTAGAGAAAGCGGATATTATAGAACTGATCTGTATTACTGGTCATCGGTGAAACGCACAGGGCGGAAATGAGCGGGAAACTTGTGCAACTCGTAAAACTGCCTCTGCACCTCCTCCTGTTACTGATGTGTTTAACCCTTTACAGTAGGACTGTTTTCGGGATGGTTGGTGGTGTATGGTCGGGGTGTATTTTCCTTACTGCTGTGCACCCCATACACACACACACACACACACCTACCTTTGCAGCTCTAACAGGCTCAACGCTTTCCACAAGGTTTAGGAGTGTGTTATGGGAATTTTTTGACCATTCTTTCAGAAGCGCATTTGTGAGGTCAGACCCTGATGTTGGACGAGAAGGCCTGACTCACAGTCTCCACCCTAATTCATCCCAAAGGCCACATGAAGTTTGGAGGTCTGTAGCTATTGACTCTGCAGAAAATTGCCGACCTCTTTGCACTATGTGTCTCAGCATCTGCTGACCCCGCCCTGTGATTTTACGTGGCCTAACTGTCATTCCCAATCGCATCCACTTTGTTATAATACCACTAATAGCTGACCGTGGAATATTTAGTAGAGAGGGAATTTCATGACTGGAATTATTGCATTTCATTGAAAAATGCAAAAAAGAAACACACTTTACTATCAGTCGGGAAATGCGGATGCTCTGTTGTAGTCTGAATAAAATAAAAAGTGCTGAAGTCCAGCTAACCACATCGAAACGTCAGAGAGAAGCAGCAAATATGAAGTGCTCATGTTAATCCCTTAAAAATACTTAAATAAAAAACAGAACAGGAGAAATTGACCCAAAAATGGTAACTGGATAATCATTCAGATTGCATTTCAATCTATTCACTTTTTGACACTTTTGAATATTAATTAAAATGAAAGATAAGTAGCGAGCTAGTATCTAGATTAAGAAATGTTCAGCTAACACACAGCAAATTTTAACACAACAAAAATAATTTTCCATTTAAAAAAATAAATAAATAAATGAAAAATCTATTTGTATATGTACTGACAAACATGTTGTAAAACTTCATTTTAATTGTGAAGACTTAAACAAACGCATGAATAAACAAAATCATTTTATATAACAATTTATTTACACAAATTCACAATCTGACGATGACACAAACTAATCACATCATTTAAAGTACATTATTCGTGAGTGTTCCGATGCTTAAAAGAGGTAGCTAACAACATTAAAATATATTTATACTGTATATATACACATATAGTAGATGTGTTTGTTTTTAAAGATGACAAATTGCATTTATTACTTAAGGACACAGGTTCAATGGACACAAACTTTCCCATTCATGTCCTTATAGAGTTTGAGTAAAAAAAGCAAGCATGAAGTTCATAAAGATTATTTCTTCACTTTATAGTATAAAAAAAACAGGCGTCTCCATAGTAACCTACTATCCACAGATTAAAGTTCTCTGTTTAGAAGAGAGAAAATTGTGCTGAATCTCACACCTGACTCTGTAGAAGCCAGACAAGTCCTTAAATAAGCCTGGGTTCCAATACTGTTTTTGTCTTCCCTGGTCCACTTCCTCTTGATAGTCTCCACTTGCCCATCTTAAGATCTGTTCTGTTACTTTAGAATCATCCAGAAGGCAATTATTTCCCAAAACGGAAGGTGAAGATGTCCATAAATCCTGATCTAATTAGCATACTAGCAAGTCAGCATTGAAACCTTGACCACTTGTGCTGCAAGTGCTCATGTGATACTTCACTTCCAGAAGAAGTCAATGAGGACGTGTTAAAACATGGATGTATTTTGGAACTCCGCCTTCCTCTAGCAAAGTCTGCTAATGTTGCCAGATGTCTGCTGTCTCCTCAGACTTTGCCGGTGTCTGCGATCCTGTGTTCACCGGCGAGATGTTCATGCTGGCCAGAACTTCCTGAGCGCTTTTCCCAAGCATACTCTGCACGTCGCAGACGAATCGGTAGACGTAGCGCTTTCCAGCTGTTTTGTGGATGATGTTCTTGTGGTAGTAGTAGCGCAGGCCGCGGCTCAGCTTCTCGTAGTTCATTTTAGGTTTGTTCTTGCACTGACCCCATCGTTTAGCTACCTGTGTGTGTGTGAGACAAGCAAATGATCAGTCTTCTAGTCTATATGGCTTTTTTGGGGGGCGGATTTGGCTGAAGAGGTCTAAGCATTTTATTAAACAGTAAGTTTGAGTGTGCTAAAACATCACAAGGTGTATGTGTATTATTGTGTATAAGTGTTTTATTCCTCTTATGCCACAGCAATGATGATCAGTAAATTCATTAAAGAATGACAAGGAATACTCAGAATTCAATGTTATTGAAGGAGCTGCAGTTATGGAGAATTAATCAAGACCTTCTGAAAAATTAGAGTCCTGAACACAACAATGAAATAATAAATATAATCTGGGTGGAATCCTTCCTTTCGTACCTCTGCAGGGTCGGACATCTTGAATTCCCATCCGTCACCGGTCCAGCTGATGAAGGTGTGGCACGCCGAGTCTAAGAGAAGCTCCAAGAGGAACTGCCAAAGCTGGATAGGTCCTGACCCTATAAATAGAAAAAAAACAGCAATCGTGAATTGTTCATGAATTTGTTCATTCACATATTCTTCTAGAGAAGCAACCAACAGATGGTTGATTTTACCTGTTTTTCATTCTATTTTAGCATGAACAACTGTGATATCAAGATTGGATGTGGAAGAGTAAATCTCACCTGGGTAGGCGGACATCCCAGGAGACACCTCGCTGTCTCTGTCTAATCTCTGAGACGTCGTAGTGCGTCTCTTCACCACACGAGGAGAAAACGTCTCGGAAGCGAGAGGAGCCGGAGACGAGGATGACGGAGGATGAGCGAGCAGCTGGCTGCAGTAACCGGATGAGGAATAATCCGTCCAGTACGGTACGGGTTTGCTTTGTGTCTCCGTCTTGTATAAACTGTAAGTCCTGTCTGCATCACCTGCACCGTGAAGATGAGGGGTTAGCCTGGGTTTGTCCAGGAAAGGTCAAACATATGCTAAAATAGATGTTTAGCTACAGCTCGAACCCTGTCTCAGTGTATGTTGTACCTGTGTGCTCTAAAACAGATGCTGATCTATGGTTGAGCTCTTTGGCAGGTTGGTAAAGTCCGCTGGTGTCCAAGGGTGAGCCGAACGTTCCACTCTGAGACGATGGACATGGTGGAAAGAGACTCTGATACGTCTGATTGGCTGAATCCTGGAAACCTCCTGTCTGTCTCTCCATCACCATACTGTCTGGAACTGAGGAAGGGAAGACAGATGGGTTATGATGAATACTCACAATCTATAAGTGGAACAGTAAAACACATTGGTCTGCATAATTTGCTATCTTCAAATGCTTAATAACCAAGCTAGCATGTCAAAAAAATTCACTGGACGTTTTTACAGGGACCTGAAGTATACAGTGTACATTCCCTAAATCAGTTCAAGCTGGAAGCTGGACATTAGAGAAGGAAGCTTCTATCAGCCCAGTAGAGATATATATAATAATAACTGCTAATGCTAATCAGTTCCAAAAGGTAGAGGCACTTACCATTAGTGTATGATGTCCAGCTGCTAAACTCTGGGAAAGTGTCCAGATTGAATAAACCAGAATCTGTAGAGTGAACTAGAAGTAGAGGAGATTTCATTAATATATTTAGAGAAGTTAGAAAATATGGAAAACTGAAAGCATGTACAGGGCAGCCAGGATACTGTTTAGCTAGCTAAGCACTGAGCATGCTACATGCTATGAACATACTGCAAACTAAAGAATCTGTCATTATAGAGTAAGAGCAGGATGCAGCCTGTGGCACAGAACAAAGAGACCACCACCTGCGAGCTAACCTTTAACCTTTTGAGTCGTAGCTCAAGGTTTCGTAACCTGCACAGGCTACAGCTGGAATAAAAATCACTAGTAGTTTTGTAGTCGAGTAAATCTGTAGTCTACTTCCTTAAGTGATTTAAGTGTTCACTCCATTAACCCAAAATTATGTGTAAAATAATATGGTGGCGAGTGTTCTAGGATGCAGTGATTTTTTAAATAATTATATTATAATATTTTCCAAAGGATCTATCTTTTTAAATATTTAATTATCATTATGATTAGCATTAACACCCCCACTCACCCCCAGATACCCCTAGATCATTAGGACACTCAGCACACTCACTTAATAATTTGACTAATAATTGTTTAGTTTGTGTTTTTGTTTTCGTTCAGGATATCTTGTGAACTTCTCCATTAAAATTTAAGCCTCAGCCTTCAGTGTGATAATCGTGGCTACTGCAGTATAGGAAGTAAAGTTTATCAGTGTGATTTGGACTTACCTTTGGAGGCGTTCATGTGGTCCTTGTGCGGTTCTGCGTACGTGTCCGTGTACTGCAACTGCTCCGGTCCTTTGCTGTCTAACAAAAAGGACAGGTCTTCACCATTGTAGTCTGTGGGTACATTATTAGAAATATGACAATGAATGAATCCCGCCATCATCAACCACCTCTGATCTTAAAAACCTAGTTTTTAAAAAGGTCTCTCCTAATGTCTTTCCTGTCGTCTTTCTGAACCAATATATAACAGCAGTCATTTCTTCAAGTGGTCGAATGACCCCACCCTATAGAGTAGTCTAAACTGCAAAAAAAAAAGAGAGGAAGCAGGCTGAAGACAGAGGGATGATGAAAAGGGGAGGAGAGGGGCTGCTAAATCTGTTCGAGAAGGAAGTCTGGAGGAAAGGATTAGGAAAACAGGGAGGGAGCAACGAGAAAAAAAAAACGAGTGTATCTTTAACCTGCCACCCCTTGTGGCTTTATTTCTACACCCCATGTTCTCACTGCGTCCTAAAAAGACCCTGTCTCTTTCCTGACGAGTTATGAATTAGTGCCGTGTCAAGGCCCAGTTTGCTGTTTGTGACAGAGCTGCTGAGATTAGGACTTTACCGCTGAAGGACAGAGGAAATGTTTTGCACGAACACTCAGGAAATATGAGCAGAGAAACGACAAAGATGATTGCTCAGCCTGACAACAGCGGCAGCTTACAGGATTTAAATATTTCAAGTCAGGTTGCCAATAATCAGAAATTTCCTTAACCCTTCTGTTTCAACAGGGGTAAACTTAAATTAAAATCTGCAGTGGTAAACTAATTCTGATACTCATTTGTACACAGTACAAATTGCTGTCTGTGTGTTGCTTTCAGACTTTTATCCTGCCATGGTAATACAACCTAAATTACATAGAGAATGAAAAATGATAGGCAGTTTATTACCATATGAACTGAAGTCAAATCCGACAGGAACTTCCTGAGTCCTGAAGTCTTCAGTGTAATAACCAGCCTGGTACATCTCCATCTGAGGGAAAAGATCTGAGTTAACAACTTTAAAATTGTTCAGAAGGAAAGACAGATAGATTTGCTTTAAATCATTATTTTTATTATTGATAGTTTTTTTTAAAACAGTATGTATGTATTTATGAGAGTAAGACAACAAACAAACAAAATAACAAAAACAAACAAGCCAGCAACATGGTTAAGATTTGTTCTAGAGATTTGTAGACTATTTTACTTTGCTTAATTTTCCCTAATAATAAACAACAAACTAAATAAATAAAACAAAACTGGAATTTGAAATTCTGATTTTTTTTTTTTCATTTTTAAAGTTGAAATTTAAAAATATTTAGTTATTAATATTTAGTACTTAATTGTCTGAGAAGACAGCATATAATAGTGATAGATAGATTTAAATCGTCAATTTGACTCTATAAAAAATAAACAAACAAATTCTGAAAATTTAAACACTTATCACAGTATTTTAATTAATTCACGTTATTCAGTTTATTTTTATAAAAGGAAAAATATATTTTTTAAACCTTCACTTAATCCCTGAGTTTTAATTGATTATTACTCTTATTATACTCTTATAAACACTGCGATTAGGAGTTCAGATGGAGTTATGGGTACCTTCAAGTTCTTCGCGAGCGTGCTGTTATCCTCCGGGCTCGAGCTCTGCAGGTCAGATTGCGATGTCCTCGCGCTCAGCCCGGCCCGTTATAAAGAGGCGGCGCGTGCGACTGGGAGGGGGGCGGGGGGTCTCTGAGGGGCGTGGGTCGCGCGCTGCTTCGTGACTTCACACGCCGTGACGTCAGACGGGAGTCACGAGCGCAGATTTTGTCACGGGGTCATTGAAAGAAAGAAAAACAATCAGCGTTAATGAAGCGCGAATCGGCGCGGTCACGTGATTTAACTCGATCTTAACGAGGTTAATGAGCGCCGCTTTTCCTGCTGGACCGACCTGGTTCATTCATCCGGACACTTTATCATCTATACTGCTGGAGAGGTTTTACACAAAGCGCGTTTAGGGATGCTTTATCTTTATTTAAGAAGAAGAAGGAAAAGAAGATGCAGGAAGAGGAATATTATTCTTTATTTAGTTACATAATTTAGTTACATATATTTTTATTTTCAAATTTCAAACAAACTATTTATAATAATAATAAAACATTGAATTACCTTTTAAGAAATATTTCACTACTTTAAAAATCGATTTCTACCTCTATCAATTTCAGTGTTGTGCAAAAAATGTAATGTAATATTATATTCAATATTAAAACTCAGTTAAGCCAAAAAAAATGTAATATATATATTTTTCTTTTTTTATATATATTTTTTTCATATACTGTACAGTATATATTCCCATATTTGTATTTTCCCATATTGTATTTCAGAGTTTTAAATTATTTAATATATAATAATAATAATAATAATAATAATAATACCTTAAATTTTGCTATTCTATATCCTATATAAATAGACCTACAGAATGCATATTGAACTTATTATTCCAAATAAAATCACAGGAATGACAGTTGACAAACAATATTAAAGAATGCATAATGTACAATGTGTCTATATAATATGCTCCAGGACAGCCATAAGACATATAGTATCCCAGTGGAGAAGAGGATACAGTATGATATGCGTATAATTTATTATATATGTATATTAGTTTTCTTTCACTCATTCTCACTAAGTGCTAAACTTTATAAGTGTTTATGTTTATTTACATTCTCGTTGTCCTGTGTGTATTTCTGAACATGATTTACTCTGCAATACGTTTTGTAATTGTTATTCTATTCACCATAATGAAGCCCAGGACAAATAGGTCACGTGTCAATACAGAAACGTTCTTTCATAAACTTAAACAAACTGAATGAGTAAGTGAGTGAGTAAGTGAAGGAATGTGGGAAAGTAGAAAAATCAGAGTCTTGTAAAATGTAAAATGCACCACGGTGCTGATTTCTGTGCTTTAATCAGAGCTCTCTGTGCTGCTGGATTCTAGTTTATCTTGAGAAGCCATTCTGCAAAACAATGGGCCGTAAAGTGAGGAGGAGAAGGAGCTGAAATCTCGGCGTGAGTGCTGTGAGGAGATAAGAGAGAACCCGGGGGGCCTTAAACAAACAAACCGGCCCGAGCTGAGCGAGAAAACACTCCATCTGGAGAAGTGAGTTAGTGCGGAGTCGTGATCGAGTCGGGACTGAAACAGTCGGGGTCGGGTTACTGCTGACAGCGGGGGATGGGGGGGGGGGTAGGTCCGTGTCCCAAATCACACACTCCTCACACACCACATGGGGCAAAACAGTACACAACCGGAGCAGTTATAAAGCCTACTGTCTTATCAATCTATAGAACATGGAAAATTCTTGTCTCTGATCGGCTGTTCTTTAGCGATATTAGGAATTTAAAATGATTTTTAAATCAATAATAAATCGATAATAAATTCGTGCTTTTTAAAATTCAGCAACACCAATGCAATTAATTTAGCTAATGATTATATAAATTAAATCGTTAGGAAAAAATATTTGCTGGATATAATTATATTAAAATTAATATTAAACAAAACATTTGCACAAATCTACATTACATGGTGAAAGGTTAGGCAAATAAGTATACAGTATAAGGAATAAAACACAGCACAATTGTTTTATTAATCTTACTCCTCATTTACATTTAGGCATTTGGCAGACACCCTTATCCAGAGCGAGTTACATTTTTATCTCATCTCATATACACATCTCAGCAGTTGAGGGTTAAGGGTCTTGCTCAAGGGCCTAACAGGGACAACTTGGTGGTTGTGGGATTTGAACCTTGGACCACTTCACTGTCCATTCCAGTATTTTTTATACTATCTACAGTATTTATATTTTATACAGTATTTCTTATATATAGGTGATGCTTGCTGTTAAAGGTTCCCTTTATAGTAACATGTTATGTTTTAAACATTAAAGTCCAGTCATCACTTAAATTATAGCAGCTTTAATCACTCATTCCCTCACCAGACAAAAATTACATCTTGTCATATTAATGAGAAACTGCATGGAAGTCCAGTCGACTGCAGACACAAGAGCTTCCTCTATCATGGAGATGTCAGAAAACTTGCAATAATAGCTTTACCTCTGACAGTTACAAAGCACTGACACTGGAGACTCCTTCCATACATGTTAGACAAACACGTTTCTCCTTACAGAAAACTTCAGTGACAATGATTATGTGTTTAAAAATGTTTCAGTTTTTGCTATTTTCAACCTGTGATTTATTTTACACCTCGAACTACTTTCAGAGCTGCTGTTCTGTGAGATTAAGCAACACCTTCTGACCAATCAGTATCCAAAAGTAGCATTATCATGTGAAGTTACACTAGCATGTCTGTCATTTTCTGTATGTTGACATTACTTAAAACTTTACTGAAAATATATAGATAATAATATATAAAAATTCCTGATGGGTATTTAACACACAATCACAAATAATAATGATATTTTACAAACTCTAATAATTGTTGTTTTCTAATACAGATGGAAGAAGCCTTCAATTGTGGGCGTATTGTTTGGAAATGTGGTCCACTGAAAAAGTAATCCTAAAATTGAAATATTCTTCTATTTTAATAATAAATATGCATGAAACACTACATTCTGATTTGAAGTGAAGACCTCAGACTATTTTTAGTTGTTTTCTTGTATACAATTTAGTTTTTGTTTTTGCTTTATTGGGTATAGAGCAAGAAGTCAGCTGCTGAATTTACCAAAACTATTATGGTAGGGTCATGTACATATTTTTTAACCGTTTCTGTACTTCTGTTTTTAGTAATTGAGCTGAACTTGGCCAGTGGAAAATAACAGCTGCGAGAGAATGCACACAAGCACGAGGACACAATAAGCACCCAGTCTTAAGTGCAGTAACTTAGCTCAGATGTGGTTTGGAACAGAACCTGGAAGACAATAAAGAACATTCTACCACAAAATAATCTGTGATACACTGCCAGAGAACATAAAGAGGTGCAAATTTTGTGTACAATTTTACTGAAAAAGCAGAAATTAATGCCCAATAATATGCTCTAATTAATTAATTTTAAGTACTGAAACATACTGTACTGTACTTTTTACTCTACTGTACTTTTAAGAGAACCACCAGAAACAAATTCTCTGAAAAAGTGATAAAAATTGTGCACACATGTTGTTGAAGTCAGTGTCACTGTAGTTGTTGTTGTTTTAGTCTGGGTCTTAAGTGAGTGCGTAATATGATGTACCAGTGTGATTTGCTCATCATATTATTATCTGTAATAGCGTATTATTAAAATCAAAGACATTTTAAGTAACCTTCCAGTTGCAGCAGATACAAAGCAGCGTTTAACTCCATGTCACAAATCGAGCTTATTATTGGGTACAATACCGTATGACGTCACTGTTAGTCATTAAGGTGGAAGGAAATGCGATTTAATGACCCAGAACAGGGCAATGAACCCAAACAAAAGCTCTGATTCCAGACTCACTCTGTTGCTCTGACCTCAGCTGCACACACGCGTTCTGTCTCACTTTCGGTCTGAAATTGATCACAAAAACCAATTTTATTGTGTAGAGTTGTGAATAAAGTTCAAAACATGGGCGTGGTTCGCCCTCGCGCACGTTTTATCCTCCTCCTCCTCCTCCTCCTCCTCATCATCATCATTCTCATTTGTAGTTATGACTAAAAATATCAAAATAGTGTAATGTGTAAAAACTAAACGAAACACTGTGCATTTTTATACGATTGTGTGTCAACTTTTCAACAACAATCAAGTCCTCTCGTCAGCTCGCAGATAATAAAGAGAAACAGCAGAGAAAATCTAAGATAATAAAACTTCAATATTTTAACACTCAGAAGTTTAAATACGATATGTAACGCACTTTTCTGTATTTTCTGTTTTAATTGTTTGAAACTTATATCAACTTTTATAAACTTTCTTTTTAAGCAGTTTATCCACCTTAATGTAACACTTATGATATTTCTATAATGACAATTAGTATTGTTTAATACATATCATTAATTAAAAACAAAAACCTTCACATTTAAATTTTATTAATGTAACCGTTAAACAATTCTACACATGATGTAATCTAGCGTCATAATTGAAGTCGAATTTCCCAGTAAAAAAAAAAACTTAATAAAGTATGACTAGCTTATGTAAGTATTCAGATAAATACAGCTTTGGGGAGGAACTTTTCTCCGCCATTTCCATAAATACACGCACTCCTACATGATAATAGAATTGTTTGGATTTATTCTTATTTGTTTTGACAAATCATCGCTCTGTCAAAAGATAAAATGTAGTATACATGTCCCTAAAGCTCTGTGGACCCAAACACACCGTGCACATAATATAATATAATATAATATAATATATAGGCCATTATGCTACCAAAATAAAGAAATAAATGAAGGAAAAATGTAGGCGCTATATACTTGTAGGCTACTAGTAGAAACATTAAAACTCAGAGCATTCTGGCCATTATTTGTTTTGCGGTTTTTTTCAATAAACAAATATAGGGCATATTGTGCAGTATAGAGTGACATATCCTTTTTCAGCAAGGAAATACATAAGAAATATAAAGAACTGAAAAAAATGGGTCGCATAGGCAAAGAAATAGCACGGATTCACACGATCAGGTCTTTTTTTATTGTTTTCGGTTGTTTCTATAACCAATAATGATAATAATAATAATAATAATAATAATATGCTTCTTATTTTTGTAGTGGTAATTTTTTTTTATTAAAGTAATAATAACTTTCATTAATCTATTAAAATAATGATAAGCTAACATATCCGAAAACGCAAATGCACAGTTTGATGTCTGAAGCATCACTTCCAGAAAGACTTCCATACAGGCACACACACACACACACACACACACACACACGCATTACATTGCACAATCTTGTCTTTTGCGTGCAAAATGCATAAACTGTTAAAAATAAAATTAAAAATTAAATACTGAAGCTGAAGATAACCTGTAGAGTCAGACTTTAAAAGAAAACAATGCAAATTATTTACAAATACAATATAAAACAAAACATGCAATAATTTAATGATTTTAATTTAAATATTCACAAGTTATTATTATTATTATTATTATTATTAAATGAACACCTACAAAATAAACACACCGAAATAAAGAGTATGCAAATAACGTTATTAATCAGGTTGTGTCAATCAGATTTCTTTTAGTTTTGAGGAAACACTTAAACAACCACGCAGAGCTGCATTCTCCTTCTACTTCTTCTTGCGTGTGTGTGTATGTGTGTGTGACTTCACTTCCCAATTTAGAAAGCAGCGCTCAAAGAAAAAAAAAAAAACCAAACCCTCTGCCATCCGGTTTATGGTCTCTATGCGAAAAAATTAGCAGCAGCAGCAGCAGCTAGTACTAAATGAGCGAACGCGCGCGCGCAGCAGTGCAGTCTTAAACAGCTCCAAATGCGCAAATCTCTCTCCATGACCCTCACACACACCCGGGATGGACTGCACTATTAAGGTCAGACTTTTTAAAATATATATATATTATTTTATTTGCGACGCCGCATGTGTGTGTGTGTGTGTTTGTGTGCGTGTGTGTGTGCTGTGTGTGTGTGTGTGCACCCACTGTCTCTCTCTCTCTCTCTCTCTCTGTCTCTCTCTCTTTTCAACGAGGCGGTGTGTGATGCAGCTCTTTTCCTTCTCGTACAAAATTTCCTCTTCCTTCCCGTTCGTGGTTGAATGTCGCCTCTTTAATAACAACAAGAAACCGCTACAACTTTTACACTCAGAATAAAAACACACTCTGACTGACACACACACGCGCTCACACGCCGCGGAATGGAGACTGGGGAGCGCTGCAAACGGTAACGTTTGTTATTTTCCCTATTCGATGTGTTCACACTCTGCTCCGTGCTTGTGCGTTGTGGGCGCGCGCTGTAATAACCGGTGTAACGGTGATGGAGGGAAAGTGGAGGGAAAGCGCGTGAAGCTGGAACAGGTGTCGCGGGCCATGAGCACGCGCATTTGCTCTCTGCGCATATATACCTCTCAGTTATATCTCATCTGTTTCTCTCTAACTGTTCTGTGCATGATGTTATATTAATGATGTGCTTTATTGTGTATAATTAACAGGTGTTTAATTGCGTTCCGATTTACAGACATCGCGTTGAGTTAGCGTGTTTTGTTCATGTTTAATTACTTCCTACATCTGTAGTGTTGCTTTGATGTGTGGTATTGAGTCGTTTTCTCCTGCACTAGTGTTCTTTAAACCCGTTAAATTAACGCTTAGAGTTACACTGTGTTCAGCTTAGAACTTCTAGCTTTAGAACTGGAACAACTGCAGCGTTAGCACAGCGATGCTAATGTCGCAGGCAAGTGAAGCTTGTTCATAAGCGTTTATTCAGCTCTGTAAGAGTTAATTCAGGATTTTGTACCATGTGACTGTAAATCTCGTTAAAGTTCGATCGAGACGCTGTTAAACTATAAATGTACGCTATCACTGTCTGGCTACTACTTTCATAAAAACTTTATTAATGCTTTAGATTTTTGTTTCGTGATTAAACAAAAAATAAACGACATGCGCATCAATAAATTGAGCTTGAATACTCTCGCATTTAGAGATGTATAAAAACGCAAGTTAAAAGATTTTGTTAAAAGAAACAATTTTGTTGTAGGCAATCATTTTTAAACGAACATTGGTTCTAGCACACATTATAGTTTGTTTGTTTGTTTGTTTGTTTGTTTTATCCAGAAGAGTGTGAACATTGCCGTGAGCGCAGATAAATCACTGGAGTGATATGTGCATCTTTCTACACGCGGCCCTGCAGATGATATGATGTTGCTTTTCATCTTTACACCGAAAACACAGAAAACGCACATTTTGCGTGCGAAACGCACGTTTGCGTGGAGTTGTCGGATAGCGCGTGCATGCTTGCGGTTATTATTCCTTGTCTGGCAGAATTTTCTTTTTTTCTTTTCTTATTTTTCCCTTTTTTAAGGAATGATCCGAGCAGTCATGCAGGTGGCCTTATCTCAGCTCAACACACTTCCTGTCTCAGAGCTCACACTTTCCGCACACACTGCACACACTTCCGCTCCTGCACACCCCAGAGAAAATATACACTGCCGACAAACAGCGAGTTAAAAAAATCTACTTTTTATGCTGCCAATTTATTGTTCGCCATTTTGGTGCCCTGTTTTTTTTTAATGCCAAAGTGCATGCAACTTCTACACATTCTCTTACACACTCTCAAACACTCACACACACACTTATTGCTGTTGATGAGAATGATTAAAACTTGTGAAACCGCAAGGTTGCAGTTGTTTTTTTGCAGCGCAGCTGCTTGTCTGTTTGCAAAATCAGCAGTGGCTCAACTTCTGCTTTCTCTCTCTCTCTCTCTCTCTCGCTCTCTCAACACATTCATCCCAAAACCTCTGACTTTGTTCTGTATTTTAAATTAAAGCATGCACCTATTAACACGCCCTCGTTTTAAAATCACGCAAGGAAATAGCGATTCATATGTAGTGCTGGCTTTTATGCACGTGTATGCACAATCACTTTTGTCTTTTTATTTTAGTTATTTTATTACTGATGTGCGTGTGTGTGCGCGTTTCCAAATAACATGCAATTAAAACATTTTATTAGTTTCCAGGTAACTTGAAAAATATGGTTGTGATTTCTAAAAGTGTAAAAATAAAATTTAAATTTAAATTATATATATTTTTAAACATATAACTAACTACTGAATAATCATGAATGATACAGTATCTTCTTAGCTAGCTGAGATGCTAAGGTGAAGATGCCCTGCGCTTCCTCCATGTTGCCGTAATATTTCCTGCCATGATGCATGTTTAACCTGTGGTGCAAAGAAAAAAAATACCGTAAAATACCGTCTTAGATATAAAGTTTTTTTGTAGAAATGATCTACACTATTTTCTAAAAAGCAAAAATAGAGATTGGGGTTCACTGTGATGTTCGTTTTTCCATTCAGTGAAGATCAAGCTGCTGTGGTGTTTCTGATTAATTTAGGTTTTTTTTTTTGGTTAAATAAACCCGGTTAGTTTAAACCAGGACACAAAACAGATTTTCACACGACCCAGAAATCACTTTCGCAAAAGGACCAAAAATAAGCAACCAAAGAAATGAACAAAAATTTTTTATATAGGACAGAATAAAAAATATAATAAGTTGTATAATTTGACTGAAAACGGATCTAAATTCGTTTTAGTTTATATATAATTTGTTAGATTGCGTTATTTAAAAAATTTGTCGTTGTTACTTTAGAAGTTCGGAATTAAATTTATAAAATCGACACTTCATAATGTACAGAAAAATAATCTATATGTAACGAACGATCTGTTAGCTGATAAACAGAAATTATTATAACAGAAATGTTGACTGGACACTGTTACACACGTTTCTCTTTATTTTGTTTATCTCTGTTAATTGTACCGTTTCCGTAATAATAAAAGAGTAAATTTTTCCCGTGTTTTAAGCTGAGGGGGGCGGAGTCACTGGTCAGGTGGAAATCTATCGCATATTTAGGATCCTGTTTTCCGGCTGTTCGTAGGAAATGTTACGAAATCACAGACTCGCGTTAGTAAAATAACAGAGTGACGGGTTTGTGTTAAAAACTAAAACGTTTTTAACTTTTATTTGATTTAAACATTACTTTTTATTTAGTCAATAATTAAAAGAATATTTTATGTAAACGTGTGTGTGTGTGTGATATCTGTATAGTTCTGGGTTTTATAGAAATGAGTTTTATAAGAAAGCATGCTGCTCATGTGATGAATGAAAAAGTGATCAATGAAGGATCTTAATGAAGATTTAAGCTGTGACCACGCCCCTTTTCTAACCATCTTCCCGTACAGCTGCTTCTACCACATTTCACCATGTTTGACTTACAAAAAAACATACATAACCAACAAATAAAAATGTCTGATCATCCCTTAGATAGCTAATTTGAGACCTATCATCTCTTTACTTGTTTTTAATTTAACATCCAACTCTTTACATTAGCATCTGTTGCCAAGGCGCTCACAGTGGTGCACATTTGTATCCTCCTCAGTGTCATCCTTTTTAACCATAAATATGGAAATGGCCTGAATGCTGTGTTTTTTAATAATTTAATTTATTTTATTTTTGTATAAAATAAATACGTTTTGGTGTTATAAGTTGCAATGTGTATCCAAAGCGTTTCTTCCCTCGGGCTTCGCTGCAGTGTTTTGTTAGCCATATGCTGCATGTAGCTGAACGTTGTTGCTAAGAGTTAGCTTAAGCCAGTTGGGGTAATTTTTTCATATTTTAGGCGATAACTGTTAAAGGAAGTAAAACATTTGCACTACTTTGTGACAAGCCCAGTGTTCCCACGTCTACCTCAGATTTACCTCCCACTTCAATCTGTTATATTGCTGAATTAACACACAGGAATTATTAACAGTGTTGTTGTTGTTGTTGTTGTTAGCACTTAGCCAAAGGGACTGATGAGCAATGAGAGAGTCATTTGCATTATATAATATAATAATAATAATAATAATAATATATTTTATATATAAAAATAAAGTATATAGATATTAGATGTTGAAATGCAACACATTTTCCAGGACAGCGCTGGGAGAACTGGGACACGGGCGCCTCCGACTGCTTCACTCACTGGGATTTTTCAGAAAGTCTTGTGTGTTTGGTGTAACAGGCTGTGGGTTTTGTGTAACAAATTGTGTGTTTGGTAAAGCAGGTTGTGTGTTAAGTGTAACATGTGTGTTTTGTGTAACAGCAGGTTGTGTGTTTTGTATAATATCGTGTATGTGTTGTATCAGGTGGTTTATTTTAAGTAGCTGTTTGTGAGTTTGTTGTATCAGGTTGTGCATTTGTTGTAGCTGTTTGTGTGTTTGCTTGAGTTGTACGTTTGGTTCCGCAGCAACACTGACTGATATGAAACTCATCGAACAGGAAGTCGGTTGTGGCATCAGTGGCTTATAGAGCTCAGAGTTCATCAGAGAGAGAGAGAGAGAGAGAGAGAGACTCTGTGTGTGTGTGTGTATGTGTGTGTGTGTGTGTGTGTGTGTGTGTGTGTGTGTTGGTCACCATGGTAGAGTTGAGTTGTGGCACTC
>JAQMYJ010000024.1:676470-689043 GCA_030014305.1 Clarias laeviceps | reverse complement strand
AAACGCAGCCACACACCCACACACACACACACACACACATATAGAATGTTACCAGAGTGTCAGTGTGCTCTTTCTCTGGTGTGTATGTGTGTGTGTTGTTGCTCCTGGCTGCAGCAGAGGAACTCTGTGTCCAGAGTGTTGAGATGCTTTTCTGTTCAGCGTATTTGTAAAGTGTGTGTTTGTGTGTGTGTGTGTGTGTGTGTGTGTGTAGCCTCCTGTCAGCTCTGGCTCTTCTCCTCACTCATGTCTCATCATCACACAGGCGTCTTCTTGTGATCAGGAATAAGCTTAAGTAAGGGTGTTCCTAATAAAGTGCCTAAAAAGAAAAAGGTTCTCTCTTTAGATAATTTGATGAATCTGTCTCCCTCTCGCTCTCTTCCCCCCTTCTCTCTTTCCCCCTCTCGCTCCTTCTCTCTTTCCCTCTCTCTCTCCTTCTCTCTCTCTCTCTCTCTCTCTCTCTCTCCCTGTCTCTCTCTCTCTCTCTCTCTCCCTCTGCATAACCTTTTAAACCAGCGTGTGGTGAGTTTCTGGGTCGGATTTCTTTCTTTCTTTTTTTCCGGACACGCTTTCACTTCTCCACTGTCCTGAATTCATGTCAACCTGAAGCTTCTGGAGTTTCTCACACACAAATCTGCTGCATGTGTGTGTGTACGTGTCAGTTTTCTCTTTGATGTTTATTAAAGGAAATGATTGCACAGATGCAGATGGAGATAATGTGATAACGAGGACATCGAGTGAGAAGGTGATACGAGGTTTCCAGCGGTTCCTAACGCTGCAGCACGGTTCATGCAAAGTGTTGTCGCACTGGGTGTGTAAGAGAGAGTGTGTATGTGTGTGTGTGTGTGTGTGTGTGTTTTTAGCTGAGTGTGTGAATCACACAGAGCACTGACCACAGACTCTGGCCGCTAATTAGACTGTGAGCTAGTGATCTTCCTACACGACACGTGACACAATTTATGTCGCACTTTACACCCTACAGTTAAAAATAAATTAAATAAACAACTCAACAGTGAATTTTATTGTTAACCAGATCATGTCTAGCCTACAAACTCTGCCCATAGGCTTTATGCCACACCCCTTTCCCCTTAAGACTGATTCTACTGTGTTGTGACACTAAATACTTTAAGCGGTTTTGTCCACGTTTACACTGTAAGAAGTAATGATGTAATAATCCTCTGCATGCTGTACTGTTATAGTAAATTAATCAATACACCATGTAAACCATCTGTAAACTCTGTTACAAAGCGCTGACGCTTTTTTTCATCTGTTTATTTTTCGCAGCGTGTTCACTGGAATCGAACTGTTACCATAGAAACCATAAAGATATATAGATAGATAGAAGTAAAGTATATAGAAGTAAAATAAAGTATTAAAAGGACTGCATTAATACGGATGTAAATCTGCGCTGATGTTAGAGAAAATTGCCCAACCCCTCCTGACTAACGGGATAAACACTCATTTATTCTCAGCACTTGATGATGAGGCTCAATGTCCTCAAGAGTATAGAAAAGATTTCACAGAACGTTGCAGTGCGGCACAACAGGAAGTGATGTTTAGCAATGGATTGTCCTATTGCACATTATTAGCACGTAAGCAGAGTGCAGAGACACACGGAGTGAGTCAGTGTAAAGCTCCACCCTGACCTCAGCAGCAACACACCAGACGCCGAACTCCATTCAGCATGGAACTCATTCACATGTTCTGTTCTGACCACAATATATTCTGGTCTGAGGGTTAAAGATGCTAACAGAGCTGAAACAGAGCTTCTGCGTTTTTCCATGAATTGACCTAAAACAGCTGCAGGATCATTTATATTTGATTTGATTTCTTTACCTCGCAGTGTGGGATGATGGTGGCTCAAAAGGTCAGCTTTGGGTTACTGATGTCTGGGGCTCAAGCCACAGCACAGCCAAGCTACCACCTGTTGATGTCTTGAGCAAGGCCCTTAACCCTGCCTGCTCCAGGGGGCGCTGTGTCCTGGCGTTCCTAACTGGAATATATGAAAAAAAAAATCCTTTCACTGCCCTGTAAATGACATGTCATATGAGTTCCACATGGTTTGGAGGCGGCCTTATGGTGAAACTAGTGAAACATTCACTATTAACTTATTATTACTTAAGTTTTCCACAAGAGGATATGTTTGGCTGTATGTCACACCCCATGTCCCGCCCTATTCTGCCTTTGATCAGCTTAGTGTTCCTGCACTAACCGATCATCACTCCCCCCCTAAACATAACCAAACCAACCAGGATGAAGATCCAGGATGGCGTAGGTGAGGTCGGCTTTTGTCTTAAGCGTTTCATTGCATATCATCACTGCATATCATACTGTGTAGGGTTGTGACAGGGACTTTGCAGTGTGGAGTAGCTCACTGGTTAAGGCATTGGACTACAGCTCAGAAGGTCCCAGGTTCAAACCCCACCCTCATTGGCCCCACCCTCAACTGCTCAGATGTATAACGAGAAATGTCAAAAATAAGCTCAAATGACTGTGTGTGTGTGTGTGTGTATGCACAGAGCCAACATGCATATATCCTGCATGACGCCTCTGGTTCCCTGTTCCTTTTAGTCTAGAACCCTGGTTCTCAGAGTCATTTATCTTTATATTTAACTCAATACAAATGATGTTTTCTGAGTGACAACAAATCATAAAGCCTAAATATTATTGTACATGTTCAACATAACAAGTTCAAACCAAATAAATCGATACTGAAGTGTCAGAATCATTTGAGAACCCCTGTTCTAGAATATTTAACTTAAAAAAGAAAATAATTTGAGCAAAAAGAAACATTACCTGTACAGTACAAGTAAAAAACATTAACGCTCACTCTATTTTATTGTCAGTAAATTGGTGTAAAGTGACCACTTTCCTCAGAAAAAGAAGTTAGGAGAGAGAGAGAGAGAGAGAGAGAGAGATGTGACGCTCTCGTTACTATGTGACTGTTTCCATGACAACCGTAAATATCAGTGTTTAGCATCGTTACAGTGTTCATCATTAACGTTCTTTCCCACACGAACACACATAATGCTAATTATGCATAACGGTTCAATGATGCGGATAACCCCGCCCCCTCGAAATGATGTAACAAAAATGCTCCAGGTCGAACCTGTAGAACCGGACCGGTACCAGATACAGACAGGCTTTTTTCCAGCGAGCAGTAACCCTGATATCGCCACTGATGATGTCACTGACGTACATTTATCTACTGTTTGTATCACAAAGTAAATAAGTAAATTCGAGCACAACGATGTGATCAAGGTCGCCCCCTCCCGCGCACTGACCCCACCCCCACCCTAAATCTGGGTGTAAATAGTTTTCCAGCTCCGTCTCTGTGCGTTTCCGTTACTCCCAGCCCGAGCCAAAAGGTTCCTCCACACATGGACCATCGACTTCCTGTGAGCCGCCGAAACTGCGAGCCGTGACGCATGTGAGCGCCGAGGACAATGCAACACAACACACGGCCTCTCTAAACACACGCCGACTAACACAAACACACACACACACACACACAAACACTTGACTACATAAGCCATGTCTGAGGCTGGCACAGACACACACACACATTTCAAAGAGAGGATTTTTAGCAACTCTTACATACCAAAGTGGGTCTGACTTCCTGTCTAGTTAGTGTTTTTAGTAGGAAGTCTTCTCTTTAGTGCCAAGGCTTAGACTTCTTAATGGTAATTTTAGAGTGTTTTAAAGGACACAAGCTTGTGTGTGTGTGAGTGTGTGTGTGTGTGTGTTACTATGCTTATTTAAATTGAAAAAGTTTATGTACCTAATAAATAACTCATAAAATACAAATTAATTCAATAAAAGATAAACTTCACTGTTAAACGACCCTATAACCGCTAACAATATGTACTGACTAGCTGATTAGCTCGCCGCTTACTGAATAGCACTGTAACGCAGTTCTTTTTCACATTTTTTCATCCTAAAACACATTTCCACGTGTACGTTAAACACACTCTTTGCACCTGACAGGATTTCCGAAAAATGTTCCTATCGTCTCCGCTGGTAGCATACAGTACGCTAATTTAAAAGGATATCTCTTCCTGTAGCCAGATGTGCTAACTCAGCCTAGCTAGCTCTAATACACAGTACAATCAGTGCATGGTCATGATCATAGTCTCCATCGTCTCGTCTGTTTTTTAAGGTTTTTGTGACTGCTGTTTGAATGGACTTAAATAAAAACCATAGTGTTTGATTCAGCTGTGAGTTTCTAATGAAAGTAATAAGTAACTATTACTAGTTAACCTTAATGAAAGTCATATATCACCTTTACAAGATATAATACGTTACTGTTGTGTTATTTTTGCATATGTATGTTTTCCCATATTGAGATTTACTCACACCAGTAAGGACATGAAAAGCTCGCAGATGCTCGTCTCCACTTTCCTCTACGTTGTTAACGTTGAATGTGTAAAAGCCACGCCCATAAAAGCCCCTTGCAGCTGATTAATCAAACGTTCATGCTTGTTGAAGTGTGGCACCTCAGAGGGTTCTACTTCCTAAATTGGCATGAATGTACCATGGGTAAAAAAAAAAGTCATAATATTCTCTTTAAAAAGTGTAGAATTAAGTAAAAACCTCTGCACTTGTGTCTGATTAAAAATGAAAAGGGAAAGTGACCGCTCGGTATCTGTTATCTGTCCATTTCTATTTGGAAATAAATGTATAAAAAATATTTTTGTGATTTAAAAAATATATATAATTTTTGTGGTTTATGTTAAAAGAAAATCGAATGAAGGAAATGAAAACAAATTGAGTGATTTCGATCTTACAGGTAAAATAAAGCAGTCGGTTTTCAGCCTCTCGTACGCGCAGGTTCTTGCCTCAAGCAAAACTAACGTAAAAGTAACACACATTACTAAAAAAAAACACACACATTTGCATTACTAAAAAAGGTAATACTTAGGTAATGACTCTTACTGCAGTAGTCTGTTGGCAAGTGACAAGTTATCTTACTTACTACAAACTAACAGAAGTAATATATTACAGTAAACACTGGGTGTAGATCAGATAAAGATCAGCGTCAGTCTGACATTTCAAGAAAAATTCAAACACTGATGGGATCTAGTGTAGAGAGAGCTAGAGATCCCTTTAACAATGTGTTCATATCAGGTGAAGTTCCTGTAGGGTGTGTAGGAAGGCCAGAAGACTTAATCATCTGAGATTTATCTTTGATACATCCTTCTTTCTAAAAGTACCATGAAGCTACTGACAGGTTCTAGATATTAAGTAGAAAATAGTTATTTTGTGTTAGAATTAGAATTAATGCACACACACACACCTTGTTAATACAAATATTATTAGAAAGTCTTCAGCAAGAAAAAAGACTTGAAGGCTTGAAAAAAGAAAAACACTTGAAGGTTTCACGTATAAAAATAATTTAATAAAAAACGCTTAATAGTGCAGGAGTTTGTGCAATGTAGTCTATTCATTTACTTAATTTCATTTTTTTTTAAAAGAAAACAAATCAAGTCGAATCCTAACGGTGATAATCCCTAATGCTGGGACGGAGGTTTATTCTCACCGCTCCATGGGTCTAGGATTTAAACTCACAACCTTCTGCTTCCTGAGCCAGAGACTCATGAAAAACAGAAATGTAACAACCTAAAAATCATCTCATCTGTACCAGAAGCAAAACAGCTGACAGAAAAGAAACAGACTTCATTTTGTGCTGACTTTAGTGGAAAGTCTAGATTTTGGGGAGAAAATTTGAAAAGGTAACTTATGAAAATGTATCAAATTTCAAGATGCACAACAACAAAAAGGAAATTAACTTATGATGTCTAATAATGACTTTGAGTAAATCTGACACACAAAAACACCCTGAAAGATATTTTGGACCCTATTGTGACTGCTAAACTCATAAACTGGTCCCCACACGGTCCAGACCGGATTCCCCACGAAATCAGACCACTCCCCGCATTGTTGATCTGACTCACAGCACAGAGGAGGATATTGTCTGCATACAGATGCAGGATGAATCATCAGGTTACTGTATTCTCCATAATAAACTCCAAACGCAGATACGGTCAGATCCGCCTTTGTGTTTTAACCGGCTATTGTGACGCATACGGACCTGACGGGGGGTTTACGTGTCTTGTGTTACGTGTAGCTAGCTAATAAAATTCACTAGGGGAAAAAGGTTACTGGAATTAGGAAATGTGAATTATCTCCGTGTATCGGTTCATTTCAGTCCTTTACATTTAACTGTGTGTACTGTATATGCATGCTCACAACCTGATACACAGCAAGGGGTGGGGCTGTGACCTGTTCTTTATGAATATTATGCTTCCGATTCTTAGCGCTGCAAGATTTGAAAACAAAGCACCAAAGCAAACATGAGTGAAATATTTTCAATGAGAACTGTGATTTATGGCAACAGGAGGTGTAAGTGGTGCTACGAAGCTGAGCGATCTTTATGCAAATGAGTTGCAAAAGTTTTAGGAGTGAGCGAATGGTGTCGTGTTTCACGCTTTGGTTCTTTCTCATGATTTTTAAAAGATTTTAATTTAGACAAAACCAAGCAGCAACCTCCGGTTCTGAACAATTAGTCCAACATGGAAGTGCCAAAGCATTCAGTTCCTCGAATAACCACTAGGCTCCAAAAACCGAGTTAATCCCCAGAGACCACCGTGTTAAAATCTCCAAATTTTAACAAAAATAAACATGTTTACAGCCTGGTACAAACAGGACAGTTTTGTTCTCCATAGCTAAATTTCACATTCATGACAACTGTATATGGGGGTGAATATTTATGTAACTCATCAGCTAAAATTATATTAATAATAAAATTATGTGTAATTAGGGTTTGAGTAACTGCTACATTGCAGGTGTAGTTTGTAGTTTAGATGAAAACCAGAAATGTAGGAGTTGAAACGAGACAAGGTGAAGGGTACGGATGAGGGGTTCAGTCAAATGCAAAGTAACGTTATGACTATAAACTAACATTAGCCACCTTAGCATCTTACCCAGCTAGCTATCTTGTGGTAACTGAGGTGAGTAGGCGTGTTCCAACCAATAGCCAGGCTCTATTGCCTCCGCCCATTTGCTCATTTATGGATTAACTGAGGTTTAGGTGGAGTCAGGTCCTACAGCTGAGCTTCAAAACTGCTCTTCACTAAACGTATGGATGACATCACAGAGGGTTCGTCTGGTTCTTTTTGTACAGTCTATGGACGAAACAAAGTTTTCAAATTCAGTAAATTAGATGATAGAAATAGTGGAACGCAAAACTTTTCCCTCTGAATTCTATTTTTAATGCAAGAATGTCCAATCTGAGATTAAACGAATGCTCTGTAGCTGGCCGGTGTGAGCCGATGTCACTAGCCTGGTGCTAACAGTAAATGACCAAATTAAAGAAAGGATAACGAAGAAAGAAAAAAATGGGGGGAAATAAATCAACAACTAGTGAGTTAACGTTATCTGTTTGCTGAATAATTCAGTAAAAGTGAAACAGTAACAGACGGATTTTTCGTCTATAATTAGCGACTCCTCTGTTATTTCCTTTGCTAGCTGTGCTAGTCAAGAGCGCTTTTAAAAAATGCTTTCCACATACACATGCAAATATATAAGTAACATCATACTCGTATATACGAAAATAAACCATGTTTTATTAAATTAAGAACCAAACCACACACACACACACACACACACACACACACGCACATACACCCCTCCTTCCACCACCCCTGTTTACCATCATCTGTGTTGTTTGAAACTCTCTGACTCTGGTGCTAATTCTGCATTTCCTGTCTGTATGAAGCTATATTAAGCTAATAAACAGATGCCGTCTGGATAAAACGCACATGTATAAAGTCTAATCTAAATAAGGAAAGATTAACAATGAGCGTGTTCAGGTGGGAAACATATCATCGACCCACAAAACAGGGCAATCCTCAGAGCTGTACTGAAGCAAGCACCAAGCATGCTCATTAAATCTGTGTGTGTGTGTGTGTGTGTGTGTTTTAGGAAGCTCTGGCGGTGGTGAGTGAGGATCAGTCCATATTCGAGCCGGCGTTTGGCAGCATGAAGTTTGAGATCACGTCTCCGGCAGCGCAGGCCGGATTCAGACAGGGCTCAGAGGAAAGCACAGAGTCCGAGTGTACAAACACGTCAGCGAACAATCCTGCGAAGAAAACCGAACATGTCAATGGAGCTAGGTAACGGAAAACAAACAAACAAACAAACACACACACACACACACATACACACACACTCTAAATCTAGAGATATGTGCCTTCAGGTAAAGATGTAAGTTGTTAACACACTTCTTCATGTTAAGACACAGCATTTCCCAGCATTTTAAAACAAAATTAATGAGTCAGATGCAGAGCTACATTTGTGTGTGTGTGTGTGTGTGTTTGTGTGTGTGTGGGGGGCAGTCGTGAGTCTCCAGTGGAGGTCAGTGGTGCTAGACGAAGTCGTCACATTAGCAGTGGCGACGGAGGACAACAGCCGTATCAACCGTCTTACCCAGAGCCGAGGACGAGTCCACAGAGCACCACGGAGGAGAAACGTGTCATCGTCCCCGCAGGTGAGACACGCCGTCGTACTCCTAACAAGTAAGACACGCCCCCATCACTCCAAAATGTAACATATGCCCACACCATCCCAACAACTTACACACACACCCGTCATCTTAACACCTGAGACACACACACCCTCATCCCGACAAGTGAGACACGCCCTCATCATCACAACAAGTGAGACACGCCCTATCATCACAACAATTAAAACACACCACCATCATCCCAACAGAAAGACACACCCCCATCATCTTCGCAAGTAAGACACACCCTCATCATCCAAACAAGTAAAACACCATCACAACAACTGACACTTTTCCCATCATCCCAACAACTGACACACATGCCCTCATCATCCCAGAAAGTAAGACACGCCTTCACCATCCGAACAACTGACACACGCCCCCGTCATCACAACAATTAAAACACACCACCATCATCCCAACAACTGACACTTTTCCCATCATCCCAACAACTGACACACGCCCTCATCATCCCAGAAAGTAAGACACGCCTTCACCATCTGAACAACTGACACACGCCCCCGTCATCACAACAATTAAGACACACCACCATCATCCCAGTACCTCACACACACCCATCATCCCAACAGAAAGACACACCCCCTCATCCTTATAGCTGAGACACCCCCCTATCATCCAAACAAGTAAAACGCGCCCCAATCATCCCAACACCTGAGACACATCGAGTTCACCTGGACCAACAGGACAGGATGCTGGACCCCATCAGTCTGAACTGAGCTGTTCGAAAAGACTTTAACCTGTTTTAGGCTGATACTACAGTGATAGAAACAGACTAAAGAATTTTATTTAGGAATCAGACTGATATTAGCTAAAATCTTTTCAACTTGTAATTATGAATAACACTAAAAGACAGATAGATACAGTAGAGAGATAGAGGGATAGATAGATAGATAGATAGATAGATAGAGAGAGGGATAGATAGAGTACTTGATTAATCCCAAAGAGAAATTGTATCGTTACAGCAGCCAGTTCACATAATATACACCTGACCTAACAAGTAAACAGCAATGAACAAGAACTGCGATGAGGGAGGAAGGGGGATAAACGTTCACATTAAAGTAATTAAGGTTAAAGTAAGAGAGTGTTACGTTACTCAGCTAATCTAACCTTTTCAAACAGAGTCTAGCAGAACTAGAGATTTAGCATTAGATAGCTAATTTCCTAATGTGGATATTACGCATGTTTTTTATATTTGTTAAAGCAGTATAAATTATACACATTAGCTAACTAGCATGCTAACTATGTTACACTGCTACTGATATGAATGTCAGCTGTTTAGCTGTTGTCTTGTCAACGTGTCCGATTTGATGGTATTCAATTAAAACAAATGTGTTCATGAGTTTTAGAGAGAGAGAGAAAAAAAAAAGGCGCCAAAACGTGTTTCGCTCAGCGAGGCTGATATCCCATGATGCACTGCGCACAGGCTGGGTGTGAGCTCCTATAATAGGTATTCAGTTTCGAAGGACACTGAAAAAATAAAAAGGGTTGTGGTTTCTCTCTTTCACAGAAACACACACACACACACACTCACACAAGCACACATATGCACATGCACACACACCCTCTCTCTCTACCACAGGCACTTGCATCACAGAGGAAGTGGATTCGTTTCTGTGAAAAGTTAAGGGCAGCTCAGTGAGGAGCAGTGTGTGTGTGTGTGTGTGTGTTTAACATCAACTTATGTTTATGAACAGAACTGAAGATGAGGAGCTTCAGCATTTCTTCTGTCTCACACACACACACACACACACACACTATTTCTCAAATGTTTTTTTTAATCTGCACACTTTATTTCCTAATTTTACTAAATGTGTTTTAGTAAAAATTAACTACATTTAAACACTAAAATAGTCTATTTAGGTAAATCAGCCATGTGTGTGTGTGTGTGTGTGTGTGAGAGAGAGAGAGCGAATTTTATGACTGCCACTTGTCAGGAGGAAGTGTATGTTTTTTTCCTCATTTGGCTAAAGAAGAGTTTCCTGCTCACATTAGCGCTCCGTCTCTCTCTCGCTCTGGAAATCACGGAAGCAGGGAAAAGATGTTAGATGCGTTTGATCCGATGACTTCTGTTCCCGCTATGACTGACTCATTAGGTGATGTGAAGGAGTGATGAGAATTCCAGCTCTTTTCACCGAGTCACATCGTTTCATCCGGCTCATCAATAAGAGTCTCTTTTGGATCCCTAACGACTCATTTTTTTAACAGACTGTGACATCACAACATGTTTCAGCGCCGTTTCTCGTCATAAACATATTCGTTTGATTCGTTTGCACTTAAACGCAATATTAAACGTAAACGCAGCCCTGACCAGGATAAACGTCATCTCTCAATGTAAAAGGCACATAAAGGAGTCGAGTCAAAGAGCAGACTGCTTTATTAAGACACACTGATAGAACTGAAAGGGATAATAATAGTTAAAGGAGTTAGATTAATAATAGTAGTTCTAGTGATGATAGTCGTAGTACTCCTAGTAGTAGCAACAGCAGTAACAGTAGTAGTATTAAATATATTAGTAGTAATAGTAGTACTAGTAAAAGTGATAGTTATAGTAGTAATAGTGGGAAAGGTAGTAGGTATAAAACTAGTATTGGTAATAGTTGTAGTAGTAGTAGTAGTAGTAGTGGTACTTTTATTTGTAGTAATAGTAAAAGTAGTAGTTATAGAACTATTAGTAGTTATATTAGTATTATCTATTGTAGTAGATATAGTAGTAGGACCAGTAGTACTAGTAAAGGTAGTATAGAATTAGTAATATTAATAGTACTCCTAGGTAATACTAGTGGTAGTTCTAGTATTAGTAGTTATAGAATTAGTGGTAGTAGTAAAAGAAGTATTATTTATAGTAGTAGTAGTTAAGGTAGTTCTTATAAAACTATAATGATACTACTGCACTACTGCAATTATTATTACTATCTAATAATAGCAGTAGTTCTATTTGTAGTAATAGTAAAAGTAGTAGTCATAGAAGTAGTAGTAATAATGTTATTATTTTTAGTAGTGGTAATAGTGGTAGTATTAGTAACAGTAGTACTAGGAAAGGTAGTACGGAACTAGTAGTAGTAATTATAGTCCTAGATATAGTAGTAGTAGTAATAGTAGTAGTAATACAAGTCCCAGTAAGCCTAGTTGTAGTAGATATGGTAGCAGTATTAGTATGAAGAAAACTGCAAAGTCTTAGAATGAGACTCGGAAATTAATCCATACTTTACTTGTCAAATTCTCATTCTTATTATACTTAGTCCTAGTAAAGGTAGTAGTTATAGAAACTTTAGTAGTCATTGTAGTATTAGTCCTAGTAGTAGTAAGAATAGTAGTACTTGTAAAAATAGTAGTTATGGTAGTAGTAGTAGTTATGGTAGTAGTAGTAGTTATGGTAGTAGTAGTAGTTATGGTAGTAGTAGTAGTTATGGTAGTAGTATTAGTATTGAAAACTGCATCTTATTTAGAGAAGGTCTGCACGATACTCTGCACTTAATCCATATTCAAACACAAATTCTCCTTCTTATTCCCCTCAATTCAGACCCAGAGGTTTGGACTCAAGACCATGTGCGTCAGTGGGTGGAGTGGGCGATTAAAGAGTACAGCCTGGTGGATGTGGACGTGTCCCTCTTCCTCACCCTGGACGGCAAGATGCTCTGCAAGATGTCGAAAGAGGACATGATGCGTCTCACCTCGCCCTACAACACCGATGTCCTGCTGTCACACCTCAACTACCTCCGCCAGAGTAATACATACACATACATACACATACATACACACACACACATACATACACACATACATACACATACATACACACATATACACACACACACATACACACATACACACACACACATACACATATACACACACACACACACACACACATACACACACACATATACACACACACACACACACACACACATACATACACACACATACACACACACACATACACACATATACACACACACACATACACACATACACACACACACATACACATA
>JAQMYJ010000024.1:633227-650895 GCA_030014305.1 Clarias laeviceps | reverse complement strand
GCTGTACAGAGAGACAGACAGACATGTACGTGGACTTCAACCTCAAATAATAATAATAATAATAATATCACTGATTAAAGATCAGAAGATTATTTTTTAGATTTAAACTTTTTCTACAAATTATTTAACCAATGTCAGGTACTAACTCTAATATAAAACTAAACCTTACTCACTCACACATATAGCACATTTCAGTGCAGACATTTTTATCATAAATGTCTATAAAAGGTTCCTATGAAAGTTTTAAATAATATAATAAATGCCTAGTTTGAGGTAAACCTCACACACCTTTAGAACACTTCCACTGATGATTTAAGTCTAGCTTTTTTATTTTAGAAACTCTCTGGGTGTTTAATTCAACATTTGAGTCACAGTGAGTAAAGTTCGACTTTAATCAGTCGGTATTAAGTTTAAACAAGCTGACAGTTATTATAAGCTTAAAAAGGAAGCTAAAGTTTGAAAACTGAGTGGTGTGTGTGTGTATGAAAGAGAGAGAGAGAGAGAGAGGTGTACAGTCAGTGTTTCTTCCCGCTCAGGGTTGTTTGGGCGCCATTTTGTGTGGAGAGTCAAACCGAAGCGTGAACGAGCCCGGACGCGTGCGGGCACGCGCACTGGGGCCGGCGCGCGCTCAAGGTGTCGGTGACGCGCGCAGGCGGGAGAGCGAGAGCGAGAGAGAGAGCCTGTCGCGGAGTGATCGAGATTAACGGGCAGCAGCGGGAGAGGGGGGGGGGCTTCACCCCTTACAGCGAATGCACAGCGCTAATTGTAGCTAAGCGGCGCAACACGGAAATAATCCTGGTGAGTTTTTTTTTAATTTATTTTATTTTTTGGGGATTAAAAAAAACCCGTATTCATTTGAAATTGAATCTTGTGTTACCCCGCGTTCCCCCCCCTCCTCCCCTCCTCCTCCTCCTCTACCCCCCTCAGGCTGCACCACAACAGGCAACAATCAGACCAATGGCAAGCCGATGGCAGGCGATGCGAACTAGCCTAGCCGGAGAAAGCTAGCCAGCGGAGGGAGAGCTGTCTCTCTCTCTCTCTGTCTCTGTCTCTCTGTGGAGGAGAACCGAGACCACCACCACCACCTCATGAATTAACTCGAGGACAAGTGTCTCTGTGATTTTACATTCTTTGTCTTTCTGGGATACAAGAAGAAAACGAAGAAAAAAAGGCAAGCGGCTAGCAAAGAAACCCGGGGACTATCTGTGTCTTTTTACCTCAGCGACACCGGGGGCTCGCGCCTGAGCCGAGGATTTTCCTTCACACAGAAAGAAAGAAAGAAAGAAAAAGGGAAAAAACAAACAACGTTTTTGCGTTCATCTTATTTTTTTAAAACCGTATTATTATTTTTTTAATCAGAAGAATTGATAAACCGGTCGCACCCGTGAGAGGGGTGTCGGTGTCGGGGGGGAGGGGGGGGTCCCGATTTCTCGGCCGGTTTTCCGCGGGGTTTCTGTGGAGCTTTAGGACAGAGGCGAGCGGATCTCACGCCGCTGCTCATGGCTGCTGCTGCCGCCGCCGCCGCTTCGGGGACCTGGGAACGAACCGCCGCCACCGCCGCCTGAGGTACAACCCCATAACACACACACACACACACACACACATCTGTACATCTATACACACACTCACAGTCAGATTTCTATCTTCTATCTTTGCCTGTTTTTCCCCCCTCTGCACTCTGTCACCTCGTATAATCAAACTGCACAAACGTGTAGAGTTCACGTGTGTGTACGTGTTTGTTCACTTATTTCACCCTCCTCATTCCAGCTCCTCTAACACACCCATTTTACAGCCTAAATGTGCACTGCAGCACCAGCACTGCTGTCCGTCTCCATGCATGTGATGATGATGATGATGATGATGGTGATGATGTACAGGCCGGTGGTCAGTGAGGATCTGCTCTCCTCTCCTTTAACAGTCTGCATGTTAATGTCAGTGTAAAGTGCACAGATGTGGGTTGCAGTTAAAATGCAATGCAGCAGCAGCAGGTATCCAGGTGTTTCCTGCCCACATCTGGACACGAGCGATCATTTTCTCATGCTTCCATATTGGATGGATTCTGCATCACCAATCACATCTTACATCTATCTGTCCGTTATTCAGAATCTGTCACAAATCTGTCACAAATCTACATATGAGTGTGAGTGTGTGAGGAGCATGCATGCATAGTGCATGCACAAATCCCTGTCATCATGATGAGTCTTTATCTATGAACAATTATTTATGTCTTATGTTTTATTTTTAAGCTTCATGATCTGTCACATTTGTATTCCGTCCATCATCTTTTTTTTTAGGGTTTAAACCCTCCTCTCATCACCCACACGCGCACACACACACACACACATGCAAAGCTGCAGTGTTGCATGTCATCCGTCACATTGCGTCGCCTTGTTGCATTTTTTCCCCCTCTTCCATCATGAGCATCACTTCATCCGCATCACAACTCTTATACGCTCAGACACGTGTGAGAAAACAGTTGATCTGTCGTTAAAAAACGATAATAAGAGTGTAATTTGTGTACTGTGTGCTCACAGTGTGTGTGTGTGTGTGTGTGTGTGTGTGTGTGTGTGTGTGATGTGCCTACACCCCACTGCAAGGCTCTGCTCAACTACAACGCCGGTTCAAAATGGATTCGGTCTTCGTTCTAGTGCACTAGATAGTGTGTACGAGTGCGAGTCGTACAAGCGCTCCCGTCTCAAATGCGACGCTCCATCCCTAGTTAGTGTCCCTAACGGAACGCCAGCCATTTTTAAGGCTCCGTCCCAAACGCATACAGAATCCGCAAACTGACCTACCAGTGTTCATACGAGAGACGCCATCCTCAGCGGCTGCGTGACCCATGATGCAGTGCGTGTCATGTCTAGGATGGAAAGACAGACGAGTGTGTGAGGTGAATGGAGCTGGAGGTCAGGTGTGTATCTCGGTGTCCTCTGTCTGAGGGCGCGCTTACTAATTAGCAGGCTAGCTAGCAAGCTGTTAAGTTAGCAAGGTGCACCAAATATATATATATATGTAATATTACACATATGTAGTGGTGCTGAGGTGAGATAAAAACCCTGATTGATGGCGTCCCGTATAGTTTGCCGCTTGTGGGCGTGGCCTAATTCACCTTTTGATTCGAAATGGTAAAATGGGAGTGGCCTTTAAAATGTTGAGTTGACCGTATAACTGTATGTATATATATTTTATACATATATATTGTCTTTATTTCGGTTGCAAGTAAAAATTTCATCGCATGTATTTTGCACGTATTCATGCTCGTTGCTATACTTACAGTGGCACTTATAACACATTCTTCCATGTCAGCACGATCCGAGCTATAAGGTCAGAGATAGCACTAGCGCTAGCGTTAGTATGTATGTGTGTTGTGTGATTTCATTTAAACCTATTGGTTTATTTACCCATGATGCTGTGCAGCAACAATGATGTGACATCTCACACCAAACTGGCCTGAACACGTCAGGACGCAAGCAACAGGTTTATAAAACATCAGGACGCACGCAGCATGTTTATAACACATTATGACTTGCAGCAGGTCTATAAGATGTCAGGACGCATGCAGCAGGTTTATAACATCAGGAGACATGCAGCATGTTTATAATGCGTCAGGACGCAAACAGCAGGTTATAACACGTCGGGATGCAAACAGCAGGTTTATAATGTGTCAGGACGCACACAGCAGGTTTATAACACATTATGACTTGCAGCATGTCTATAACGTGTCAGGACGCATGCGGCATTTTTATAATGCGTCAAGATGTATGCGGCAGGTTTATAAGACGTCAGGACACATGCTCAGGTTTATAACGCATCAGGACAGACGCGGCAGGTTTATAACACATTATGACTTGCAACAGGTCTATAACGTGTCAGGACGCATGCGGCAGATTTATAACACGTCAAGATGTATGCAGCAGGTTTATAACACGTCAGGACACATGCTCAGGTTTATAACGCATGAGGACGCAAACAGCAGGTTTATAACGCGTCAAGATGTATGCAGCAGGTTTATAACACATCAGGACACATGCTCAGGTTTATAACGCATGAGGACGCAAACAGCAGGTTTATAACGCGTCAGGACAGACGCGGCAGGTTTATAACGCATCAGGACATATGCGGCAGGTTTATAACACGTCAGGACGCAAACAGCAGGTTTATAACGCGGCAGGACAGACGCGGCAGGTTTATAACGTGTCAGGACACATGCAGCAGGTTTATAACATGTCAGGACACATGTAGCAGGTTTATAACGTCAGGATTCAAACAGCAGGTTTATAATGTGTCAGATCTCACGGAGCAGGTTTATAACACATTATGACTTGCAGCAGGTCTATAACGTGTCAGGACGCATGCGGCAGGTTTATAACGCGTCAAGACGCATGCGGCAGGTTTATAACATGTCAGGACGCAAACAGCAGGTTTATAACGCGTCAGGACGCAAACAGCAGGTTTATAACGCGGCAGGACCGACGCGGCAGGTTTATAACGTGTCAGGACACATGCAGCAGGTTTATAACGTGTCCGGACACATGCTGCTGGTTTATAACACCAGGACACACGCAGCAGGTTTATAATGTATCAGGATGCAATCAGCAGGTTTATAATGCGCCAGGACACATGCAGCAGGTTTATAACACGTCAGGGCGCAAACAGCAGGTTTATAATGTGTCAGGACTCATGGAAGAGGTTTATAACTTGTCAGGACACATGTAGCAGGTTTATAATGCATTAGGATGCAAACAGTAGGTTTATAACGCTTCAGGACGGAAACAGCAGCAAAACCCATTATGACTTGCAGCAGGTCTATAACACGTCAATACGCATGCAGCAGGTTTTTACCGTGTCAGGACACATATAGCAGGTTTATAACGTGTCAGGATGCATGCGGCAGGTTTATAATGTCAGGACATACACGGCAGGTTTATAACCCGTCAGGACACATATGGCAGGTTTATAATGTGTCAGGATGCATGCGGCAGGTTTATAACGTCAAGACACATGCAGCAGGCTTATAACACGTCAGGACAGACGCAGCAGGTTTATAACACATTATGACTTGCAGCAGTTCTATAACATGTCAGGACGCAAAGAGCAGGTTTATAATTCTCTTATCCAGAGCGACTTACAAAAATGCTTTGTAGTTTTCATCACTAGACAGATCCTTACACTGGATTACTAACTAAGTGCCATCAGTCACACACTGTTCGGAACGATATGAAAAGTTTTATTAGCTCAAGTACAGATAAGTTTTAAGTCGTTGTTTATAACACGGTTTATAAACAAGTTTATAATGTGTTGGGACGCACACAGCAGGTTTATAAGACGTCAGAAGCCACACAGCATGTTTATAACTCGTTAGGACTCTTGCAGCTAGTTTATAACATGTCAAGATGCACACAGCAGGTTAATAGAACATTACGACACTCAGCGGGTTTTCAACATGTCTAGACGCAGACAACAGGTTTGTAATGGCTAATAAGTTTTGAACGACACGCACATGTTTGATTGATGTAGTAGAATAGTGCCAATACTTTGTGCACTGGACAGATGTCAACATGGTTAAGGCTTTCTGTTAAAGATATATTCTGTTAAAAGATTATTTAAAGGGTAAGTTGCATTTAGCATAATTAGCATTAACGCACATTGTGTCTTCTGTCAGCATTCAGTCATTCTCTGTTAGCATTAGCTAATATGCTAATGTTAACCATAATTATTTTCTCTCTCTCTCTCTCTCTCTCTCTCTCTCTCTCTCTCACACACACACACACACACACACACACACACACACACACACACACACAGAGTTAGCAGTCAGTGATGGAATTAAATGTACAGTTGATCTAGTTTGACAAAATTAATCTTATTTAACGTATAAGTTGTTTGTATGTGTGTGTGTGTGTGTGTGTATGTGTGTGTGTGAGTGAAAGAGATTTCTGGAAACATCCAAACTACAATTTATGTTGGAGATTAGTCCAGTAGTCATTAATTTACCCATAATGCACTGTATTCAGATGGCACCTTACCCACAGTGCAGTGTGTGAAGTGATGAGTGTGTGTGTGGTTGGTTGCAGTGGTTAGCACTATGAGTGATAAAGCAGCAAGCATGCTAACGGCTAACCACTCGGTCAGCATCCCTCACATTACAGTATAAACCTGCTGAGCTGATGCATGGGGCGTGTCCTGATCCTGATCCCGCCCCCTCAAATTCTGTTAATCAGTGGAGATGAAAAAAAATCGAATTGGTCATGAAGTTCAATTGTTTTGTGCGGCAGTTCATGTATCGCCACAGCGACTCCAGAATCAGAACGTTAATCGAATCGGCACCGATGTCTCGTGATACTATCACATGATTCTCGTCCCTACTGATCAGAGATTAACCTACTGGGGGTAGCGGTTGTGCTTCTGCTGCGCTTCTGTCGAATGACATCATCAACATGCGCCAGATCAGCAGGCGAGAAGATTAGCTGAGTTATAAATGTCTTCATCTCGGGGATGTAAGACCTGTCTGCCTCTATCCGACTTGTCTGTCTCTCTTCCATCTGTCTGGCTGTCTCTTACCCATCTGTCTGTCTCCTATCTGTCTATCTTCTACCTGTCTGTCTCTCTCCTAAGTGTCTGTTTCTTTCCTATCTGTCTTACCCTCTAATTTCTGTCTGTCTCTCTCCTACTTGTCTGTTTCTCTCTCTCTCTCACCTGTCTGTCTCAAACCTATCTGTCTGTCTCCTATCTGTCTGTGTCTCTTCTACCAAGTTGTGTCTGTTTCTTTCCTATCTGTCTGTCCCTCTATTTGTCTGTCCCTCTGTCTGCCTATCTGCGTGGCTCTCTCCCATCAGTCTCTTTCATTTTTGTGTGTCTCTCCTATCTTTTTCTGTCTTATCTGTCTGTTCCTCCTTTTGTCTGTCTCTCTCCTATCTGTCTGTCTCTATTATTCACAGTACTTGCCTGTTTCTTTTTATATTTCTCTTACTCCCCATCACTTACTCTTTTTGTCTGTTTTTCTATCACTTTCACTTTCTTTAGCTTTCTGTGTGTGTGTGTGTGTGTGTGTGTGTGGATGGTTGCTCTCCTTGGTGCTGGTTCTCATTCAGCTGACACACACACACACACATACACACACAGACAAAGAAAGAGAACGAAAATGCAGATGAAGACAGTTACAAAGAGGCATGCAGGCCTTTTCAGGCTGTGAGTGTAAGAGCAGACGCTCGCGGGGAATTCTGGGTAATTTGGATAAGGTGAGCGAGGCAGGACATGATGCAGGGATTTCTGGGTAAATTCAGTAGGTAAAGAAAAAAAATCTTCCTTAAACTTTGAAGCACGTGGCGCGGCGGCAGGGGGGAGGGTGGGTGATGGGGGTGGAGGGATTACCACAGAGACCACAGAGACAACTACTGATGCAGTTCTGTGTGGCAGAGGGGTGCCAATATTTGTTCACACCAGAAGGAAATTCTCAGGGCACTGGGGCGGAGTAGGAGAACTCAGGAACGTTGAACACCAGATCATCAGCTGCATGCAGGATCAGGTTTGGAGGAAGTATGGGATGGACTGGTCCAGCACCTGGGTGGTCTCTCAGGAGAGGAACAGGTCAGATTAGTGAGGAGAACAGCTGGTTGTCCAGAGTCACACCCAGGTTGTGTACAGGAACAGAGAGATACACGACATTGGCAAAAGTATTTACTCCCCCATCCAAATCATTGAATTCAGGTGTTCCGGTCACTTCCATGGTAACAGGTGTATAAAATCAAGCACCTGCAGTGAATTCCAGCGTGGTACCGTGATAGGACGCCACCTGGGTAATAGGTCCAGTCGTGAAATTTCCTCTAAATACTAAATATTCCACAGTCGACTGTTAGTGGTGTTATAACAAAGTGGAAGTGATTGCAACTCAGCTCTGAAATGTAAGGCCACGTAAAATCACAGGGCGTGGTCAGAGGATGCTAAGACTCATAGTGCACAGAGGTCGCCAACTTTCTGCAGAGTCAGTAACTACAGACCTCCAAACTTCATATGGCCTTCAGGTTAGCTCAAGAATAGTGCAGAGAGAGCTTCATGGAGTGGGTTTCCATGGCCGAGCAGCTGCATCCAAGCCTTACATCACCGAGTGCAGTGCAAAGGATCGGATACAGTGGTGTAAAGCACACAGACGCTGGACTCTAGAGCAGCGGAGACGTGTTCTCTGCAGTGACGAATCATGCTTCTATGTCTGGCAGTCCGAAAGACGAGTCTGGGTTTGGCGGTTGCCAGGAGAACGGTACCTGTCTGACTGCATTGTGCCAAGTGTAAAGTTTGGTGTAGTGGGGTGAGGGGATTATGGTGTGGGGTTGCTTTTCAGGAGTTGGACTCCTGGAGTTAGTTTCAGTAAAAGGAACTCTTAATGCTTCAGCATACCAAGACATTTTGGACACTTTCATGCTCTCAACTTTGTGGGGACATTGGGGGGGGGGGGGGCAACATCTTATTAAACTTGGATAAAATTGGATGTTACTCAAGTTCATATGCATATGAAGGCAGGCGAGCCAATACTTTTGGCAATATAGCGTAGGTGAGATCTTCACCTGGGAGATCATAAGATCTTGAGAAGAAGCAGCAGCTTCAGGTGATGATATTCATCCTTGGGGACATGTCCACCAGACCAGCCACGTTCAGGAGAGGGTGAGGTGAGGGTCACATGCAGAGCAGTGGTAGGATGTACTGTAATACAGATGTATAGATGATATGACATCACTGAGGGAGTGCGGGTCTGACATCACTAACAGAGTATACTTTAGCACAGAAAGCTAGCGAGCAAAGCGCTTCAAAGCCTCAACAATGCGCATTAAATCATGATACTTGTTCACTACTATAGGTTATCAGATTTGCACGTTTATAGTTAGTAATGTGGGACACCGCCCAAAAGCAGGTTGTAACAGATTGTAACATTGTCATGTGCTTAAGTTTCATGTAGCACTCAGGTTTCCTATCTTTTAAAATGGACAGTTTGGGATGAATCCATTCAGCTAGCTAGCTAGCATGTATTGCTAAACGTGCTCAGCAGAGGTAGCTTATTATTTTTAAACAGTAGTGTGGTTTGGAATGCAGCCCAAGATACACAAATGCATTTTCCCTGACATGGGCTGTATCTCAAACCTAGTGACTACTAGCTAGTGAGACTGCCAGGTGTCCCAAATCCCTCCAGGAGTAGTGTGACTCTAGCGGGACCCACCTGTAGACGGGGTAGGGTTTAGTCAGCATGTGATTTGGGACAAAGCCACGGCGGATAAAACACGACTAGTGCACTCTCAGTCGCTCGCGTGTCTCTTCTCTCTCTCTCTCTCTCTCTCTCTCTCTCCATCCTGACCCACTTTTCTCTCCCTAAGAGCTACGACTGACCCGCTGCTGTCCCCCCACACGTTACCCACAATGCACCACTCCAAACCACTCATGGTATAGAAGACACCAGAACACACACAGTTCTAACAAGACGTATTTGATATTAATATCAAGTGTTCATTTATTGTCTGTTCTTTTCAGTTTGTGTGTGTATGTATGTGTGTGTGTGTGTGTGTTCATGCACGTTTAAGTGCCCAAATGTAAATCTCAGTTATCTGGAACATGGGCTGCGTCCTAAACCATCTAGCACACTTCAGATACGAGTGTCTAAATAACAGAACTCAGACATGTACATTTAAGAAGCTTTCCAGGTTAGGATGGGCCTTGTCCCAAATCACACCATTCTGTGCTAAATAGTGTACCCTAAGTGTGGTGCCTGAATGTTAGTCATGGTGAGATGAGAGAGGTCTGTTTCACTCAGTACTGGTTTAGTAAGGTAAGGTGCGTTTGGGACGGAGCTCCGGGCTGTGACCAGGCAGATCTCATCTCACACACACACACACACACACACTAAATGGATGAATAACCTGTACAGTTTCAACACATTATTTATTTTGTGCAGTAATAATTTGGGAAACCAATCATGATGTGTGTGTGTGTGTGTGTGTGTGTGTGTGTGTGTATGAGAGAGAGAGAGAGAGAGATTGAATGAGAGAGTGACGCACTTTGATGACGTCATCTCGCTTCTTGTACAGCAGCTGATGTGAAGGCACGGCACTCATGATTTACTTATAAAGCCTTTTTTAAATTTCAGGTTCGAACACAAAGTGGAAAAATACAGACGATTAAAATATAAAGAAAATATTACAGCTCACATGAAGTAAAATTATAAACAAGTAAAAAAGTGAAAAGGTATCAAATTCAGGAGATGTCATGATAGCTGGATCTGTGTGTGTGTGTGTGTGTGTGTGTGTGTGTGTGTGTGTGTGTGTGCGCGTGTGTGTATACATGTAAAAAGGCTGTGAGAGTGTGAGACAGTTCTGCGTGTTGGCTGTAACAGCCAAAAAATAGCTGTGTGTGTGTGTTAATCAGTTATGCTAAGATAAATCAGTATGTCACTCATCCCCTGTTCTTGGTTCTAGAATGTTCTAATATCGATATCACGATCAGTTCCGTAACGTAGCGAGAGCCCCCAGGGGAATAAACACTCGCGGCAGCTTCCCGACCCGGACATGAGGACGATTTCAACACCTGCTTTCCTCACAGACGTTCCTAAAAAGCATTAGGAGAGTATCGAGAGGAAACTATCACTGTATTGAGAGGAGGTTCGGATGCCTGATAAGGACGCCATCTTTGGGTCGACTCCCGTTGGAGACACTGGCAAGACACTTTGGACAGGTGATATCTCTCGTCTGGTCTGGAAGCGATTACGGGTCCTCCAGTACCACTTTTCCACAAAAGTGAACCAGGTGCTAGTTTATGTCCGTTGCTAGTGCCGGTTCGGAGCAGGTTCAGTAGCAAAGAGCTACTAAGAGCTGCCTTTTATTTGTCCATGGGCTGGAGAGTCACGTCATTATGTCACTGTATTCGTCCATGTGCATTTCTTCTTTCTCAGCAGTGTTGGCATAAAACAAAAGCGGACTTCAAAATAACTTAGCGAGCGGTTCTCCAGGCCTTATCATTACTAGAAAGAATTTTGAGCTGCTCGTTTTTTTTTTTGTCGCCCAGCAAAGTGTTGGTGCCGCCATGGAACAGTTTTTTTTTCTGTCTGAGGGCCGGTGCTTTGGCCATGGAAAACTGGTTTGAAATCAGACCCCGGGTCTGAACTAGTACCGGAACCGCATCGATGGAAAGGTGTAGAGGAGGAGCTGCAGGAGGGAACTGGAGACTGGGGCGTCTGCACATCTCTGCTTCCACAGCTCGAACCGCCACCCTGAGCTGGACTAATTGATGGAACATCTAAAGTATCATCTATTGGGTTAACAGGGGTTAACTCCTGGTGTGTGTGAGTGGAGACGTTTGAGACACTCATTTTAGATGTCATTTTATTAATATACTGAAGCCTTCTCACCTCCAGGGTCGAGGGTTTGTATGTGTGTGTGATGGGTTTCCTCCCACAGTCCAAAGACATGCAGGTTAGGTTAATTGGCGTTCACAAAATTGCCTGTAGTGTGTGTGTGTGTGTGTGTGTGTGTGTGTGATGGATTGGCACCCTGTCCAGTGTGTATCCCTCCTCATACCCGAAGTTTCTCAGGATACGCTCCGGGCCCCTCCGCTATAGAAGATGAAGATAAAATTGTTTTTAAAAAGTCCATGTAATTATTGAAATAAACTGACTGAAAGCAAATGGAAATTTTTTGTATTTTTAACACACTATAGATGTTCCCCTTCGGCTCGCCCTGGCTAGTTGTACAGCACTTTATTTATTTATTTATTTATTTACTTTATATTTGTCAGGAGATAAGTCGTTATCATCAACTTTTTTTTTCTCTGTCCATACATCAGTGTTTGTTAGTTTTGCTTTCATTTCAAGAGAAAAACTCTTAAACCTGTTAGTTTTAGTGTCGACCCAGGAGCTGTAGCACTGTATACACACGCACACACACACACACACACACACACACACAAAAAAAAACAAGTAAGGAAGAAAATATTTTATGATAAATAAATATTATAAATGTATGGAGTAATGTATACCAAGCTCACGTTTCACACAGGGTTCAGCTTTATTTATAGAACGTGTGTGTCTTTGTGAGTGAGAGAGAGAGAGAGAGAGAGAGAGAGAGTAAAGAGCAGGTTTGTCCACTAGGAGCAGTACATACACCAAAATCGACCTTCCTTAATTCATAATATTATAGAACAAACACCTGCATGAGGATTGTGTGTGTGTGTGTGAGAGAGAGAGCAGGTTGAGTATTCTTTCTGATCTTAACCCTAATGCTGTGACCTTTGATATTTATGTTGTTTTTAGATTAAAATACTTAAGGAGGCAATGTATGTCTGAACTTTGGATGGGTTTCAACACAAATGTATCACATTCGCAAAAGGATGTGTGTGAATGGAGGATTGATAACAATGAAAACTACAACTCGCTCAAGTGTTACTGCTCATGATGAGAAATTCTCTAGATCATGAAGTTTTTCGGCTGAGGAGATGAAGTAGCAGCATAGCGTCTTGTCCAAACGCTCCGGTACACGTCCTCCACTCACACTTCATACATTTTGTTTTACACAATAAACTTTTAAACCCTAAATGAAAGAATATTCATTTCCCAAAAAGACTAACATGATTTCTGTCAGATCAGTGATTTCATTGTCATTGTGATGTCCAGCAACTTATCATCATAGATGAACATCGTCAGACATTGTTACATCATCACTTCGCGGTACAAAAATGTACAATCCGATACACACTAACACACCTTAAACAAAAGTGTAAGCGGCAGCAGGAACTGACGGATAAAAAGTAAAACATAGTGTTTTAATTAATATGTTATAAACTAAACAACAGTATGTATAAGAGGAATAAAACACTTTGTGATGTGTTCATTATAAAAACTCTCAGTAGGTCGTTACAGCACCCTGTTGTGGATTGTTTTCCTTTAACAGCACGCCCCCAAGTGTTTCATTCTTTACATAACATTAACAAGACCAAACTCTCCATTGTCCTGGTCTATTATTATACTATTATATTATTTACTTTGAACTAATAACACTGATGTTCAGTATTGTAAATTTATTCTTAAATAGATCTAATTCTCATATTTTTGTCGTGTTTATTATATTAATATCTAAATATACGTATGTATACCACCACATTCGAATGTATATCAGGTTTATCAGGTGACACCGAGCTGCCCATGTCCGTCTCTGTTCCGTTTCGTCCTTCGAGCCGCACTTTCGAGTTAATTTTAGCTATTTTAAATATTCCTGGAGGTCAAACAGCACTTTGTGACTGAAATAAGCGTGGTGTTGTTGGACAGAGTGGAAGGAATGTGATGTATATCTGGCTCTTTCTGCCTGTCGATAGGACGCTCAGAAATAAAGATACAGCAGGAAGCTTTATGGTTTATGTGCTGCCTGGAAAAGCCTGCTGCATTATTTTAAGCTGTGTGAAGTCCAAACTGATCTGTTGTGTGTGTATGTAATGTATGTTTTTTTTTTTTTTTTTTTTAAAGGAGGGGGGTGAAAACTTGTGCAGCTGAAACACAACCTCCCCGCAGTGTAATTGTAATTCGCTCCTTTAGCTTCTTCTTCTTCCTCAGTGAAGTTCCGCTAGAACCGTGTCTTCCCTCTGCATCATGTTTACCTAGCAACACGCATCATCCGCTTCCGGCCCTCCCATTGGTCATTTCAAAACGCGCCGGGGACCAATGGCGAGGCTGTTGCCATGGCACACTCTGTAGTTGCCGGGTGGAATTTCGCTGCGAGGCACGTGAGTCCCGGAATCTTCGCCTTTGCTGCCCCCCCCCCTCTCTCTCTTCCTTCCTTCCTTTCTTTCTCTTTTTCTTTTTTTTTTTTAGATCTCGGGTGTCTCTGGAAGCTCTGCAAACGTGATTTATTGAAACAGAGTCACATTTTGCCTCGCGAGAAACGCCTCACTTTTATACGTGTACACGTCTCTGTGCATTTTATGTGCACACACACACGTATATATATACACACACACACACGTGTGTGTATTCACTTGTATAAACTCAAAATAAAAAAAAACGGTGCATAAATACTATATAGTTTCGTTTAATTTTGCGCAAGTTTCTCTGTGAATATTTGCAGGCACAACTTATATATGCACAACTAAGTACTTTATGGTTAAATATACAGATTGTACATTTATTCTTGTCTCAGTTCTTGACATGTTTAATGAATTAAACCTTTAAAAGCCTTTTTAATATCCTTTACATGTACCTTTAATTTAAACACAAAGGTAAGTGTATTCTTTACACGAGTGTTTTTTGTTTAAGTGAGCCTTATTTCTTGAAATTATTATTATTATCTCCAGCTTTATGCACATTATAACGTATTAAATGAATGATTGTACACTCTGTAATGACAGAAAGCAGCATTCTTAGCATTCAGTCCTTATATTTTTCCTCCTCATGAGGTAATATTTAATAAAACGCTGAAAGGGGGAGCGTTGTGAATTCTGTGCTTGTTCCCTAAGTCGTAATGGCGTGATATGGCGGATTCCGTCTGTACCAGAGCCGTGTGCGGTTCTCTTCGCCATCCTTCAGCACTCAGCTCAGTTTACCTGAAAGTCTGGTGTTATTTTGGCGGCCATTCCGGCTCCGCGCTGCGTTTTGGAGACAACAAGGACCTGAGGAGGATGAGGAGGGAGGGGGGCGGGGGAAAAAGGGCAGCCTCGCGCTCGGTGTTTAACTCCGCCCACACATCGCTCCGACCAATGGGAACAGGCGGCAGGGCCCGGTCTGGCCAATCACGCGCAGGCTGCCGTGGCGTCGGCTAGCAACAAGAGCCTTCGAACGCGCACGCGAGCGGGAATGCGGAGGGTGGGGGAGTATGGAGGGAGGGGGGGGGGACGTGCGCGCGCGTCAGCGAAAAAACCGAGAGAAGGGAGCGTGACGTGCGCGCGCTTTAGCACACACACACACACACACACACACACTGTGGTGAGGGGGCAGAAAAGTTCAGGGAAACTCTTTTAAAGGGCAATAAAAGAAATATACATATAAATAAACCATACTCCAATCTAAAACATTTAAAATAAAATAAACAATATGTAATGCACACATTAAAACACCAATAAGGAGAATAGCTTTTATTAATTACTTCATTCATTCATTAATTTTTTCCCCATTTGTTGACACTGAGGTGAGGGTCACCGTTACACATGCTCGATTTTCCTCTTTATTTCACGTGATTGTGACATACGTGTTGTTCCTAAAGTTTTGGCCTATCCTATAAATGAGGCTGTGTGAACACTGGCCCTATCTGTAGAGTTACTATAAATGGAAAGGAACCGTTTGGACCAACTACTAAATATGAAGAAGGGGGATTTTAACATGCTGCTAACGTGTATTTCTGTTAACATTATTTATTCATGTTGAAAGAACACTTTTTTTTGTATTGCCCCGAGTACTGAAAGAGTGTGTTGCTGCGTCAAAAATGAGTCTACAACACAGAGTGAATGTAGGCTGTGTGTGTGTGTGTGTCACATCCACCTCCCCCGCTCTTAAACGCACATGGTACAGTCCATCAACACAGGGTGTGGATTGAGCGCCGGCCACAGCGGCTTACAGACAACAAGGAATAATAATAACGCCAACTTAAGCCTGGCTGTGAAGGAAAAAACAACGAGCTCGACAGAGAAGAAAGAAATTCCTGTAAATAATCCAGATCATCGGAAGTGGAGGAGTGCGAGGCTGCGAGAGCTGGGAGTCGGGCGAAGTGCGCGCAGAAGGCAGCGGTGTGTGTGTGTGTGTGTGGATACGAGTGGAGCGCTCGGTGACTGCTCAGGATGGAGGTTTGGAGCGATCGGGGTGACTCCGACTCTGCACACGGCTTGGAGTGAAACCATGAACATCTGTCACAGTTAGAGAAGAGGATCTGAGCAGTTGAACTCGTTTGATGTGGGTTTTTCCCCCCTATTATTTTTTTCTGATCAAGAGCACAAGTGAGGCTTTGGGTTCTCAGTAAAATTCTCATTTTAAAGTTTTCAGGAACTGTTCATCTTTTCTCTTTGCCTTCTTGGAACGGACAGAGGCGGATCAGTAAGATCATTACTCCTCTTAAATATTAGTCTCGTGCCTGTACCTGAACTCGCACTTGTGCACTTTGCTTAATTATTCTTCATCATCATCATCATCATCATCTGTGCATGACAACAAAGTGAACTACACGGTTGTGGGTTAAATGTCTCCTTTTGGACATCTTTGAACGTTTTTGTGTAGGGACTTTGAGTAGCCTGTAACAGCGCCCCTCGCCTCGCCTCGCCTTTCCTTGCCGCCTATCAGGATTAAAGCTGCAAGGTTAAACCCCCAAGGGACGAGACCATCCATCTGCCCTTTGGACTCACTAACTCTGTAGGGTGCAACACACGGATCCTTAGAAGCCCTTGCTATTTTTAGGGGTAGTGATGGGGTAATTGGTGTTGGAAATGAAGACAACCACCCCCTTACCCCCATCTTGAGCACACCAGCACTCCCAGCTTCAGCTGCTTTGATATCCGGACTGGAAAACTGACAAGCGTCAAACACTGGTCTTTGACTGGATTCCTCAGTACACGAGGACGGAGAGAAAACTAGCTACAATGCAAGCAAAGCTAACTTTAGTAACCAAATAATTTCACCCCCTAACCATCAGAGAAAAAAAAATATATATATATATATAGAAACAAATATAGATATAGGTAGATATATAACCTATATATGTAACAGAGTATACATACATATATATATATATATATATATATATATATATATATACACATATACACATGAATGATATAAATAGATATATATTGCAGAGTCGTAGTTTGAATATGAATATGTATGTTATATTTTTTATGAGCGTCGTTGCCTAAAAGCCCAATCCATTGCCTTAGATTTAATAAACAGAAAAGCACGAACAGAGCACGGAAACAGCTTCGGGAGAATCGAATGGTGCCTTTTTTTTCGTTCATCTGTGTCGTCACTTCAGGAAATCGCTAGCGATCGAGGAATACTTCTGTCATCACTGACTTTAATTTCGAGTCCAAGCCCTGACGGATATACACAAATACACACAACCACACACAGCACACACACACACACACGTTCGTCTGAGCACGTGGATGGGATTATTTTGACGACACCCCCCTGCCGCCCCCACCGAGCGCAAAGTTATATTTTCTTTACTACTAAAACAAACAGTCCTGATTGATGTAATTCTCCGAGGGAGCTCCACACTAAAGCCTTTCCGATGGTGATCACTTCATCTGTGGAGGAGAAGCCGCAGCCTTCGAACAGAATGGTCGCCAACCTGTCGACCGACTCCTGGGTCGGCAGCTCGGATCAGGGTCGCTACGTGCCGCAGTCTCACCTGCTCCGGAAGCCGTCGAAAAGTTAGTATGCCCTCTGTTTTCACTCACGCTGTCCATGTGCACGGGCCTGCTCGCTGAGAACGATCTTCGGAGTGTTCGGAGACCGTCGGCGCGGTTAGCTGGCTAGCACAACTGTAACATACATTTGGTTCAGTGAAACCAGTTCAGGTTGACACTGAAGCTTAGAAAGGACAAGAAGTGTTATAATTAAGTTAGGACAATTTGTATTAACATTACTATATTGGCGCTTTTCCACTGCATAGTACGGCACGGCACGGTTCAGTACAGCTCACTTTTGGGGGGTTTTCCACTGGGA
>JAQMYJ010000024.1:606059-620740 GCA_030014305.1 Clarias laeviceps | reverse complement strand
TTTAATATAGGCTATAGGGAATTGCACGCAACATACATGGATTTTTTTATTTAATTTTGTTTTTAATGACCCGCCCCGCAAATAAAGTGACAATTTCTTTACCCGCCCCAACCCGACCCGCGGGGTCTGCGGGTTACCAGACGACCCGCGCATCACTACTAGCTAATGTAATTGTATAAAACAAGTGAGCGAGAACAAACACGACACGATGAATCATGACCAGTCGTTCCTTTCACTTCCTGTAGCATTTCTTCTACTCCCTGTTGTTCGATCAGCGCTTTGTTCTTGTTCATATAACATGAAAAGGAATCATTTTTTTTCTTTCTCTAATTTCTAGGTGGATCAGATGAATAAGATAGTCGAGGTGCTGGGCGTTCCTCCGAACCACATGCTGGATCAGGCACCTAAAGCACGCAAATACTTCGATAAGCTCTCAGACGGCCTGTGGACCGTCAAGAAGAACAAGGACATAAAGAAGGTACTTTATCCTTCAGCCTCCGTGAGTAGCACTCTGCTTCTAATTAACCATTAAAACCATTAACCCCATTAAGCTCCGCCTCTTTTACATCGCACGCACAGCAAACATCACGACGCTGCTTCTGATTACACATTAAATCCAATCCCATTAAGCCCCGCCTATTTAACATCACACAAAGCACTGTATGTAATTAAGCATTAAGCTCCACCCTTTTACACACACACACACACACACGCTGTCTTTTCTCAGTTACCGTCTTTTAATTACTCAGTAAATCTATTAAACTTGTTAAGCCCCGCCTCTTTTAAATTATCATATAAAAATCTTTCAGATTAACTTATTAGGCCCCACCCCCTTTTATAACACAACACATTTTTGTTCTGTGGAGCGATCACCTAAACATTCATCATCATCATCTTCGTCACCACCTTCATTTTCTTATTCTTCAGAGCTAGACTGAGTCTCCAGCGTTAGCCTGTAGCTACATTAGCTCACCAGAGGAACAACACTCTTACACTGCGTGCACCCTCACAGGTGATAATCAGCTCGCTCTGTATACGTTTAAACGTAGGAGGGAAGTGATGTCACCACACATCACAGCTAGCTTTCAACCTAGCTAACCAGCACCCCCTGTTGGTGGAACTCAAAACAGACTCAAAACGTTTACTCTTCTGTACCAAATTATATTAATGCGCTCGGCTAGCGTCACCTCGCGACTTCTCCATCAGTTACAGACTTGTGTGTGTAAACTCTTCACTGTTTCAGAACTGGAGATGATGTCAAGCGAGACACCAGCTCACTGATCACTTCCTCCCCATTACCCATCATGCACTCTCACCTGACTCACCCTCACAGTCTCTGTAATGATCAGTTTTACTCGTTAAGCTGTAGTTCTTAGCACTGGTACACGCCCTGCGCTAGAACTGTTCTGTTCTGACGCTCTAATACTCTGACTTCTGGTTCTGACTTGTAAATACTGTAATGCCGAGAAAAAGAAAAAAAAACGCCAGAGTTTTAAATCTGAAAGTGTAAAAGCGTGTTTAGGAAACTTTTGATTCGCGTTTCTTAACTTTGTTATTATCGTCTTTTTATGAGCTTTTGAATGATGACTGATAGTTTTATGATGATGATGATGCTGATGGCGTGTTTTTAAATCTTCCTCGTTCTTCTCTCTGTTCTCTCAGGAGTACAAGCCTCCTGCAACGCGGCGTCTCCATGAGATTTTGGGGGTGGAGACCGGGGGTCCTGGGGGAAGGCGGGCTGGGGAGCAAGGCCACGCCCCTTGCGATTACCTGAAGTTTAAGGACCTGATCCTGCGCATGCTGGACTACGATCCCAAAACGCGCATCACGCCGTTCTACGCCCTGCAGCACAACTTCTTCAAAAAGACCACAGACGAGGGAACAAACACCAGCAGCTCCACCTCCACCAGCCCGGCCATGGACCACAGCCACTCCACCTCCACCACCAGCTCTGTGTCCAGCTCTGGTACAGACACACACACACACACACACACACACACACAGAGTTCAGTACAGATCCGTCTGCTGTGTGATTTCTTCACTGTAACTGTGCTTCCTGACCCCAGGTGGATCCAGCGGTTCTTCCAATGACAACCGAAACTATCGGTACAGCAACCGATACTACAACAGCGCCATCACACACACGGACTACGAGATGCAGAGCCCGCAGGTACCTCGTCACCCCCCGCTCGCTCCGATTGCTTCTCCACCCTGTTTAATTTACACGGATGCAGCAGTTTTAACACTGTATCTCTCCTTTCTTCTCATCCTGATTTCCTCCTCTTCCTCTTCTTCCTCCTCCTCCTTTTCCTCTCAGGCTCCGTCTCAGCAGCAGTTGCGTATCTGGCCGGGCAGTGACAGCAGCGACTCGTCGTACCCGCAGCTCCTGCTGCACAAACCCGCCGCCACGCAGCAGCGCCACTTCCTGGGCGGAGCGGCCATGATGGAGACGCTGCACCCGCACCCCGTCTACGGCCGCCAGCTCCGCCAGCAGGTCCCGGCCCAGGGTCAAGGGTCGCAAGTTCAAGGCTCGCAAGGCCAAGGCTCGCAAGGTCAGGCGATGATGTCGTCGCCGCCGCCGTCATCGCAAGTGCAGGACAGCATCGAGCTGACTCTCGGCGGCCATCATCAGCATCACCACCATCACCAATTGGGTCAGTCTTCCTTGGCTCCGCCCCTTTCTCTTCCTCCGTCGAGCCTGGACTCCAGCCAGTACGGCTCCTCCAACCTCCACCTGGGAATCTCCGCCTTTCGGACTAGAACGGCCTCTCAGACGCAGCAGATCGCACAAGCCCCGCCCACTCAGGACAGCATGGGCTACGTCCCGCCCTGTTACCCCGGAAACAACAATAACAACCCACCACAGGGAGGCGGGGTAATCACCGGCGCACCGCCCAGAGGCGGGGTTAGACCCGATTCGTCGGAGGATTCCATCATGATGGGAGGCGGGGGGGGCGGAGGCGGGCAGAGCGCGGCCAACTCTTGATAAATCTTGAACAAATTACGCAAAGCCATACACGAAAAAATTGAAAAAAGAAAAAAATTTTAACCTAAATGATTTAAAAAACAAAACACAGACATGTAGTACACACACACACACACACACACACACACACAAACATGTACACACACACTCAAAAAACACCACACGGAGAAAAAAACTTGTGAAAATTTTAATTTTGTTTGTTTTTGTTTTGCATGGGGAGGAGACGAGGGAGAAGGAGGTAACATTTTTAGTTTTTTGGTTTTGAATGAAGTGAGCGGAGGGTTAGGTTACGCCATCAGAGAGCTTCAGAAGGTGTGTTTTTATTATTATTATTATTATTATTATTGGATTTTATGTGATTTGAGGATAGTTTTGCAGCGAGAGATTTATTATTTTTGTTGAAACCTTTATGTTGTTTTGTTTCCGAGGCACGGAACGATGATGAGGGTCGGATCGGAGCGATGAATGTTAGAGAGAAGCAGCGAGAGAAACCGTGTGCGCGCGTGAGAGAGAGAGAGAGATGAAGAAACAGCACCATGTATCTCAGCACGTGTCGATTATGGGTTATACGATATATCGCAATATTCGGCATGAACGATGTCGTTATCGTAGCCGTTTCGAGAACAGGCAGCCGATTTAAGTTGAGATAAAAGTCTACACACATATATTTTTTCCTAAATGTAGCAGAATCGCAGCTGTCTGTTGAAGCTCTTTATTTCGGACACTTCGGCGCCCTCTGCTGCCCGGGCGGTAGCAGCTCATGTACAATAGCTTCCTTTGGAACGATATAATTATTGTTTCAGTCCTAGAAAAAAACTTTTTAACTTTTTTTTTTTTTTTTACACAAGCTATATCACACAATCTTTAAATATGCTATTAAACACTTTAAACACGTGATAATACTGTAAATGTGAGGAAAAAAAAGTTTTTATGATCTGAACGTTTAGAAGCAGTTTATCAGAGTCGTCACTGTTTCCGTGCTGTCCTGTCCTGATATCTGGAAGACCGAACACTAATATCGCAATATATCGTATGACTGTCGTATCGACACACACACACACACACACACACACACACACACACACACACACAGGTGGAGGTGAGAGCGATAATTCACATTCGCACTGAGGAACGCCGGCAAGTGTGTGAGAGACGGAAGGATCCCGTATGAGGTTGATTATTATTATCGTTGTTGTTTTACTGAAGTCTAGCGGCGAGTGTATATTGTTTATAAATTTATTTATTAAGAGTCACTACAGAGAGACAGACTGACAGAGAGAGAGACAGAAGGATCAGGGAGTGAGAAAGACAAAGGGTGGTGTGGTTTTCTGTTTTTTTTTTTATTTATTTGATGTGTTATTTATTATTTTGACTGACAGATGACACTTCACACACACAAACACACACTTACACACGTTTGTTACTTTTTTTGTTTTGTTTTTTGGTTTCCGATCTCGTTGGCTGACACACTGGCTTCTCTGATCTCAAACTCTGAAACAAATAAAAAGAAGCAAATGACAGAAACCGTAGTCACACACACACACACACACACACACATGAGAAAGTGATTCAGCAACAAAAACAACAAAACCATGACAAAGAGCTCGGCCACACGAAAAGAAAAAAAAAAAAAACCAAAATGCTTCCCTGTTTATTTATTTCTTTAATTTTTTTTTTCAAAACTCTTCTGCCTTCATCATCAGTCTCTCACTCCTGTCTCACCTTCATCCTCCGTCTGTCTCTCTCTCATACATTCTCCATTTTTGGTTTAAGCTTTCTCTTTTTATTATTTCATGCTCCTCTCACTCTCTCTCTCTCTCATTCCCTCCTTCTTCGTCTGCAACACTCTGTGAGTGCTGTTAGCCATCATGAAGTCAAAAAAAAAAAGAAAAAACACAAAAAAAGGAAAAAAAAAAAAGTGAACTACTTCTCTCTCGGCTGCTATCTCCACTCTCAACACGTGTTCGGATTGCTGCTAAAGAAAAACAACAGATAAATAAATAAATAAGTAAATAAATTAAATAAATAAAAATAAATGAATAAAAAAAAAACTTTTTAACCCTCCTGCTTCAGAAAAAAAAAATGAAAAAAAAATTATAAAATCACTGCATCTCATGTATTTATTAATATTTAACAAGGAAAAGAAAAAAAAAAGAAAAATGAACTTGTTTTCTGCTGTTTTTTTGTTTGTTTTTTTGGGTTTTGTTTACTTTCTTTCTTGGTACAGGTGAAAGCTTGACATTTCTATTCTGTAACGGAAACATGGTATTAAACAAGTGCCTCAATTTCTCGGTCAGCCGCCGGACAGAGTGGGACGGGACGGGGGCGGAGTTTGAGCAGGGGTCAAACCACATGTATAGCTTAAAAAAAAAGAAAAAGAAAAAAAATATCAAGCCTCATGTAATTGTGTAGAAAAAAAAATTCCACTACAATTCAAATCCTTGTGAGAATCGGATTCGTATCGGAAGCGAGCCTCAGTATGACTGACCAATTACCGTATATTTAATTAACTGATGACATCATCATCATCCATTGTAATTTGTGTACATAGCACTCATGCTTCATCCAAGTTAACGGTTAAGCAATGGTAGGGTGAAAATGTCAAGATATATATATATATATATATATATATATATATATATATGAATGAATATATATATAATTTTTTTTTCTTCTCAAGGCTGCTTCTCGCGACTGGGATTGAAACCTGCGACCTTGAAGGCAACAGGACCTGCAAAACTACCTTAACTCTCTCTCACGTCAGTAACGATGACTGCTGTCCTTTCTGTTGCGGTTGAAACTTGTAATCGGCCGACACGGCTGCTTTACTTTGTATTTTCTCAACGCCATCCTTCATGAGAAACATCATGTCTGAAGTATTATCACGTCATCGGTTTTTTGGTTTCTCTATTAAAGAGAAAATTGCCTCTAATCTCACGTGGAGGAGTTTATCACACTGGCTCTGTATGGAGTGTTCAAGCGTTAAACACGCGCGCCGGTCCCCTGCGTACGGCCTCCAGGTTAGCATGGAGCGCTGAGATGTGAGAATCCTCCAATCAGACACCATGGGAAGGGAAAGGGGCGTGGCCGTGGAGCTTGTAGACATCTTAAATGTGTCAGATGATTACACAAGTCATAACGAGATACAGTGCGCGTGTGTAAGGATTCAGACATTCAGCGCATGATGCTAAGCTGGTGGTCGTACGCTTGTGTGAACTGTTAGCGACGTTATCCTTGTAGCGTATGCTGGACATGTCGGTCTTGGACACACTGTGGCTTTCCGGACACGACTGCACACTCGGAAGAATTCACACAACTAGTTTAATGAGATGTGGTTGAGGTGTGGCAGTGGGCGGAGCCTATCTGTTTTTAGAGCCAGTCAGTTATATTTCATAATTTACCTGTTTATTGTGCTCACTGCTCTTACATCCTTTGTAGGAACCTAGGTAGGGTTCAAGAAAAATCTATAATCCTTATTCAGACGGGATTAGTTTTCATTTCTGAACTCCACATCATTAGAGACGCTTGAGGTAGTGGGCGTGGCCACTCGGCCATCAGTAGCTCACATGACCATACATGACATGTCTGTGGTGTCTGCTCGTGCTAAGAACTTAACAACGTTCCTAAAAGACCCAGAAGTCTCAGTCCTCTGCCACACCCAATATTTTAATATTCATCTCAGGACAGAGAACCGACAGGTCCGATTAGAGACAGGAGACGTACGACCTGGTGGTACTTCTGTCCATTCTAACAATACAGTTTTTTTCTTTTACGATTAAATGCTCCAGGAACTACATTCCACACCTCCACATGGAAAACTAATCCCGTCCAAACAGGGTTCACGTAGATCTATAGATTTCTCCTCTCGACTTAATTTCCTACTCGTGTGTGTGAGAGCTGAAATTCTTACGAGTGTGTCCCGTGTGAAAGGTGAGGTGTATGCGAATGTCAGCATGATGTTGTTGCTCAGATGTTACAGGTTTAATGGGAAACGACGGAACTTCAGGAGACGGACGTCTGTGTCTTCTTTGTCTGCGCGCTGGAGCCCGGCCTCTGTTTAAACACACACACACACACACACACACACACACTGTGCGACTGCTTCCCACTCTCGCACGGGGTTTCAGGGTTTAGACCTGTGTTACCTGTCTTTCACACACATACACACTCCTGAGCTCGCGAACAACAAACATGTAACACCATGCTACAGAATCTGCAGAAAAGTATTGGCACCCCCTTGAATCAAACTGCCGATGTGGCTGTGACACGATACGGATATGATTTGGCCGTGAAGGCAAATGTACCTTTTTTTTTGTTTGTTTTGTTTTGTTGCTGATTTCAAGCATGATATAATCTCAATCTTACTCTAATTATAGTTTTGATTGATGCATATGAAGTTTATTCATAAAAATAAGCAATATGATCAGCCATTGAAATAAGGCCATTTAAATTAAGTTGTAAATATGTTGAAAAATTGAATTATTTAAACAAAACAGGAACTTTGTTGTATGATAATTATATGACATTTATAATAAAAAAATACTAAAATCCTGGCGATAGTAAAAGTGATCCTGATGAAGTTTAGAGGAAGATTTTCACACTGGGGGGGGGAGTTGAGCTTCCGTCACAGACTGAGTATCTTAAAGATGAGCAACATGGCCTAAGTGTGTAGTTCAGTCCTACAGGATCTGCTCATCGATTAATGGAAGCAGGTTTTCATTCCAAACCAGCAGGAACTGCACCTGACCATCGACATGTCGATCGAGAAGCTCCAGTCATGGATGTTGTTTTCCTGTTCTAAGACAAACCCGATGGTGTTAATTAGCTGATTAGTTGAATCCGGCATGTTGAAGCAGATACACCAAACGTGAAGGATGGGGAGTTCTCCATGATCAGAGTTTGGGGAACATGTGGACTGTCACCTGTAAGTGCAGCTGGAATGAAAACCTGCAGCAACGGTGACTAGTGGATGGAGTAGAGGGGTGTCAATACTTTGTGCAGCACAGTGATGAGATTACAGGGAGTAATTGTTCAGGTACAGACTGATCTTCAGCGGTGTAGAGAATATTTAGTGTGAGGTTTGAGACGGGAGTTTAAAATGCAGATCAGAATGTCATGAACAAAAATAGAAAAATATTTTTCTAGAGGTTTTGACAAGAAGATCTTTATCAGGTTCCTTAAGTCCATGACTCACAATGCAGGGTTTTAACTTTAAAGACCGCTATAGAGGTGGAAATGACGAGTAAGAATTATAAATGTTATCATAAGTGTTTACGGTTATTATCTGGTTTAACGGCTCAGTTACAGCGAGTGCTTTTAATCCAAAACATAATACGTTAAAAAAAAAAGCAGCTTATAGAAATAAATGATTAATGACAAAAAAAAAAAAAAGAAAGAAATTTAAGATTTAAAAGCTGGAGACTCTTAAAAAACCTAAAGCGATATTCTACATGTTTAAATAATGAGCCTCAAATACAAAGAACTGAGAGATTCATTTATTAATTATTTGTTAAGAAGGAAGCTCTTGATTTTAATGTGTTTAAACAACAATGACAAGGATAAGGTCCGTGTGTGTGTGTGTGTGTGTGTGTGTGTGTGTGTGCTGGAGGACAGAATCGTATTGTTTGGTTTGACAATCAGTTTTAAAGGCTGAGAGCTCAGGAGGACGATCGCTGGGAATAAACCTCATCACAGCAGCGTGGTGGAGGATCTGGGGCTCATACTGGGAACACGGGGCATAAGGTGAAAAAGTTCACCCTGGATGGGACGCTGGTCCATTGCAGCACAAAATGCACGCACACACACACACACACACACACATATAGCACAGCCAGTCCACTCAATATATTTTCATATCAGATGTAAATCGTTTTATAAATTCATAAGCAGTTTGAGTTACACTGATGATATCAGTCTGCTAATTATAACAGGATCTGCTTTAACTTTATAAACACACAGCTACATGTATAGCAGAGTGTGTGAGGTCTGTGTTTCTCTGTGGTCCGGGTTAACACTCTGTACTGCACATTTTTTTTTGCCAGTGTACAATCTGTAAATCTGGTGACTAGTTTATCAGACTGCATGGCCGGCTCCAGGACACGTTTGATTTGGGGGACGTTTACAACAACAGTAAATCAATTTAAGGTGAATGTTTCACCAGCGAATGTCCCGCGTTACACCCGGGTCACTCGTGAATAATAATAATCCGGGTGTTGAGGTGTCGTGTGGCTACAGCAAGGTGACTGTTTGAATTCCTCTAGAGGGCAATAAGAGCTCACAACACCAAGGAATCCCACAATTTCCAAACAAGTGCACTTAGTGATGTGGAACAAACACACAGGACGGTTTCTCACAATAAAGCATTAAACACAGTACACACTCTTGTCCTACATCCCCGCGGGATAGCGCTGCTGCTCAACATGTCGCATCTTAATGAACAGAAAATAAAGTTTTTTTGCACATAGACGGATTGTTTGCGCTCAATTCTCTCTCCTTCCATCCAGATCTCAGGTGAGCTCACAGCCTGACACTGCGCTACAGAACCAGACCGATCAGAGACCGAGAAAAGAACTGAGAGAATGAACGGATTTCTGATTGGCAAGGAAACAATTTGATATAATTTGAGTTCTTGTGTGTGAGACAGAGTTTAAGTCAGCAAACATACTATTTTGTGTTTCTAAAGAAAATAATAGATAATTTAAGAACATACTTGGCAGAGCCTGTAAGTGCATGAGCACACACACACACACACACACACACACACACACCAGAGAGTAGCTGATATTAAAGCAGTAATGCATCCTTTATCCTCCTTCAACTGTATTGACACATTCCTCAGTAAATACAGATTTACAGAATTAAGAGTCTATTGTTTGATTACTCCATGATTTGTGTGTTTAACTGCTTTTGCCCAAGTGCCGCGCTAAGCATTTGCCTAATTTATCTACATGGACGCATTTGTGCTACTGTAGGTGAAGTAACGTTAGCCGGGCATTGCCTCCCACCCCTACTACCCCCCACCCAAGTCTAGAATTGGCCAGGTCACATTGCATTATTTATCTTTTTCCACAGTATACTGTAAAATCACTCACACATTTATCCTGCATAAAGGATTGCTGGTGGCGGAGCCTGTCCCAGGAGACCCTGGATGGAGTGCCAATCCATTGCAGGGTGCGCGCACACACACACACACAAATTCACACTATTATTTGGGAATGACAATCATCCTAATCTGTCTTTGGACTGTGGGTGGAAACCAGAGAATCCGGAGGAAACCCACCAAGCAAACGGGTAGAACATGCAAACTCCACACACAGAGACCCTAAGACAGGAATCGAACCCGGACCCTGGAGGTGCAGGGCCGCAGTGCTAACCACTACGCCGATGCTTGGCCAGTATATAATCATTATTTCTTCAATTCCAAAATGAGAGTAAATACAACTTAATTCAATTCAATTTTATTTATATAGCACTTTGAACAATGGTAATTGTCTCAAAGCAGCTTCACAAAATTATGGAAATGTGTATGAGTAAGAAAAATGTGTATAGATCATAATGATCAGATCGTCCCTGATGAACCAGCTGAGGGAAAAACTCCCTGAGATGGTAATAGGAAGAAACCTTGAGAGGAACCAGACTGAACAGGGAACCCATCACCATCTGGGTGATAACGGATAGCAGGGATTGATCTGAACTCATACTGTGTGTTAGGAGGCTGGAGGTTCAGTATAACAGGAGATGTCTAAGTTAACATGGAGTCCAGTTCGGCACCAGGACGAGTCAGACAGGTCCAGAGGGCGTCTGAATGTGTGAAGATGTACGCTGACAGACTTTGTAAGCACACAACTAAGTATAAGACTTTATATACAGTATATGAATGTTCACACATTCAGACGCCCTCTGTGTGAATGAATGTGTGTGTGTGTGTGTGTGTGTGCGCCATGTGATGAATTGGCACCCTGTCCAGGTCTCCTGGGATAGGGTTCAGGCGACCCTGGATACAGGATAAATATCGTTATAGCGATGAGAGTTCATTTCAAGATTTTACAATTTAGACTTGAATTTATTTCTTCATGGTGTAGTTACACGGTGTTGACCGGCAGATGTCGCCAGCGTGCGACGTTTCTACTGTTCAGACCCGTTAGGTTTAAATCTTCAAGTCTGTTTTCTGTCAGGCGGGGGCGAGTAATTAAGCAATGACGTCATCGCAGCACCAGGTGTTTCTCAGGTTAATGGATTAATTGAGGCAGCATGTCGACTTCCGTTTCGTGTGGGTTTTTTTTTTCTTCTTCTTCTTGCAATCTACCTTTTCTAGAGTAATTAGTGTGTGTGTGAGACACTGAGATGGGTCGCGTGCGGCTGCTTTTCTCTCTGCCCGTGTGTGTGTTTAGTGCACTGGTGTGTGTGTTGGGTGTAGCTGGTGAAGCTGGTGAAGCTGGTAATGGGCAGCGATCCAGCGCCACCACGGCACCGGGGCAGGAGAGCGGGGACAGTGACCTCATCCACCCTCATCCTCCTCCCGCCATCACGCCTCCCTACCTCCACCTGCCCATGTTCAGCCATCACTCCGCTCCTGCCGTGTCTAAGGAGCTTCTCGCACCCGGAGCCGGAGGAAAAGTTCTCCCGAGTGTTCTGGCCAAAATTCTGGTCCCACAGAGGCTCCAGCCCTACATCCGGGTCACTCCCGTCAATAATAACCACGGTGTGGAAGTGTGGTGTGGGTACAGCAAGGTCACTGTCAGAATTAACCTGGCCTTACTGAGCTTCAGGAGCTCCACTGCTCACTTCCGGTTGGGGACATGTCCACCGACACGTGCTGATGGAAGTGTCCTGTACTTCCAGTACGACCTGAATGAGTGTGGGAGTTCATTACTGGTAAGATCTTCTTTTTATTTTATTAATTTTTTTTTTCTTATGAAAAGCAATTTAGTGGGAGAAAAAACAGGCTCCCAAACAATTAGGTTCATGTCATGAAGCCCTCTTTAAACACTCGTTGTACTGACCTCTAGTGGACAGATTTTGTGTAGCAACTAGAACGTAACATCGCAATCAGCACGATTAATCTGGACATGCAGCTGCAAGTAATGGTGCATTCATCACTGACATTCGTGTGTGTGTGTGTGTGTGGTCAAAATTTTACTGTTCTAAGAAAATGTCATCATAATCATCACTGAATCCTTAAAAATTAAGTGAAGAACTAGAACAGAAAGGGAAAGTGAAGAACAAATAGGCAATACCTTGTATATCTTTGTTTCTTTTTGGTATTTTAAATTATAAACATGAACACAAGTAACAAGTGACTGTTTGGAATATTTGAACAGAATATATAAATTCACAGTCAGTGTTAAGAATTCAATCAACATTTTGTGTGCAGTTTCCTACTTCATATATTAGAATGTTTTATTTTACTTCCAATCAAAACATTTAGAAAAGACATGTAAATGAAGTAAAATCTGAAATAAACATTACACCTCACTTAACCTTAATTTATGATTCCTCTTGGCACCACCAGCAATTTACCAACTATAGATTAAAAATCCTGCTTAAAATCCCTTTTCTTCTTGTGTCCCGTCCTTGATAACATTGTTGGGCCCCAGGGTGCTACGTCTTCACTAAATCTTGCACAAAATGCCAAAAAACCCACAGAAAAATGTAAACTTGCTTCGCTTGGCTTTCCTCTGACGCAAACGAGTTTTGAACGGCTCCCGGACGTACGTGCAACTTAGCCAGTGTTCGTTTCGACTTTCTTTGCTCGTATGCTGAAAAGGCTTCGCACGCTGAGGCAAATTTGTGTGTTGACATTGTTGACTATCTCAAGAGAATTATAAAAAAAATAAAATCCTGGTTATGTATGTATTATGTACACGTCCATGTGAATGAGCCGTTACTATAAATGATAAAATATCAGAGCAACACATTTAATATAAACCTGTTAATGTTTATATTAACACCTTCACCAATCAGAGACAGAAGAAACCAGAAGATCTTGGCAGTAATGTGTGTAAACACTTTTTTACATTGTATGGCTTTTGCTTTAGTATATTTTACACACGCAAACATTCCTGTTGGTCCTGACTAGCGCTTCTGAACCTGCATGTGGTATCCAACAAACGGTTTATCGCTGAACTGAATGAGATCTTTCTTTTATTCAGGTAATGAATGGGCAGCTCTTGTACGCTAATGAGGTTCTGTACAGGCCAGAGAGTCAGGGAGCGGTTATCAGAGCCATGCCGCTAACGCTACCCGTCCAGTGTTTATACGATCGGTAAGTAACATGGACAGAACACCATGGAACATTAGCTGTAAGTTATATTTGTTTGTGGATTGGCAGGAAATTTATTATAGCTACATCAAACTTGCATGAGTGTTAGTAGTTAGCCAGGTTTGTCCGCTTAAAAAAAAACCTGTTTTAACCTACTAGTATGTAGCTTTTGCTAGTATGAGTGACTTTTTTTTTTTGTTTGTTTTTTGTTTTTAAAAAGGGATTTGTAATATTGGCTGGTTTGAGGGTTAACATGTGCAATGACATATTAGTTTGTGGGTTTGCGCTAGTTCACGGCTTGCAAATAAAACAAAACTTAGGCAACCTTCAACGTTTGTGAAATGTCGCGCTAAATTTACAGTTTATCATCAGAAAATAAATGGTTTGCAGTGAAATAATGAAAGATGAGAATTTTCCCACTTTGTTGAACCTTTTTTAACAGATTTTACTATTCATACAAAATCGGCTATTTGCCGGAACGTCGTCTGCAGTCTTTCCGCAAGACGCTGGTCAGGAAGCAGATGTTCAGTCTCTCTGTGCGTAACGGTGAGATGGAAGTCCATTTTCACGTGGTTTAACGTTTTGGCTCAGTCTAATTATGTGCATGATCGAGCTGCTGTGTGTGTTTGTGCTCACAGAAAACTGGGAAGAGCTCGGGGTGAACGAGAGTTACGTCCTCGGAGAGCCCATGTACTTTGAAGTGAGCGCAGATAGCATGTCGGAGGACAAGAGCGTCTACGTCGAGTCCTGTCACGTTACAGCGAGTGAGGATTCCAACTCCACTCAGCGCTATGATGTCATCGGCAACTTCGGGTAATCTGGTGTCAGTTTTACTTGCTGCTGGAGACGCAGTGGCTGTGATGCTAAAGGTCTTTATGCTGGGTTTTAGCTGCATGATGGACAGTAAGAGTACAGGAAGTCAGGCGCGCTACGTCTCCAGGCAGAGGAATATCCTGCGCTTTTCACTCGATGCGTTTCTGTTCAGCGACGCCACTTCAGAGGTATCGCTTTATACTTTTATATACATCAATATCATATATTGTATATGAAGATCTTTTGTTTTATTGTAATTGTTTATAAATGTAAACAATTCATACAATTAATTTAGTGTACATGATGTCCCCAAAATCCTGTACTGTATCTATTAATCGATTACAGTGAAACCTCGGATTGTGAGTAACGCGGTTTACGAGTGTCAGCAAGACGAGCAAAGATTTTTAATAAATTTTGACTTGGATAACGAACAAGTCTTGGTTTACGAGCACAGAGTATCATGTATCGCACATCTGAGCCAACGTTTTTTTTCTCTCTCCTGCGCTGCGGAATTGTGGGTAATCGTCTCCCCTGCTGGGTCTCGGTGCTCGTCTCTTACTGGTATAATCAACATCCGTGCACGTGTGTACTGTTTACTATAACACTGTGACCACGTGTGTG
>JAQMYJ010000024.1:376477-393247 GCA_030014305.1 Clarias laeviceps | reverse complement strand
GTGATGGGTTCCCTGTCCAGTCTGGTTCCTCTCAAGGTTTCTTCCTATTACCATCTCAGGGAGTTTTTCCCTCAGCATCGTCACACTCGGCTTGTTCATCAGGGACCATCTGATCGTTTTGATTCACACACATTAACTGCTTTGCGACAACGACACTTGTTAAAAACGCTGTACAGATAAAACTGAATTGAATTGAATTGAATTGAATATCAACCTGCTCCGGATGAGGTCCACACGAGGTCCAACAGGAAGTGATGTCACTACTGACTGAGAGAAACAACAGCCTTCTGTTTCACAGTATTTTTTTTATATAGAGGAATGAACTCTTCCACACACACACACACACACACACACACACGTGTTCATGTTTGTGTATTATTATTATTATTATTATTATTTTCTGACACTGTTACACACTCTGAAGTGAAAAAGTAATAAGACTTTTATATATAATTCTACACTGAGTGCGTGTGTGTGTGTGAGTGTGTGTGAGTGCGTGTGTGTGTGTGAGTGCATGTGTGAGTGCGTGTGTGTGTGTGAGTGCATGTGTGAGTGCGTGTGTGTGAGTGTGTGTGTGTGTGTGTGTGTGAGTGTGTGTGTGTGAGTGTGTGTGTGTGTGTGTGAGTGTGTGTGTGTGTGTGTGTGTGTGTGTGTGAGTGTGTGTGTGTGACTTGGGATGCTCTCAGACAGGAAATCAGACTTGTGGGTTTGGAGTGATTAGATAGATTTATATTTCTCCTCGTTTACAAATAACATTTATCCTTTAATGCTCATTACAGTAACATACTCACACACACACACACACACACACACACGTCTCTGTGTTTAGTTGGAATTGATGAAATAATAAATATATTGCACTTAAAAAATCATCCAAACAAAATAACGTGGTTAATATACATAAAGAAAACACACACATACACACACACATATATACACACACACACTCCTTCAAATGTGTCCAGAGTAACAGAGTTTAGAGATCAGATGAACAGATCAGACATTTCCCACTCGTTCACAGGGATGTGTAGAACACACACACACACACACACACACACACACACACACACACAGAAATTTGGTTAGCGCTGGTTAATAAATGTGCATGGATGTGACTTTAGTGAGTCATGAGTCAGAACCTCACTCCTTATTTACAGGTGAGAACGTCCTCAAGGAGAAAAGTCTGTAATCTGAGTCCTTTACAAATCTCTCTCTCACACACACACACACACACACACAGACTCGTGCTGAACAGTAAAATCCTGTTCTCTTCTCATATGGTGTCTTGACTTTATCTTTAAATAAACACTGTGTGGTTCAGAAATCTGATTAAACTGTAACTAATAAAGCGACTCGGTTATTAATAACGACGCACGTCTCAGCCTCGTGGAGCTCGGCCTCGTCCCAATCCAAGAGTGGCACTAAAAGAAAAAAACAACAACAACACACAGCTCATACTGCCATGCAAAAAACATCCTCAGAAGTTCCAAACTGCTCCCAGAGACAAAGCGCCCCCTAGAGTCCTGGGAATAAGGGGTAAGAACAACACACTTTGTGGCTGCGTCCCAAATCCCTCACCGACTTTATCCTCCTGACCCCTAAACATGGCTGTGTTTTAATTGTAAAGGTCAGAAGTAAATAGTGAAACCCCCCACCCCACCCCGCCACGCGTCACATCGCCTGCAATAACATCGCTGTCCAGACCACACAGCGCCCCCTAGAGCTCCAGAAGACTCGTTACGGCCCTGTCCAGAGTTACTGGTGGCAATATAAGAAGAAAAAGCAGTTCACTGTAATATTAGATGCAGAGTGGAGTCAGGACACTTCAGCGCCCCCTATAGGCTTCATCATGCACAGAGTCGAGCTGTGCTCCAATCCAAGTGTCTCCATGACAGAGTTTCCTTGTTGAGCCTGAGACAGGTGCAGATGCAGACACTGTGCAGGCGCAGCTCCTGTGCAGACGCAGACAGAGTTCCTGTACAGATGCAGACAGAGTTCCTGTGCAGACGCAGACAGAGTTCCTGTACAGACGCAGACAGAGTTCCTGTACAGACAGAGTTCCTGTACAGATGCAGACACAGCCACTGTACAGACGCAGCGCAGCACTGCAAGTTATTTTTATTTGTTTTCTTTCATTGTTCTCTCCAGCAGCATGTCTGGCTCATTCCACAGTAACAATGTCACATTATTTACACGTCGACAAGGATTACTGCTGATAAAAATGAAGAATGTTCATTGCCCACAGCTCCCCCTTGTGGTAGGAGGCCTGCATTCCATCTGTCTGGAATCGTACTGTAATTTTTTTCCTCAGCAGCAGTGTCTTTATGGTAATGATCACTTTATTTACAACTTCAGAAGGAAAATTTAAAAGCAAAAAAGAAAAGTAAAAAGTGTGTTTGTGTGTGTGTGTGATTACATGCTCGCAGAACCCTCTTAAGAGTTTCCTCCTCTAACATAAAGCAGATATAAAGAGTTACAGCATGCAGACTGTGGGTGTATGTGCGTGTGTGTGTGTGTGTGTGTTTTCTGCATTGCGCCTCCTGAAGGCAGGGGCACTCAGACGAAAGGCGTCATGACAGTGGAGGAGTGGCGCAGGCTCTGGATGGCGGCGTACGGCCCCTGCTGGAAGTAGTGATGGTAACGCGGCATGTGGAAGGAGGGGAAGCTCGGGCCGCTGGCGGACGTCAGAGCCGGGGGGGCCAGAGGGACGGCCAGCCTGCCGTAGGGGGGCAAAGAGCCCTGGATAGGGTGGGCCAGGGACTGAGGGGGCTGGAACCCTGAAAAACCTGAGGAACTTGAAACCCAGGAGCTCAAGGCGAGATTCTCAGATGCTGTGAAGGCAGATCCTAAAGGGAGGGGGGGGGGGTGTTAATGATGTACACACAGATGATGTTCTGGAATGTCGGTGTACAGACAGGTCTTCTGTGTGTGTGGGTGTGTGTGTTTCCTCACCTCGGGTGTGTGTGGTGTGTGTGTCCTCTCCGAGTGTTTCCTCCTCTCCAGCGTACGTCCGTATGGGCGAGCGAGCGTATGAATGTTTGTGGATCAAACTCTCCACACTTTCCCTACAGTAGAGTTTAAACACATAGCCACAACATGAATCTCCAGCAGCACACACACAGTTTTCAGTATTTTATCAGACTTTATAAGCACAAAATATTTGTAATAAGCGGAATGTTATTCACTTCTGCTAACTCTAATACTAGCTAACCTACGCTAACTCCAGCTAGCTATAACTATTACTAACTATAGCTAACTCTCACTAACACTAATGCTAGCTAACTCCTGCTAACTCTCTTGCTAAATCATGCTAACTCTTGCTAGCAGTGCTGTGTGATATGTTAGCATTGTCCTTCTCCTTCTGCTAACCCGCTCTGCTTAGCCATGACTATGGTGCTACCTGATGCTAATGAACGATGGCTAATGGAGAGATGTGATGTGCATGCTAATGCTAACAGTGCTGTGGTGCTGATGGTGCTGTGTGTCAGTCTGTAATCCTGTGCACACACACACACACACACACACACGTCCCAAAATCTCTCACTGTGGTTTAAACACACACATGGGACTGTGTGTGTGTGTGTGTGTGTGTGTTGGATTAGCTCCTCTGCTGCTCAGAGTGCTCTGATTCGGGAGCCTTGTGTCCGCATTACACTCGCAATTCAGTTAGGGAAGTGCAATATCTGTCAGCGGCGCAATACAAATCTCTGTGTTTTTATCAGTGCTGTGTGTGTGTGTGTGTGAGCAACGTGGGGGGGCTGGTTTAAATCAGGGCCCCGTCCCAAATTAAATTAGCCTGTGTTTTAGTGCACTGCCTGACTCCAGACTAATGCGATTTCTGCAGCTCCCTGAAGATCAATTCATCAGATCTCATCATTCACAACCCTCAGAGAGAGAGAGAGAGAGAGAGAGAGAGAGAGAGACAGACAGAGAAACAGATAATACAGAATCAGACAGATGGAGAGAGACAAAGAGAAGGAGAAAAACAGTGAGAGAGAGAGAGAGAGATGGAGGGATAAGGAGGAGGAGGAGGAGGAGGAGGAGGGCGTGTTGTCTTTGAGAAAGTGTTGTCTCCCCTCTGCTGCCTCCTGGCCGTCCTACAGGTCACACTCAGCTCATAACCAGGGAGAAGGAGACGCTAGTACGAGTCAGTGCTCACTGCGACACTACACACTCAGCTCATACACACCAGTTATTAACACATGAATGCTGTGTGTGTGTGTGTGTGTGTGTGTGTTTCTCAGTACCTCTCGATGTCTGTGAGTCTGGACGAGTCTCTGAAGCCTTTAGCAAAGGGGTTACTGTCGATCTTTAGCTTAGTGATCTGTAAGACAGGACGAGGATTACATCAGACAGGTGTCTCACTCTCTGTTTCACTATCTGTCTCTCTCTCTCTGTCAACCTCCCTCCTGCCACAATCTCTCAGACTAAACACTGAGACAGTACTACTACCAAACACACACACACACACACACCTATCTTAGAAATAATGAAATATTGTGTGATTATTTATGATGAGACTCAACTGATATGCAACAAAGGATTCTGGGAAATGAAAACAAAATAATCTGGAACAGAAAGTAAATCCTTCAGCGTAAAAAGAAACAGAGCGCGGCTCAGATCCACACACAGCTCCTCAGAGTTCTTCACCTCTGCTCCTTTCAGGGAACCTTTATGGGTTCTGCGTGGAGCTCTGGGTTCTCCATGAGAAAGTGATCTAGAAGAACTTAAAGAACCCTGAAGGAATATTTCTATTCAAAGAACTTAAATTTCCTTGAATGAAAATGTATAAAATGTTCATAAGATACCTTTATAGGATTAAAATATTTTTAAACAATAATCTTTATATATAAACAATCCAAAATATTTATTAATCTAATCATACACACCCCAGCATCAAAGGATCAGTCAGAACCAGTTAAACACAGATATTTCTGGGTTGGTTCTCTACACAGTCATGTTCATGAAGAAAATAAAGCATTAGACCTGAGGATGTGTTCCTCACTAGAACCTCTCAGGAACCTCCTTTCTACAGTGAAAAAGTGTGTGTGTGTGTGTGTGTGTGTGTGTGTGTGTGTGTGTGTGTGTGAGACACACCAGTTGGTTCTGGTACGCAGTGACGGCGGTGAAGACGGTCTCAGGGAAGATGAAGGTGCGAAACTCCTCGGACTTGAGGTTTAGCAGCGACGCTGTGTGTTCCTTCTTCTTAATGATGTGAACACGAGGCTGATATTTATGCATTGAGTTCAGGATGATCTGTATACACACACACACACACACACACACACACACACACAGTTAATATACATAGCACAGGCTGAGAGAAATCAGTGAAACCACACCAAATATTTCTGTATTAAACCTGATAATTTCTGTATTATTCTTTTAATATTATACAAATATAATTGTGAAAATGTGTGGATTTATCGCTGTATTTTATTTGCATGGTGTTAATAATCATCCTGAACATTCCTTCAGTTAGACCTACATTTCATCATCATTCTATATTTACATTAAATTTATACTTCACTTTATTTCTGTATTATTTTACTTTCAGTCCAACATTATGTATATTTATTATTTATGTATTTTGCCTTTTTGCTCTGCTTCCTTCTGAATATTTTCTGTTCTATATATTAGCTTTAAAAGGTTTATAATTTTATCTGTTGTTTTTAATAGAGAAATATGAAAGAGCTGAATGACAGACAGTTGGATAAACCCTGAAGAGTGTGTTGTTAATAAACGCCTCTGAAGATGTGTGTGAAGGTGAGTTTGGAGTTGTGTGTGTACGCGAGTTATTTAGTAGTGTAGTATTAGAGTCTCAGGCTGAGGTGTGTGACGCGAGGTACAGGAGGAGGAGGGAGACTCGTACGTGTCCGTGTTGGTCCAGCTCGTTGTTGGTGAGTTTGACTTTCTCGAAGGACACCATCTGTTTGAGCAGCTGCTCTCCGCTGAACGGTGAGTCAGGGTGGACGTACAGCCTGTACACACACACACACACACACACACACACACACACACACACACCAATACTGTAATTATTTTATAGGAGTAACTACAACAGTAACACTCCACACACAGTGTGTGTTAGAGCAGTCCAGGCTAGCTGAGTGTATTCAAGGCCAAGTCTAGGCACGACTTCGAGTCTGTATATGAAAGCCATGTGTGTTGTGTGTTGTGTGCTGTGTGATCTCACCTGGCAGGTAAGGGAGGGTCGGCTTTTCCCGCCACCAGCCATGAGGAGCGGTGATAGGCGTAGCGGTATCTCTTATTGTCCACAGGGACAATATCCATCAGCACGATGTACTTCGAGTCCGGGTCCACTCCGGAGAAGGACACACGGATAGTGGGGAACATCCTCCTGCACACACACACATACACACACACACTTATTATACAAATGAATAGACCAAAAATATTAAAAACACCTTTTGAATCAGTTTTAAATGTTTTGAATTTGATTCACTGAAGCAAGATTTTTAAAATTATTTTTCATACTGTACATGTAGGCTATATATTTATATATAACTTACACACATTTACACACTGTGAGCACAATGTCTTTCCTTGGTTATGAACAAGTATATTTTATGCAAAAAAAAATTATGTTGTGGTATTAATATAATTTTGTTTTATATAATTTGTATGTTTGCACAGGTTTTGTGTAATATATGTTTGAAATCAGAGGAAAGACTTTATGATTGTCCTGTATGGTAATAAAATATATTAGACCTGTTCTAAATCAATCTCACACTGACCCAGGGTCAGGACTTTATTAAATATGGGTTAATAATTAAGAATAGCTTTATAACACTGAAGAACTGAAGTCTAATATATTTTATTATATACAATAAAATTATTATATTATATTATATTATATTATATTATATTATACTAAAGTATATATTATGATCTGACATGAATCTGCTGTTCATTTAACATTTATTAATATTCAACCAAAATATCACTCTGAAACCGCGTCTCGTGTGTGACGTCACACCTGCCCGACTTGGTGATGATCATCTCGGTCCCGAGGTCGTGGAATTTGTCCCACAGCTCTTTGGTCTCGAGGCTGCAACTGATGTTGGCCATGTGTTCACTCGGAACCGCCGGACTGCAGGGGATCAGGGGCTCCGTGCTCACCTCCACCTCCGCCTCCACCTCCACAGCCCCGCCCACAGCCCCGCCCGCAGCCGCAGCTCCGCCCACACAGCGAGACTTCTCCACGAACTGCTCTGGAGTCGGGAACAAAACCATCACACGTGGAATAAAGTTTCACATTCAGCCGCAGAGCCGACAATTACACACACACACACACACACACACACAGAGCAAAAATTACAGAATATGAGGAACTGAGGCATAAAAAGAAATAGTAAATATATATAATAAAAAAAAATCACCCGACAAAAAAGCAAGTGATTTAAATTCTAATTTCAAAATCAAGTATCATATTTTGACAGATAATCAAACACGTTCCGCTAATAATCATCATCATCATCATCACTATTTTAAATTGTATGTATTTATTGTTTTGTGTTGTGTATGTATGTTATCGTCTCTGGAAGCTTCTGACACCAAAACAAATTTCTTTATGTGCAAACGTACTTGGAAATAAAAGCTATTTCTGATTATTATTATTATTATTATTATTATTATTATCCAGAGAACTAAACTTTAGAATCTGATTAAACCTACACACGTGTGTTTTCATTTTATTTCCAGCTCGCGGCCTTTGGAAAGATAAAAATGTTGTATTAGAGAATAAGATTTAAAAGAACAACAACAACAACGAAACCGATCCCGCGTTTAGGAAATCAAAAATAATAAAAAAACAAAACAATAAAAGCATTAGGACGGTGTGTGAAGTGAAATACTGTGTAAAGACGCAGAAGTTTTCTAAATGTCTGAGTTCAAACTCAGATCAGATCTGTGCGCTGCTCGAAATAAACTTCATCATTTATAATATAATAAAAAACAATAAAAGATAATGAAGAGTTGTTATTGTGGATCAGAGGACAAGACTATCTCTCTCGCTCTCTCTCTAAATAAATAAATAAATAAATAAATAAATAAAACAAAATTATTTATATGAATTTCTGTAATTGACAAAACAAATTAGCAAAACTGAAAATTTCTTCTGCAATCCTACTAATACTACTACTAATATATTATTATTATTATTATTATTATTATTATTATTATTATTGCTGTTGTTATTATTATTGTTGTTATTGTTGTTTTATATGTAATGTCATAAGTATTCAACCACACTGACACTAACAACACACACACAACTTTTTTCTCAAAGAAAAATAAATTGCATCTTAAATTTTTGTATATAGTTTTATCATATAAAGAGAATATTTAATATTTTTATTTCTGTTCCGTATTTAATGATCAGAGAGGAAACGGCAGAAGGATTCCGGTTTCCTTTCATTTACTGAGCATCAATCATGTTTTCATTATTCATTATCTTCATTGTCTGCACATAATAATAATAATAATAATAATAATAATAATAATAATAAAAATTATTATTATTATTATTATCACACCCTTTCTTTTTCGATTAGTTTTAATTATAGAGCGAATTCTTCACCATAAAACCCTAAACACTTTAAACTTGAACAGAAGCAGAGTATGTTGTGTGTGAGATCTGAGTCTGTGTGTGTGTGTGTGTGTGTCAATTTGCGCTGCTATTCTGTCCTTTTGCTCCCGGTTGTGTCGCAGGAACATGAGTTTTATTCTGAAATAATCAGCTCTCAGTGTTCTTTCATTCATAATTCTGTAATTCTCAAATCACGGACTCTTTCAGCTCTGTTTAATTAAAGCGGTGTGAGATAAAGAATAATCACTCTGTCTTGCAGTGCAGCCGCAACTTCATTTAATTCAGTGTTTATAATGATGATCTTTACAGTATATTACAGTAGTGTGATACCTGTAAAAATCTAAAAAGAAATAATTATAAATAAAATTTATTTTACAATATTTTAAAATATTTCGGTAGAGTTCAGTGTAAAAAAAACATCCATACAATAAGCATGTTATTATTATTATTTTTATTATTATTATTGATGTTTAGTTGTTCGATGTATACATTTGAAGCAATAAGTTGTTTATAATTTAGATGTTATAACTGATTACAGTAAGAATTAAACTCCTAACTGTAAGCAGTGAAAGGAAATTAAACCCGAGTGGGATTATCATCACATGCTTTATTATAATTAATAAATAATTTGCACATTGTGCTGAAATCAGGTGGTTTGTGTGTTTTTGCCTCTAAAATTTTTAATTGGGAATAAAATCTCTCGCGCTGGGTTTAGGAGCCAGGAGCAGGTCACAGGTTCACATACCAAAACCAGCACTACAGTCTGGGTGAGGTTCTACGCCTAATGCCGCGATTAATTCAGTTTCCACTACACACACACACACACACACACACAGACAGAGTTAAGTTATTATTCCTCCCTCATTGTGATTATAAATCCGTCTCTGGATGTTTAATATTTGATTATAATAATGTATATGTAAATCTTATAAATCTTGGAGAAGCAGCTCACTGATTTATAACAATTACAAATATAAATCATCATCAGCATCATCAACATTATCCAGACACAAGAATTAAAGAAGTTTTACAGTTTTAAACGGTTTTATTTACAGTTTTAAACGGTTCCTAAACTGCACAAAAGGTTCCTGGTGGTTCCTGATAGCGATGCTATAAATAACCGTGTTTATTTCCGTAATCATTTTTTCTGTAAGAACGCTCTGAGTGCGGATTAAACTCCTACACACTGGTGCGTAACTGCTGCTTTATGCTGAGAAACACTTCTGCATCACTCAGGAGGTTCTGCAGGGAATAAACCCGGGTTCTCTCAGCTCTAGAACCTGTTCTGCTTTCTGTAGATTTAGATCTCTGTAAGACTGTAGAGCAATAAACATTTTATTTAATTTCTGTACATAAAAGAGAAAAGTTTGCAGAGTGTAGTGATTATTGCGTGGAAATGAAACACGACCCGCGTGCTCTACCTCACAGACAGAATACATAATGTTTGTATTTATTGTTTAATATCAATTATTTGAGGTTTATTCTGGTTTATTATTCTATTTAAATCAGTTTTTATTTCTAAGTTGTCGCAAAGCAGCTTTACAGAATCAAAAGAAAATGATGGAAATGAGTATGAAATGTGTGAGAAAATGTCTATGAATTATGAAGATCAGATTGTCCCTGATTGTGATGCGCGTGGGTTTTGTGTAAATGATTTTAAAGGAGAATAAAACTTTCATTAAAGCTGTGCCTGAGACATAAAGGGTCTAGACAGGACTGTCACTGAAGCGGAACCCTAACAGGCTCGAGTTTAGTACCTTTAGCGCGCGCGTGTATGTTTTTATCTATACATATAATTTCCATTAACCTTTAGGCATTCAGCAGACTCTCTTACCCAGACTGAGTTGTAAAAGCGCTGTGAAGTCATTAGACAGATCCCAGCATGCTCACTAGGTGACTATTAAGTGCACTTACTGTACATCACTGGAGTTTAAGGAGCACTGCTTTAAATATTTAAAATCTAATCAAAGGAACATCACACATGATGATGATGATGATGATGGAAGAGTTCCAGGCTCTTACCCAGGGGTTTGATGGTGTTCTCCTCGCTGTCCTTGTCCTTGGCCGAGCTGCTGGAGATGAGGGCCGCGATGGAGAACGCGTTGGCTCTGGAGGAGAGCTGCGGCTTCGGACACGGACTGAACTCCATCTCAGCACCGCGTAGGAACACGAGCTTCACTCAACCACACACACACACACACACCCTGTGCCTCAAACAATCAGCACAAACAGTAGAGTCTGTGTCCAGAGAAGAAGCTCGGAGGAAGCTCTAAAGCCAGCGGAGGAACTCAAGACTCCTCCTGCACAATCCCCCAAACTAACAAATAAATTAGCATCAGAACATCTGCAGGGTGTGTTAGATCTGCTGCATCTGTAGAAGTGATAATGTAGTGGTAGATGTTCTCCTGTGTGTGTGTATGTGTGTGTGTGTGTGTGTGTGTGTGTCTGCGGCTATTTGCAGCTCCGCCTCATTTTCTCCGCGTTTTCTTCTTGTCTTCTCCTCCTCTGTCTCTGTTCATCAAACTGACCTGCACTTTCACTCTGTCTCCTTAACTTCACAAATTACTCCCACCAATCAGCGCCCTGCGCAGGCCCCACGTCACGACTTGAAAGACACCACCCACTTTTTTGTTCCGCGACAACTGAAGGAAAAAAAACCGTTAATAACACGACATTCATAAGCACTTCATAACCTGTCTACACTTATTATTATTATTATTATTATTATTGTTGTTGTTGTTATTATTACTATTTCTTAAGTGTCTTAATATCCTACATATAATGATACATTTGACCACAAAAAAATATAAATCGGTCACATGAAAGAATTTAATCTAATCTGTTTTGGTGAGTTAATTCCTGTGAGACTGGAGTTTAACATTCAGAATTAAATCCGACTAATTTCGATCAGATTAAACACATCAGACTGCAGTGTGAACATTTTTATTCCTGTTTTTATCTTAATTTCGCAGTTACACTCCAGCGTCTCTCTCTCTCTCTCTCTCTCTCACACACACACACACACACACACAGAGCATCTTCATATACAGGAGAGAAAATACACAAGTATATATCATATCAGAGAGACTAAATATCGCGCTGTTGTTTTATTCATAATTAATAGAGTATGTTTGTATTCTAAACCCGATAAAATCATTCATTATTTACACGGGGAAAAAAACATTAAAAATATCCTATTGCTATAATAATAATAATAATAATAATAATAATAATGTATTATTATTATTATTATTATTGTTGTTGTTGTTGTTGTTATTATTGTGTGTGTGCTGAGTGTCGGACAGAATTTTCTATTTTCTCTCTTAATTTAATAAGCAAAATAAATAAATTTAATTTGAAGCATTGTTTTTAAAATACACAACAACAACAACAACAACAACAACAATAATAATAATAATAATAATATACTTATTATTATTATTATAAATAAAAAACAATAATAATATTGTTTCTGTGTGTGCGTGTGTGAGTTCTCTCTCCTGATTTAGGAAGCTAAAGAAATAGAATCAATTTGAAGTATTGTTTTAAAAACAGAACAACAACAACAACAACAACAACAACACCAACAACAACAATAATAATAATAATAATAATAATAATAATAATAAGCGGCAGTTTTTTTTGCGCATGCGCTGTCCGTGTCTCTATATGAATAAGGATAAATAAAAAGCGCTGAGTGGTGTATATTTTACAAGTTGATGAATCACCTTTAGGTGGTCAAAGTCAGTGTGTGTGTGTGTGTGTGTGTGTGTGCGTGCGTGTAAGAGATCCTCAGGAGCTCGGGGTGGCCTGAGATTAGATTACGGGGCAATTGGCAGCGGATAATGTGCTAAAAGCTTTCCCACTCAGCCTCACTCCTCTCCCCATGATCATTCACACGCTGGGGATCTCCAGCTCACACTGCTGCAGCAACACACACACACACACACATACACACACAACTCACCTGGACACGTGCACGGACCTGAGCCCTGCTCACCCGCGTCACGCGCAGACACACACACACACACACACACACACACACCAGTGCGCTACAACTTGCCCCTAACACAAATGACTATTAGGTCATTAAATAAATATTTGTAATAATATTTTAATAATAATATGTTATTCTTTGCTTGCAGTCTATCTAATATTAAAATTATATTCTGTAGCAAAACATTGTTTTTAATTAGATTTATTACTTTGTTATTTGTTGATTTGTTTAGACAGCAGAAAACTATGAGACAGATTTTTACTCATTGACGTGAAGCAGTGGAGTTTACACCCGCACACACACACACACACCCGCACACCCGCACACACACACACACACACCTTTGGTCAGGGTGCAGGATGGATTGTACCTGTTACAGATAAGAGCAGTAGGAGTTTTTCTCTCCCATTTCTGAATGTAATGTACAACTGCACCAAATTGTCCTGAATTAATTTTTGTTTTCATGGTTCTCGTTCAGCTGAATCCGTGATGTCACACACTTTACACCTGCTGCATTCTGGCTATACATTAGTTGATTACAGGTACTTATGGATCACCTGGCCCTGCTGCACAGGTCTGTAATAAACCCCGCCCACCGCAGTGGAGTGTCCATTACAGTAGGCATTTATTGTCACTTCACCCATATACAGTTCAGTACACAGTGAAACCAGACAACGTTCCTCCAGGACCAGGTGCTACATACAACATAAATGAACAACATAAATGAACAAATCTATCTAAGAACTATATACCAAAGACAAAAAGACAACATTAAGTGCAAATGTGCAAACAAGAGCAACAACATGACACAGTGTATACTGAGTGATAATGAGTTTGGCAGACCTGCTCTTGTGTAAGGGAGGTTTTTATGAGCACATCAGTAATGACAGCTTCACCCTCTCCATGTAAACATTAAATAAAAAATGTGGCATGTCTTTGGGCTACGTTCTGAAGAGGCGCAAGTCCTCACTCCACCTACATCCCACTACACTCCACCCTCAGATAACTTACACACTGTTACAAGGATTTTTATTCTGCAACTATGTTTCAAAAGTTTTTGCATAGAACTATTGTTTTTGGAGAAGCCCTCTGACTGTATAAGTGTGTTTTAATGTGTGTTTCCAGCGTGCTGGTCTCTCATTCGATCTGAGCTGATAAAAATGAATAAAATAAAAACGCTGGTACAGTTCTCAGGCCAAAGCCCCAAGGAAGGAGTGTGTTTCTCAGAATGGTGGCCGTTCTGGATGGGATCTAAGTCAAATCTTTCATAACCACGCCCACAATGCATAACCACACCCATAACTACGCTCATAACACATAGCCAAACTCACAACCACACACCATCCATTACCACACATAACCACACCCATAATTCATTAACACATCCACTAACCATAACCATAACCACACCCATAACTTGTAGGCACACCTGTAACCACACCCACAAACCACAATCACTCCCACAGCTTCAGTGTTTCTGTCGGTTATGTTGTTCTTGTTTTTTTTTTTGAACAGTTGATAGGTCTAAATGTACTTGCAATCTTGACACACACACACACACACACACACAACCTGGAAATCAGAGTTTAGAGTAAGAATCTGAAATGGTAAATCCCCCCCCCCCTCCTCTGTTCATATGACTAATTAGACAGGCTTCACGCTGCGCTGCTCTTTTTGATGCTGATCCCGGTGCTAATTGTCCCGTCTGTCCCGGGGCACGGCGAGGTTAAGTTCACATACAGCAGGGTGTGCACTTCCCCCGGCCCCTCACTATCCCTTCCCTCAGCTCCGTCCCTCACAGGGACACACGCTTTACTGTACTGTTTATAGTCTACACCTGTGATGCAGCTACATAATCAGGTCATTTACTTATGAGTGGTCATGAAATCTCAAGGCTACAGCTGAATTCATATCATAAACAGGTTTCATTATAGACTAGCATGGCCTGTCCAGATGTGCTCTGTGAGGCTTCACCAGGTCACTGCTGTCAGCTTTATTAAGCCTGTAATACCTTCGGTCACTGTGTGGTGTTTGTGTGCTCTTCCTCAGGTGCAGTGTGTGATTCCTGCAGGTTCTGAAAAATCAAACATCTCGCACCAGCAGCCATGCCTTGGTTAAATCTCTGAGCTCATGGAGATGTGTTCTTCATTCATGAACTTTAACTGAAGCTTTGGATCTGTTTCTGCATGTATTTACATGTGCAGTGTGTAGCTGACATGTGATTGGCTGATTGGATAAAGACACTAATGAACACGTATACAAACGTTCCTCATAAAGCGGCCAGTGAGTGTGTAGTGATTATTATTATTATTATTATTATTTTATTATAATTTTTTTTAAAATACAGTAAGTCCCCAACTTACAAACGAGTTCTGTTCCAGGAGCATGTTCGTAAGTCGGATTCATTCTTAAGTCCAACAAAGTGAGTCTTCTACACCTTTTTTGGGGGGATTTTCCCCTGATTTTCTCCTTAATTTAGTCGTGTCCAATTCCTCCCCGTCACTAGGGGGCCACACACACACACACATACACACACACACACACACACACACACACACACAATATACCAGACTTTAGACATTTTATACATTCACTTACACACTGAAAATATTGTATATAATTAATTATAAATATTGGTATCTGGTGCACTGCAGTGTCTATTTTCTGTACTACCTGTGAGCTACTTTCATGATTTGTTCACATCTATGAATGTTCGTAGAACCGCGGTTCGTTCGTATCTGCGGGAATTTGTAACTCGAATGTTCATAAGTCAGTGACTGACTGTGCAGCAGTTCTCTATTTTATTCTTACGTTGTGTCCGAGAGAGCAGCAAAAGAGCAAGCTAGAGTGTGTGATAGCATGAGAGAGTGAGAGTGTGGGAGCATGAAGAAGTGAGAGAGGAGAGTGTTAGAAAGTGAGAGTGTGTGAGAGTGTTAGTGTGGTGGAATGACAGAGTGCCAGACTGTGTTGAAATGAATCTTGTGTTCCAGCTTCATGCTGATGCATAGCTTTTAGCTGCTCTGATTGCTGACCTTTGACCTTTCCACTGGCCTCACATGGACCTAGCAGCTCTTTGTGTGTGTGTGTGTGTGTGTATTTGACTGATAACAGCATTGGCATGGCCTGGCTCTCACTCTCTCACTCTAGTCCTCTGCTCTCCCTGAACTGTGTGCCAACCTTCAAACGTCCTCATCACAGCTCTGTCTCTCTCTCTCTGTCTATATCCCTCCTTCTCTCTGTCTCTCTTTCTGTCCCAATTGTTGCCTTTTAATCTGTCTCTCTGGGTCTCACACTGTAAAAAATGTCCCTAATTTTAACAGTAAAATACCGTATAAATGCTACAGAATAAAACCGTATTTCACAAAACTTGGGATAACCGTAGGTTTACAGAGTAAGACCTTAAATTTAACAGTTAAAAACATGAAAATATGGTTTATTGTAGTAAAATAAAAAAAAGTTATGGATGTAACATATAAACTCTCAGAGAAGGAATTTGTTTTAAGGTATTTGTTACTAATATACTGAAGCATCAGTTTATATTTTACTAAACCTTTGTTGATAGAGTTTAAAAATCAGAAAAATATCTGCTCTGTAAAAAATAAACCGTAAATTTTACGGTAAAAAAACTGGCAGCTGTGGTTGCCAGAAATTTACCATAAAAAATAGTGTAGCAACATTATTGGTTGTACAGGATTGCACTCATTATACTGTATATTTTACGGATTTTAATAGTTTTTTCTATGGTTTATAGCCGTCTAATTTACATTAACCAAGGACTTTAAAGTCGTGAATGGTATTCGGCCCTTTGAACACTGTGGCAAGGATCTGCACATGCACACCTTTCCTTCCCTTTTTCCCTTCCTCCCTCCTTTAACCCTCTCCTTCCCTAATTAAAATAGTCCGTGTTTGTTGTTGCTCCCCTTGTGCCAAACCCATTAAAAAACATATTTAACACTCCAGTGCAGTAATGCACTTAAAACCACAATGCAGGATTGAGGACATAAACTATTTTAACATGTGTGATAAAATAATTTTTTTGTGTAAAGTTGTAATAAATGCCCTTCTATAAAATTATATGCTTGTCGGCCCAAAACGCTTAAAAATGTCCACCCTGACATTTGTATATTTGATTTTGAGAATTTAAATATTGTTTTGCTGTCTT
>JAQMYJ010000024.1:53471-66915 GCA_030014305.1 Clarias laeviceps | reverse complement strand
GATTGTGTAAAGCTGCTTTGCGACAATGTCAATTGTTAAAAGCGCTATACAAATAAAATTGAATTGAATTGAATTGAGATACCTTCGAGTAATTGGAGTTCATCTGGCACCTGGTAGTAATTTGTTTTATTATCTGACAAACCCTATTTAACTGGCAGCCTAACTTTTTTTCACTGACTTGATCTGAGCCATTCACACACTGCAAGATGGTGAGCTATTCTAAAGTGACAGAAACCCTTCGGCAACATTTTGACCTGATTAAGGGATGACCCTTTCAGCCAAAGCAAGAGAAGTTGGTCATTGCAAATCTGTGATTTTTAGAATATTGCATCTTTACAAAGTCACAAACTCATTCAAGTCCCCCAAGAAGGCAGGTCGTCCACACCAGACAAATGCAAGAAAGGACAAAACAATGCAGAGAATCTCAATGGACAATCACTTAATACTGCAGCTGGGATTGCTCGCCAGTTCAGCACTGAACAGAATAAGGACTGTCTAGTCATACAGTGTCTCGACCATTAAGAGATTTTAGACTGAAAGTAGGAGTGAGGAGCATGCCTGACTGAGGAGCATGTTTTGTGGACAGAGGAGAACTGGTACAAAGTTTACCTCAGTGATAAAAGCAAGTTTAATTTATTTGGGTTTGATGGGAAACATTATTTTCTATGTCAAACTGGGGAAAGACTGAAAAAACATTGTTTTGTGGGATGTTTTCTGCAGCAGGAGTTGGGCCTCTACATGGCAGTGAATGCAAATGTTTATCAGACCCTTCTTCGACAACATACAGTTCCTTCCGTATGTTATATCAGCCACTAATTTTTCTGCATGACAATGAAGCTGAAAACATTGAAATAATGAAATGGCCAGTCCAGAGTCCTGATCTAAAGAAAATAGAAAACCTCAGGAAATTGCTTGGCGAGAAAGTTATGGCCAGGAAATAACTTGGTCACCGAACTGTGGAAGAGACCGGTAGAAGAAAGGACCCAAATCACACCATAGAAAGACTAGTGATGTCATTCAAAGCAAGGGCCCATACACTTCCTACTAATTGTTAAATGTTGTAACCTCCACAAAATTTGTTGAAATCTTTCTTCGGCACTCGGCAGACAAAGCACGTGTACTACTCGTATATCAAGCCCTCACTGATTTAAAAATTTAGTAAAATTTGTTTTGTGAAACACTCATGGACCAAGTTACTCTCAATCCAAAGTTCCACTGTATATATACAGGAGGACCACGTTCGTAAGTCGGATTTGTTCGCAAGTCATACAGTGTGAGTCTTATATGCCTTTGACACAAATAAACAATATAAAGCATATCAATCCACTTGACTAAATTTGTCCCCTTTCCCATCATGTGGCCAAAAAACCTTAACTGCGCCTAAGGAAATTAACCTCACAGAGGGTGGAGTTGGTCCGGATCACTGACAGCTCAGGATCATGCACATGTTTAGCTCGATAGAAAAACAGGGAGAGGGAAAGAAACAGAGTGAGAGAGAGGGGAGAAAAAGCGGAAGAGAAGGAGAAATGGCAGTTAGCTATGGTCATTGTCACACAATGTATAAAGTGAATGTATATTTAGTGCAGAGTGCAAGCAGTGACTCCGGCAGGACTAACTATGACAGCATAACTAAAAGGGAGAGCCAGAAGGAAACACAGACATGAGGGTTCCCTGAGATGTAAAGAGACCAATCACTTGACCGTCAACAAACCTAAGTGATCAATGAGAGTGTGGAAGACAGCATCTAAACATACCAGTTCACCATAATACTCTACATCCATCTGCCAGATCTGCTCTTTTACCTAGGGCAAATCTATTTACAAAAATGCTTGGCTAAATAAATAGGTTTTTAGCCTAGACGTTAACACTGAGACTGTGTTTGAGTCCCGAAGATTATTCCATAACTTTGGGGCTTTGTAAGAAAAAGCTCTGCCCCCTTCTCTAGTTCAAATTCAAATTTTATTTGTCACATACACAAATAAAATTTGAATTTGAACTAGAGAAGGGGGCAGAGCTTTTTCTTTCTTAGTTTTCATAATACATGGTACTGACAAGCAGCCTGCATCCTTTGATAGGTGTGGCTGATCGTAAGACACTAGCAGTTCACTCAGATACTGCGGCAGAAGAACATTTAATGCTTTATACGTCAACAGTAGTATTTTAAAATCGATGCAAAATTTCACAGGGAGCCAATGCAGTGTGCACAAAATAGGGATGATGTGATCGTATCTTCTGATTCTAGTGAGGACTCTCGCTGCTGCATTCTGGACTAACTGAAGCCTGAAGGCTTCCACCTGTTCTTTCTTTTACTACCCATCCCGAGGCAACTGGAGTTAGTGGCAGTTTGTAGACAGAAGGCCAACCCTGAGAGCATCCTGAGGCACCCAGAGACGGATAACTTCCAGCTGGATTCTGCTTCATGATGGTTTGGAGCTACATATGCTGCTCCAGATGACCTCTGCCCTGTACACCTGTCGGAATCATCCTGGTGCCATCCTGGTGCCGAACTGGACTCCATGTTAACTTAGACATTTTCTGTTATATTGAACTTCCAGCTGCCTAGCACACAGTATGTCAACATAAAATTCCTGCTATCTGTTATGACCCAAATGAGGATAGGTTCCCTGTTAAGTCTGGTTCCTCTCAAGGTTTCTTCCTATTGCAATATCAGGGAGTTTTTCGTTGCCACCATCGCCGTCGTCCTTTAGTTGCTCATCAGGGACTATCAAATCATTATGATCTATACACATTTCCATTATTTTCTCTTTTAATTTTGTAAAGCTGCTTTTTAAGACAATGGCCATTGTTAAAAGCGTTATATAAATAAAACTGAAATTTAATTGAAACTCCACAACCCATACAGTATTATGCAAAACTGGCTCGGCACAATTTAATGAAACATTGCCAGTCTTTTTTGTATTTGCCTGAAGATAAATCTACACCATAAAGTAAATCAAAATGTTGAGTAGTAGAAATGTTATGAGCATTTTTCTGCCAGATTACCTTACAGCAGCCATTGCTTTTTCAGACTTATAATGTATAGTGTTTTTGCTCTCGAAGTGGGCTTGGCTATACCTGTCACTCAACAGAGCCAATCAACATGATAGTTTATCGTAAATTCACAGAGTATGCGGAACACACAGAAATGACTGTTAGGCCCCTACTGTACAAAGCAGCCAAATATTCACCAAACACACAAATGTGTGACACAGCATGGCTTACTCCAAAAAAAGGTATGTAACTTTTGAAAACTAAATCTTCAAAGATGCAAGGACACTATGCACTGTTGTATGAACTGCCTGCGGGAAGTTTACAACTAGTCAATCCCATGAGGTAGCCCTCACAGCGGATCTCTCCTGACTGCTGCAGGGAGAGGGTGAACAACTTCCTCTGCCCAACCACCGCAAAGAGGGACTGCATTTCCAGGGCTTTGTAGTCAGTAAAAGGTGAACAACTCAAGTGTTTTAGTTTATGGTCTTGTCCAAAATATAATATATGTCTCTTTCTATAGGTGTTCTCTGACTCCAGCATGGTGCGGGATAAGATAAGAGGAGCCAGCTAGACAGATTGAAGGCATCCCACCCCTTTCTTGATTGCTTTGCTGTTGTTGGTCTTGGTACTGAATATGCTGCATGTTTTTCTGTGTGAGGAGCTCGAGGTTATCGGGGGCGGGGCTTGTAGGATGCCTTTCACACACACTACACACAACGTGAAATTCCACTACTGTCATGGCAATTCATAAGAAAGGCGACAACAGTCAAAAACTTCCATGGTATTAGCCTGCTTTCTATCATTGCCAAGGTACTCATGAAGGCCAGCTGGGAAGAACAGGCCGGATTTCAACCAAACCGCAGATTACTGCAATCAAATCTTCGCCCTTCAGAAGGTGGTGGAACAACGGATTTGTTGTGGGAAACACTAATCTGTCATTGTTTTCATCGATTTCAAGTCTGCGTTTTATTGTGTTCATTAGCCCTCCCTTTGTCAAACATTGGAGATAGAGCACTTCCCCTTTAAAGTCATTAGACTCCTCCAGGCAAACTATAAAGCTCAAGCTTAAACTTGAATGAGCATTCTTGTGGAACTAGTCTATAAGAATAAATTGACATAAATTGTCCTTGATATGGTAGATGCAGTAAACATGTCACGTTGTAATAGCAGCTAAGAACAAGTTCATTTGCAAATAGCAGCTGTGTGTGTGTGTGTATGTGTTTATCACTTATAGCCCCATTGTATTTAGGATGTGGGAAGAATCTTTTACACAGTCAGGATGAGCTAGGTGTAATGTACACTCTAATTACGAAAACAGTGGTAAATTCCCATGTTAAATATAATGATCTGCTTCTTACAGTCACAAACTTCACCAGTGAAGAGCAATACCTAAAGACAAGCACTAGCAGTTCTTACACCATTTCATGTTGATGTAAACACACAAGCTACTGACAGCACAAAATGAGGCTAGCCCACCTAGCTAAATGCCAGCTTCTGGGAACTATGTCTCTGAGCCATGTCTCTTTGAAAAGAAGGACACAGCAGTGTGTAGGGATTCCCTCATGCTGTGGGTACGCATGCTCGTGAGAGCTTAACCCCGGAACCAAAACACTGTCAATGGGTGAAACTAAAACCTATTGGGTTCATTTCCTGGCGCAGGTGTGCTTTATCACTTACCATTTATGTGGCCACGCTACAGCTTTGAGTTGGGGGAGTTTATATTTAAGTAACCCAATTGCCCCCGAAATTCCTCACTACAAAATTTGCAGAGAACGATGCTCTTATAAACAGTTCTATCTGGGTGTTTTTTAAATTCCATTCACTGGGCCAAGCAGCATCTTCTCCATCATTTAAATTGTATCTATTACTGTATATATTGTTTAGTATTTATTATTATCATGTATCTATTATGCGACTTGCATGCATTGACAGGTCTCTGTATCATTTTCCAGCTTCAGTTTATGCCATGGTAATACTGCTGAGATCTATTGCCATTATTCTAGGCTCATATTTCTGCATACTTTTAGCTGACTTACAATTGGTAAATAAACAGTACCTTGCTAAGAACATCAGTTTTTAAGAACAAATTTTGCACAGGGTGGACAGGGCTTAGTATTTTACACACCTAAACATACCTATTTAAAATTACTTAAACCTTCAAAAATATATTCATGTTTAGAAGTAATTGTAAATAAACACAGGTCTATTTTTTAAATAAACGATCCTCTAATCAATTATTTACAAATGTACTGTAATGGCTTTTAAATTGCACGTGTTAAAGCCTCATGCGTGTGGGAAAGGAGTGTAGAAATGTGCACATTGTAGAATGTGTTTTATACACTAATTGTGGTCTTACCTATTCATTTTCAATGACCTGTCATTTTTGTGTATAAAAGTTCCATAAAACATATAAAAAATATTTCTAATTTATTTTTAAATGCAATGTGTAAACAAAGTAATTGAACCTCATGAGAAAGGGATAGAATTTCTGCACTTTTTTAGAGAGAAAACTTGAGGGTTAACTAAAGGTACTGTAGACTGTCATTCACAGTCACTATCTTGTATGGGCTCTGGTCTAGCTTCAGTTACAGAAGAATTGTAAATCTGCAGGCTTTGTCAGTCTCCCCATCCTGCCTAGACTTTGCCCCTGGGCTAGTCAAAGCTATTCCGCATCCTCACCCGAACTATCTTTCGAAAGTTCCATTCTCAACCATGCACCCAGTGGTTCTCGAAGCATTCTGTCTTCCACCTTGTACAGCTCCGGAGCAGGAAAGACTTCACTTACTGTGTCCAGTACGTGCAATACCCAGAAGAATTTTTCACTGATAGTCAAAAATTGGCATAACAAAGGCGATTAATGGCGCATAATATCTGGAACAAATATCTGCCCATACGGATCAGTATTTCTTTTGTCATTTAATCATGCATAATGCTCCCCCATCAAAAATCAGGACAGGCTGGAGTGGAAGTTAAAAATGCTGGTGAGATAGTCAGTTCAGCATTGCCCTCATCCAAGTCTGGGGACCGAAATAGCCAACGTCCACAAGAGGGGCATGGGGGCAGAGGTGAACTGCTGCCACATTGGAGGAATGGAGGTTCTCTGGTTTTCTAGCTGTTCCAGTCTCTGGGTCACAGCCTCCAGCTGAGTCTTTAGGGCCGCAATTTCAATTTTATTATTAGCACCCCTCACACAGCCCCACCACTCAGGTTGGGCCGGCTGTTCTTCCATTTTTGCCAGTCGACTTCGGATGTCCTGGATTTCAGCATCTAGTTTCAGCATCAAGCTGGCGGCAACGAGAGAACGCTAGCCTGAAATTTTTTTTATTTAATTATGCTATACAAAAATCTATAATATTTTTTATATTATATTTTAATATAATATGCAGTACATCAATTGATCTTACCGCTTTCTTTTTCACCATTCTCACTTTTCCTGTAGAGGTGGATGTTGCAGGTGTCCTCTGTTTTCTCTTTTTGGTGGCTGAGGAGGGCATCTGTGTCCAGAGAAACATGAATCAGTTACACATTATGAAACCAAATCATAATACTGTACACAATATTAACACTTAACATATCTGAACTCACACCCAAAAAACGGAACAATTTGCTTACCGTAGCTGAAACATGTTGTGGTCTCTGTGTCTTTCTTGTAAAATGTGACCACTTCCATTCTTATCGTTGTCAATCAATAGAATTAAGGAATCGATTTAATTCTTTCAAAAATTTGTGCGCTATTTATTTGTAACCTAGATTGCGATACTGACCAAATATAATCTGATTGGTCAGTAACCTGTGAATATTTTAGCCAACCAGAATGAGTTAGTTGGAACACGCCCATTTGTGCGCTATTAAATTTTTTTTTTTATGCACATTAATCACTATTCACAACTGTGATTAGATGCGGCAGCAGAGAAAGATTAAATCCCCATAAACATTCAAACTTGAAAACAATAAAAAAGTTCCAGAAGATTGGCGCCTGTTATACTACTGGATTTTTACTGCTTATATTTTGCCCTTGTTTCAATTGGTTTTACGCAAATGCCAAGAGAGAGAGAGTGTGTGCGCGCGAGAGAGCTTACAGTATATTGTGATTTGTCCAAGGTTGCTAAAGCCTGGCTTACTGCTACTAATAAAAAATTTTCAATTAAACCCATTTGTCTCAATCACAAATTATGACAACGCTGTAACCAGATGATACAACACATTATACATTCTGAAAATCAAGTTTTATTTGAACATTTAAAAATATATATATATATATACAAAAAAAATTTATGAAAACAATCACCAATTATTCTTCAAATCCCCATCAGCGCACATACTGTACACTGTAGCTATGTTTGTAAGGGCACTTGTTAATACACAGTACTAAAATGCATCAAACACTTATTTCCTGATTTGTTCTATTGTAAATATGGCTTATTAAAGATGCACTGTTTTATGGGACATGGCAGTTTTGTAATGTTCAGCAAAATAAACACTGTCTATGGCGAATGTAAACGTCACAAAGTTATGGTGTAATAGAGACAAGTCTCTTCAGATCCTTCTGAACTCATGTTATCATGGTGTAGATTATTAACGTATTGATATATCTCACTTGTGTTCACAGATTTAATCAGATATTTACAAGACAATGTTGATGCACTAACGGTTAAAGTGTCACTGGTGTGTGCTCCTGCATACGTCAGGGTTTCCTGAGCTGGCTTTAACACAAACACATTTGTGCACAGACAGGCCGAAGGAACCCCCTTCAAACACAGCATTTATCACCATCTAACAGTCAGTAGTGGGGGGAAGTCAGTACATTCTCCATTGAGGTTTCTCACCTTACCTTTCGCACCTTCCACTCCTCCTAAGTTTGTCTTTGTTCTTTTAATGTGGTTCTTAAAACATTTTTAAACTGAGAAAAAATAAATAAATATGGGTCACTTAAGCACAAAATAGCACAAGGTGCAAATGATCAAGTGTTTAATTGTTGTTGTCATTTTCTTAAACATGATTTCCCAACTTGCCTAATGCTTAAAAATGTTCCTTTTTGATGAAAATCTTAAAATTACAATGACATTAGCAGTTTACAACTAGAGGGAAACATCAAAGATGGTAATAATTCTCATTTCACCTCATTTTTTTCTCAATTTTTCATTTTTTTCTTCATTTTTTCTCCTTTTCCCCCTTCTTCCCCTTTTTTCGCCCTCTTCCCCCCTCAAAGAGACTATTGTTCCCCAGCTTTGGCGCAGTGGTTAAGGCATTCGAAGATCCCAGGTTCAAACCGTTCAGAAGATCCCAGGTTCAAACCCCACAACCACTGTTGGGCTCTTGAGTAAGGCCCTTAACCCTCAACTGCTCAGATGTATAATGAGATAAAAATGTAAGTCTGCCAAATGCCTAAATGTAAAAAAAATTTAAAATGCAGGAGTGCACACAGACACACCTCTCCACCCACAAATGTAAAAAAAAAATTTACCAATTTTTTTTTTTGTAACATCTTTTTTGTAACATTTTTTTACAAAAAAAAAAAAAAGCCTCAACCGCTTGTTCAGGCTCCTCCTGCAAAAGGCTTCAGAAGGCCAGCCGTCACCCATCTGACCCAATCCTCCACAGCAGAGCTCTGCTTAAAGAGAACTGGAGAATTTAGTGAAGACAAAGATAAATAAACTTTACAGAATATCTAGTTGTGATAAAAAATATATATATATACATATTAATAAACCTATTTACCACAGAGTGCGTAAAATACTGTTTTGGGAATTCTGGAATGTAAATAAACTGCCTGTGCTAATGTTAACCATTGAACTTTGTTAGCGTTAGCCACTGTCTGTCTGTATTAACATCTGCATTAAATTAACTGAGATTTCATACAAATAAGTTAAGCAATATAACACTTGTATATGGGCATTAGTTCATCTCTGAAGCCAAACTATAACCCCCACTCCTTAACTTATAAACACTTCAGGGTTTTTATGCAGCTTTTCGTTAACTAAGCGCTCATGCTACCGTGTAAAGTCACAGCCAAAATGGGGAAAATATAAACATGGTTATGAGCGTTTAGCTCGCTAGCTCCTGTACATCTAGCCTCAGTTTGTGTCTCTCATGGACTGCGTCACATTATATTCCAGTCACAGAAATAACCTGCAGATTAACTCTTACTCAAAGAATAAATAAATGCTGAATTTTTCTAAATCCAGACAACACTTATTCACATTTTCAGAGAGCACAAACACCCTTCTTATAAGTTTTTTGAGTAGTACATAATAGTATTTTTGAAGCTTTAGCGTCTTTTTGATGGAAAGAGGAGTGACATTGTGAGTTTGTGACACTGACAGTAAGCTGTAATGTTACCTCCAGACTTGGTAAACTCTTGGTAAAACCACTTACCACCAATAAGGTCCATTAAGCTGCCATCTTCATCTCTGTAGTGCAGTTTGATAGCGTCAGTTCGGCGGGGGTGGGGTGAGTTGTTAAAATAACGTGATTGCAACTCAGCGCAGCTAAATTGCTGGCTTATGTTAACGTGTTCTTGAGAACAAAGCGCCATCTAGTGGTGGCACCAGGTAAATTAATAAATAGTGCTTAAATGGGCGTGTTTACTGTGAAACCTTGACATGCCTTTCTGGCAGGAGAGGGAGGGGGGGGATCACGCCGTCCATTCGCATTTGAGGTGGCTACTACTGTAATGTGTATCTGTTCACCCTGACCTGGAAGCCTATTTAAGCCCCTTCCGACTATAGTGCTACAGACTGTAACTTTGCTTCTTGTTTATCCTTTGATTGTTATGAAAGATATACTGTATATTATCCCTTGCTAGTTTTTGTGACTATGGTGCTGGAGGTTTTCCAAATGCAATGCCTGTGTCAGATAGTGGGAATTTTCATTTTTCATTCATTTCGGATCCGAAACTATGTCATCCGTGAGAGGTGTGACTACCAGTTACAAATTGAAGAGCATGTTCAAAAATGGTGATGCAATGAGTCAGTGTTATCTCTGATGAAACTGTACTATTAAGTTTTTGCAATGTGTTGTGGAAGAGGCTAATGTTTTACATTGTCCCAGCTCACTATAGGAGATGTATTGTACGAAGCTGAATATGTTTCAGAGATAAAAGCTCGACGAAGGCCTAAGAAGAGGCGCAGAGGTCCAGCGAGGGGAAATGCTGCAAAGACATCTCTTCTGGACATTGCTGCAACACGTGCAGAGAAAGAAGCTGTCGACATCTGCAAGACTGCGGTTACCAACGATGATCATCATACCCAAGATGAACTGTGTAGCATGATGTTTACCACTAACGCACTTCCCGTTATAGTGTGACATTTACAACTGATGTACTTTGTGTTATATTTTGGCAGTTAGCCAATCTCAAGATAAGAATATGTATTCTGCTGTATGTGTTAGGTTTAGTTAGAGGCAGTATAAGCACAGCTTTGTTCATCAGTATTTACCTTATAAGGTTAAGGCCTGCTAATTGGTTAGAAGCATAAGGCTGTTAGAACATGAGTCGCAGGACCAGGGTATAAAAGGGTTCTGTTAGAATACTTAAATGTTCTTAGTCAGTGTTACCATGCATTGTTAATTTAAGTTCATAAGACGTTGTGCTTTTTTATTTTCCTTTGAACCCCTTGCTTAGTACTTGCTATTGTAACCATAAATCTACCTTGTTTTATTTGTTGAATTCATAGTTGCTTGCAATATAAAATAATAAAAGGACTGCCTCCCATTGCGAGGCCAGTACCCCCAGTACGGTGCCGAAGGTGTGAGTTTTTAGTGTTCGAGAGCTGACAATTGCAGGGACTACATTTCCAAGGACACTTTCTAAGGTGAGTATTGCACTGATCTTTACAGAATTTGACACCGGTAATGTTTCGTCCTTTACAGATAGACATTTCCTATTTGTGTTAGGTAATTAGGGAATGTTTGTCAAAATGCAGCAAAACAAATTATATGACCAATCAAAACAAGAGCTAGAAGATATTAAAAATGTAGCACAGATAAAAACTATAAAAAACATTTCTACTGGTAGGAATTTCTAGACTAGATATGTGCAACATGGATGTTATGACATTCCTCAGCAGTTAATTAAATATTATGAGTAAAGGTTTGCATGTGAGCGAAATGGTGACCAGACAAATAAAACACTTAGACAAAAGGAGAGTAAGATTATTGAGTAAAGGAAGCATTTGCTGCAACTGTTCACATTCTGTATACAATTCAGGAAGAAACGGTATATAAAATGATCTTTGTTGTCTTCCGGCTATTCCCTTTCAGGGGTCGCCACAGGGAATCATCTGCCCCCATCTAACCCTATCCTCTGCATCCTCTTCTCTCACACCAACTGTCCCCTCCCATTGCATCCACAAATCTCCTCTTTGGTCTTCCTCTAGACTTCCTGCCCGGCAGTTCCAACCTTAGCATCCTTCTACCAATATGATCACAATCCCTCCTCTGAACATGTCCAAACCACCTCAATCCAATGACATCTAACATGGGTTGTCCCTCTGATGTACTCATTCTTGATCCTATCCATCCTTGTCACTCCCAAAGAGAACCTCAACATATCTGCTACCTCCAACCTCCAACATCTCTGCTATCTCCAACTCCTGTCTTTTCTTCAGTGCCACTGTCTCTAAGCTGTAGAGCATTGCTGGTTTCACCATTGTCTTTTACACCTTTCCTTTCATTCTCGCTGCTACTCTTTTGTCACATAACACACGTTTGTCCACCCGTTTCAATGGGCCGTTGCCTGTACACGCCTCTTCACCTCCTTTCCACTCTGGACCATTGACCCTTACTTAAAGTCTAGCACCTTTTTACCTCTGCTCCCTGTAGCCTCCCCATTCCACTTGAGTCCTTGTCATACATACATTTATTCTGTCTTGCTACGGTTAACCTTCATTCCTCTGCTTTCCAGAGCATACCTCCACCTGTCTATAATTTTCCTCCACCTGTTCCCGTGCTCTCGCTACAAAGCACAATGTCATCCGCAAACATTATAGTCTATGGAGACTCCTGTCTAAACTCATCTCTCATCCTGTCCATCACCATAGCAAACAAGAGCCGATCCTTGATGCAGACCAACCTCCACCTTGAACTCTTCTGTCACACCTACAGCTCTCATGCATGTCCTGCACCACTCTAACATACTTATCTGCCACTCCAGACTTCCTCATACAATACCACTGTTCCTCTCTTGGCACCCTGTCATACGCTTTCTCTAAATCTACAAAGACACAATGCAACTCCCTATTACCTTCCCTGTACTTCTGCATCAGCATCCTTAAAGCAAATACTGCATCTGTTGTACTCTTTCTAGGCATGAAACCATATTGCTGTTTACAAATGTTCACCTCTGCCCTTAACCTAGCTTCCACTAGTCTTTCCCAAAGCTTCATTGTATGGCTCATTAGCTTTATTCCTCTGTAGTCGCCACAGCTCTGCACATCTTCCTTGTTCTTAAAGATCGGCACCAATATACTTCTCCTCCATTCTACTGGGAACCTCTCACTCTCCAAGAGCTTGTTCAACAGACTATTAAGAAACTCTACTGCCACCTCTCCTAAGCACTTCAATAACTTCACAGGTATGTCATCAAGACCAACTGCCTATCCACTCTTCATCCTCTTTAACACTATCCTCACCTCACTCTTAATGATTTTTGCTACTTCTTGCTCCACAACAGTCACCACAGTCACAGTTTTACGGTTTGTTCTTTTTCATTTTCCTAATTCATCAACTCTTCAAAGTAATCCTTCTTTCTTCCCATCACCCTCCTGTCTCCTGTCAGTAAATTTCCATCCCTATCTTTAATCACTCTAACATGCTGCAAATCCTTTGCATCTCTATCTCTCTGCCTCGCCAACCTGTACAGATCCACCTCTCCCTCCTTACTGTCCAACCTAGCATATGAGTCCTTGTACGCTCTTTGTTTGGCCTTTGCCACCCCTACCTTCACTTTACGCTAAATCTACCTACTCCTACTGTATTAACTCTCTTCAGTCTTCTCAGTGTCCCACTTCTTCTTAGCTAGCCTCTTTCTCTGTACACACTCCTGGACTTCCTCATTCCACAACCAAGTCACCACCTACCTATCTCCCTGATCACCTTAGCTGTAGTTGTCCAGTCAACTGGAAGCACCTCCTGACCTCCTAGAGCCTGTCTCAACTTCCATCACTTTGATCTCTGCTCTGCCTTTGTCCTCTTCACCTTCTTCACCACCATGGTCATTTTACACACTGCCATCCTGTGTTGTCTGGCTACAATCTCCCCTACCAATACTTTGCAGTAACTGATCTCTTTCAAAATACAAGATGTAGTCCACTTGAGTGCTTCTGCCTCTGCTCTTATATGTCACCATATGTTCCTGCCTCTTATGGAAAAAAGTATTCACTACTGCCATTTCCATCCTCTTTGCAAAGTCCACCACCATCTGTCCTTCTGCGTTCCTGTCCTGAAGACCAAACCT
>JAQMYJ010000024.1:41812-49312 GCA_030014305.1 Clarias laeviceps | reverse complement strand
GGTGATTCAGTACATTCAGGTGGTCAGCTGACTTCATTTTATTGCCCAATAACGTTACTGAGTCTCGACCTGAGTAACTGATCAACGCCAGATCATAACACTGTCTCCAGAGACTTGTACAGTGGACACTATGTATGATGGAGCATCGCTTCATGTCCTTCCCTTCTCACCCTGACACGCCCATCACTCTGGAATAGGGTCAGTCTGGACTCATCAGGTCACATGACCTTTTTCCACATCACTCCAAAGTCCAGTCTTTATGATCCCTAACAAACTGATTTTCAGACTAGCCTCACTATTAAGTGGTTTTCTTACGGAGACATAGTTGTTTAGTCCCAATCCTGTGATCACATTGTGTGTGTGTGGAAATGCTCTGGTTTTTGCTGTTGATTTGATGTGATCTCTAATCATGATTTTTTTTTCTCTCTAGAGTTGAGGGTTCAGCACTATCCTTCCAGGTTTTAATAATGTGCTGAAGCGTTCAGAACCGATTTCCAGTCATTTCAAGTTGTTTACTTTGCTTGACTTTGGCTATGTGGTTTGAGGACAGGAAAGAGTTTGACAATGAAATGTGACTGCTTTTAGACTGTGATTCTCCTCAGGTACACAAGGCTGTCTGTAACAAAACTTTTCTTCCCAGAAAATCACCAGGTCTTCTTCTTTCTGAAGGTTAAAACTTTCACTAGTGCTGATTCTGGAGCCATAATATTTGCTGTAATATTTTTTAAACAGAAAATTAGGCAAAAAGACTCAAGAGATGAGCAGGAACTTTGTGTACCTGAGACACGAGATACACACTTTCCTCATAATGTTCCTCATAATCAACAATCGGTGTCATTAAATAAGTGTGAAACAATACACAACACTTTTTTTTTTCTTGATCTAATTTGCTGGCTGTGACTTGCTACAAAACACAATCAAAGCATGAGAGCTGTATTTGTTTTAATTAAAACTGATTTGAAAAATCGCACAAAATTCACGGATAAAACCAGAACAATTTTGGCAATATATTTTGACATCTACTTTTTAACACCATTACTACTACAAAAAAAACCTTTTTTTTTCTCCGCACAAATCAACAATCATATACTGTTATATGCTGATGTTTCTAGTTGGTTTTAAAAACACTTTAAACGCTCTACGCAGCTCTACGCAGCTCTACGCAGCACGAGGCTACAGTGGTGTTTCAGGTTGAGCCTGAGCTCAGGGTTAGGGGCTGTGCAGCAATAATTTTGGGTGTTTCTCTGTATGTTCTCCCTGTATTAATATGGGATTGTATGTATGTATGTATGTATGTATGTATGTATGTATGTATGTATGTGTGTGTGTGTGTGTGTATGCTTGGTGTCCTTCTTTATAAATGTCAAACAGTATGCCGCAGTATCTGAGTGAACTGCTAGTGTCTTACGATCTGCCACGCCTGCTTTTTCTTTTGTGTGACCCAGATGAGGACAGGTGCCTGTTGAATCTGCCTCCCTGCTCTGATTGGCTGGTTCGGACAGTCTGGTACAGGAGTGTAAACGTTGCATTGTCTGTGGTGTAACAGAACATGCTGGTGTTTAATCCCTCAGCAGAATCGAAGTCTTTTCTCCACAATGAAGTGGGACTCTTCCTCCACACTGATCTGATTCCCTTTTAAACTACACACACACACACACACACTTCGGTTAGAACAGCAGCATCATAAACACCTCACTTCTTTTTCATTACACCTGTGACTGTGTGTGTGTGTCTTACTTGACTTCTTTAATTGTTGTGTTGTCTTTCAGACCTTCAGTGAGCTGTTCTGCTCCACGAACTGAAAACTTATTGTCAATTAACCTGAAAACACACACAGATTCACATTTAAAATAAGGTCAGAGCATTAAAGCACAAGAAGGGGATAATATCAAGTCTCTCCTCCTGTGCTCCTGTGTCAGGATCAGTCTAATGTGGTTAATAAAGATTATTTAATAATAAACTCGTCTGTAGTTATTACAGAATACACAGAATTCAGCTGCGTCCTAAAAGTCTTTTTCTTCGGCCCCAGTGAAAAACACTGAGTTTTTCTGCCCAAGTTCCTGAAGTGTGCAGCGATGTTCGCTGCATCCTCATCATCCTCATCTAACACGCTTCAGCAGATCCACTACGATATTTAAGATTATTCAAGGAACCATGGTAGATTATTGTGTGTGTCTGTGTGTGTATATGGCTCGGTTTCTTACATGAGGTGTGTGAGTGCTGAATTGTTCTGAAATGCTTTGGCTAGCTCCTCTGCTGCATCGTCCGAGATGTTGTTTTGAATCAGCCTAAAAAACACCAACATGTGAATTTACACTCTATACACACGACTGTTTTGTGTGAAACACATATTAAACGCATATGAAAGCGACCGCGTGGTTTCACGTGCTGCTAAAATGCGTGAGAAACATGTGAAGAACTTGAGCACCAGAAGATGTGAAGGCTGGAATTCTGCGCTAGTGCTCTCGCTAAACTCATTCCTCCCTCGGAGTTGATCCCGTTTGCCGACAGACTAAAAGAAAGAGTAAAGTTACTTTACTTACATTTTAAAATAAAGCTTAATATGTTTAGTACTAAACATCACAGTAAAGTGAATGTTGAGTAAAACACTGTTGACCACCACCACGAGTCTGAGGTCATTTCCTGTTTATTATCGTTTCCCCTGACGATCCTGCCTCTAGGGTCATAATTAAACTCACCTGAGGTTGGTTAAGCTGCTGTGGTTCTTTATCGCCTCTGCGAAAGCGTGAGCGCCGTCGTCTCCGATGCTGTTCCCCCACATGCTAAACACAAAAACCTCATTAAAGCACAACTGATCATGTTTATTCATGTGTAGTGTGTGTCGTGTGTAAGTTTTCATTTTACCCGATATCAAAGATCGATTTGCTTTTCTGAATCGCTTCAGCAAGAAACGCCGCACCCACAGCTGTGATGTTGTTATATCCAAGTCTACACACATCACAACACATTTACACAGAAACGCTAGGCTATCTATTAGCGCTGTGACGTCAGAGACAATTTAATATAAACACAAAATATTTAATTTGAGCTTATTGTAAAGAAGACGGTAAATCCACAAGAAGACAGTGTTTAAAATGTAATAAGCTGCGCTCCTACTTGACGATTCTCAGATGAGGACACTCTGTGATGATCTGCGCCACCAGTTTGGCTCCGGCGTCTGTGATGTGATTCTTGTAAAGTCTATAAATGTAATAACAGAAAAAAATGGACTTATATCCGATATAATAAAGAAAAACAAAGCCGATGTTGTTATTACTTTCTGTGAAATTACCCCAAAACCTTCACGATTTTGTATTTGATGAGTTCTGCAGCCAAAACTTCCACACTGCTGTCGGTGAGCTGGTTCACACAGAGCCTGAGACATTTACACAACACACACATACACACACAAGGATCAACATCACTCACTCATCTTCAGGACCAGCTTCATCCTGGTCAGGATCATGGTGTGGATCAGAACCCAGCAGAACCCATGCAATTAGTGAGCAATGATAATACTGGGAACAGGGGAACACTGGTAATGAGGGAACACTGTCAGTGAGAGGCCAGTGGTAATACTGGGAGTAAAGGAAAGATGGTGAACAGGGTTAATCCACTGGGAAGCTTGTCACTGTGATTTATGTGGAGTGTGTCGTACCTGACTATGGTCATTTTTCTGAAGGAAGGCGTGAGCTGCCTCACACCGTAGTCATTGATGTTGTTGTTGTCCAGATCAACTGCTAAACACTTCCTGTGGTGATGAAGTACGAAGTTGAGAGCGCTGCAGTCGGCTGAGTAGATGTTACAGTACGCGAGCTTGAGGTAATCTGCTGAGATTCCTTTAGCTGTGAGACGAGCCACATCCTCGCTGTTTGTCTCAAATATACACCGCAGCATCCACAGGAAGTTCGGCATCACATGCACTTTTTTTCCAGTGGAGTCGCTGCTCGGGCAGCGAGGCAGGCCACTCAGGTGTGTCTTTACACTGGATGAAAGGTAGGACTTCAGAGCTGTGCGCTTTCTCTTCAGGGATGCTGGGGGGATGAGGTGCTCCAGGAGAACGGCATTGGATTTGGACAGCAAGCCACACAGGAACAGGTTTGTGTACTGAAAGTGCTCATTCGTCTGAAAAGGATCTGAATTTCTTGTGTGAGACGACCTACATAAACAGGACAGGCAGGTAAAGCGGGACGTGTTTCGATACTCACACCTAGAGAAGAACCTCAGGATCCCAGTGGGAATGATGTCAAGATCTAAGATGAGACAAAATGCAGCCAGAAATGCCTGCAGGGTCACATGGAGAAACTCATACGTCGCCAAAGTGCCACATGTGTCGTAGTGACTGACGGGCCTCAGAAATCCCACCTGTACGTCGTCATCGCTCAGGCCACAGGAAAAAACCTCATCATGAGTGTAAATGAAGCTGCTCTTTTCCAGACCAAGCAGAGCAAGCTTAGCGAAGGCAGAGAGCATCTTCAGCCCTGATTTAAACGTGTCTGTGGTGCAACGTGTGCTTCTCTTAAGCAGTCCAGCGCTCGGACTGCCCCGGCTCAGGAACACCTCCGACAGCAGGAGGAAGACATTGGTGAGTGTGATGCACGAATCCGGCAGCTCGACATCATCGTACATGCTCTGAAGGTGCTTAAAGCTCTTGAAAATTATCCAGCTGAACAATGGGAAAGAGCAGAGACCACAGAGGTGAGGGTTCGCATCCAGCTGCACAGACACCATGTCCCTCTGCTCCTTCTGGGGAAAATGATGAGACAGATATTTTCTGAGATGTTCTGGTGAGAAACCTCTCAGAAACACTTTCTTCCGGATCACTCTGCTCTGGATCTCTGTGCCGGTTCGAGCCGTTAAGATTTTTCTAGAACCTTTGAGCAGTTTTCCTCTCAGCAGGTTCATGAGAACTAAAAGTGGATGTATCCTTTCCTCAGGAGAAGCCACCTCTGGCATATTTTCTAGTTCGAAGTCCATTTGGATTTCATCATATCCATCAAATGTGAAAAGTACAGACTCTGGAAACCGCAGGATGTAGCCGAACACCTCTCCGTCCGGGTCTTCATCTGGATAACAGTTGTGTTTGAAAATCAGATCCTTCAGTGAGATCTCATCATTCTCCTTAAAGTAGCTAAACATCCTGCACCTGAATGTGAATAAGAACTTTGCTCTGGTGTTCAACTCTCTTTTGGACCACATGTTCTGGAGTTTCTGGAGCAGAATGGACTTTCCTACTCCAGCATCACCCGTGATTAAGATGGTCTCAGCCTGCTGGTTGAACACGCCTTCTTCTCCCAGAATGTCATCCAGACTCTGCAAGAAGCCCAGACTCTCTCCTCGCTCGTTCAGGATTTCCATCTGCGTGTTTGTGTAAAGCTCCTCCAGACGTGTCTCCTCCCTGTGAGAGTATGAGGTGAGGAACTGAGTGTCTCTGCAGAGTTCCTGTCGGAGTTTCTCACTGTACCTGCTGACTGAACACAGACCCAATGTCAGTGCAGATATCATTTGGACACAAGATCATTTCTGTGTGATTCTGATTAAAACACTCACTGGGGTCTGTGTTAATCACAGGGATGTCCTTCACACACTCAGCAGGTTTGTAGTGAATTTTGTTAAACCAAGGACGAAGGTCGATGAACGCGTCATATGCCTGGTGCAGAATCTGAATAAAATATGCAGAAGCCTCTTCGCCTTTATTCTGCACCAGTTCCAGGATTTTACGCACCTGAGAGTAGGAATTTTTTTGTTTGTTTTTAGGACCCGGGGAAAACGTATTTAAATGTGCATGAAAGAGAATGAGAGAGAGAATCTTATCACCTGTTCTGTTTTAGTGGCTGAACGCTGGATGATCTCAATGTCTTCATTGCAGATGAAGCCGTTCATCTTCAAATTGTCTAAAATGCACTGCGTGTTTTTCACGTGTTCAACTAAAACCTCTCGGTGACGTGTCAGTAACCTGGAGGCGTCCTGAGGAGCTTCGGCTCCATCCTGATCCACACAGCCCATCATCAGAACCACGGAACTCACACACTCTACACGACTCTCACTCCAGCTCCTGGTTTATTCCGAGTCTAATTCCCATCTGTGGGAAACGAGCAACAATCATACAGTAAGGTGCTGACCGCAGACAAGTTCTGTGTGTGGCCTGTGGGGGGCGCTGTGAAGCAGAACCCAAACACTATCTCATACAACTTTCGGTCCATAAAAATGACAAGAACCTGGGAGATGAGAACTGAGTTACAGTCTGGATGAAGAGACACTTAATTTTTTTTTAAACATTTAGGGGCGCTACAGATAAATTTAAACATTTAGTTCCAAACAAATGAGATAACGAACAACAGTAGAATGTCCTTAATGCAGCGAGTTATTCATCATTCACCTAACTGTTTGTCATTTTTAATATTCAAGGCTGTGGTTATTTAATAAAAAGGTTAAATAAATAATGACCCAAAAGTGTGCCTCCTTATACAGACCCTGGTTTATTAATGTCTCTGCAAACTTACTAACATGCAAAACTCACAAACATAATAATGATTTATAATCATGCTATTTGGTGTCACGCGGATGAGGAACGTTTTTTTTGGTCTAGTTCCTCTCAAACGTTATGTCGTCCCACAGAGTTTTCACATCACAGTCACCTCTGTCACCACTTCATTATTTCTAAACATATTAATACAAAAAAAAGCTATTATCTTTAGAAAACGACTAAGTAATTATTTAGAACATCCAAAATAACGAGGCATGCTTTTGCTGTTCATCAGCGTAACTGTAAAATAATCACAGTGTCCTGTTAGAGTCGCTCTTCTTTACATATAAGTTACCTGAATATACTTATATGACGGCTTTCACTTTGTTTCTTACTAAATATTTATATATAAAAAAAATAGAGCACATGATAAAAATCTACATCTAACACAACATTAATCGATAGATAAATAGATTTACAGACTTCAAAAATTATATCAATTATAATCATCAGTGTGGCCCTGATAATTAGAGAAAGCTGAGGGGCGACGGAGGGCGATGGTGCCGAGGGAGAAGCTCAACAGAACAGGACAATAGGGAGAAACCCTGAGAGGAACGCTTGGGTGATTTCATTATAATACACCTAATAATCTAGTTCTGCCAGGGTGTGGTAGTAAATTTAATCTGTCTGAAATGAAATCATACTAGAACACGACACACACACACACACACACACACACGGTATCTCCAATTAACCTCCACATCCTTGTTATTTACCGACCTCCTGGCCCTCTAGGAAACTTTCTGGATGAAATGGACATGCTTCTTAGTCTTTTTCCTTCAGATAATTCTCCTCTCACTGTTCTAGGATATTCAACCTCTCCTCTAACAAACTCCAATCCCTGTCACTATGTCACTAAGTAACATATTTGCATAAGAAGACGCTGTATCCTGCACTGTGAAAGTACATTAGTTTTATTGTTGTTTATGAGTGGCTAAAATTCATGTAATGGGTAATGGGCGTTTCGTTTTCCG
>JAQMYJ010000023.1:43074547-43085036 GCA_030014305.1 Clarias laeviceps | reverse complement strand
ATCCAATCAAAGTTGGTAACTCTGGGAGATTACTGATAAAGCTCTGTGTGGTAGTTGATGTGAATGTACGTTTAATATGGTAGCGCGGCGCTGTGCGTACATTCTTACTATGACACACTTTAATTGCGACAAGATAGTGATCTGATATAACTTCAGACAGCGGAATTGTGAATACATTTCTAATACTTAATCCGAAGAATATTATTAAATCTAAAGTGTGACCTTCTTTATGAGTGGGTCCTACTACATACTGATTTACTCCTACTGAATCCAGTATGGACATAATGCTGTTCTCAGAGGGTCTTCTAGTAATATACACCAAACTATCACTTTCACTCTCTGCTCTTGTGAGGAATTGGGGGAGTTGTAATATGTGGGGTATGAGTGAAAAGCCAGGGATTAAACACTCCTAATCAATAGTAATGGGTCGTTCATGAACGATTTGCTCTTATCGAACGAGTCTTTAATGTGACTCAGAAGAACGATTGGTCTCGGAAAGTGATTCGTTCATTTTCTACTGGGCGGCATGCACAAAGCATCGCTAAACCTCCATAGGTTATGTACGGGAAACAGAAATGAGTAGTTACCTTTGAGTCTTCTAGTCCAAATTGTTCGTTCTTTTGTCACATGACTCACATAGACGCTATGCAGGAAACAGAATTGAGCGATTCTTCTCAATTACTTTTCTAGCCTGAGTCGTTCGTCCTTTTGTCACGTGACTCCCATAGGTGCTATGCCATGCAGTACACAGGAAACAGAACTGAACGTTTGTTCTCAATGACTCTTCTACTCCGAGTCGTTCATTCTTTTGTCACGTGACTCCCTGTGCAGTGCAATAGATTCAAAAGAATGAACGACTCAGACCCGAAGATATGATGGTGAGCTACTCATTCTGTTTATTATAACATGTCCTTAGCTGCATTGTAATATTTTCATTACCGGAACTATAGACTAAATGTGTGTATGTAGACGTGTCAGGGGCATGTTTATTGAAAATATAACATTTTATTTTATTTCTGATCAAAAGAATGAAATGAACTAAATGACTCCTAAAAATTATTCCTTCCTTTTAATGAATGAGATTTAAAGAACCGAGTCACTAAAATGATTCAAACTTCCCATCACTACTAATCAACAGAACACCAAACACCTGTGAGAAAACTGTGAAGCAGGAAATTGTGAGATTACTTTTTTAAAATAGAAGTCCCAAACCAGGTCATTGCATTAATAGTCCCATGAACGAAGAGCACCCCCCAGAGGATATGAATTAAAGATCTCCCTTACTGAGGAATTCAAATTTTCTTATAATTACCATCAGAAAGGTAAAGCATGTTTTAATAATTCAAAAGAAAGCTAAAATAAGTCTGAAGTCATATAGTGTCTTGTAACTTAAATTTTTATAATTTTATCAGCAGTTTTTTCACAAAGGTATCAGTTTAATTTTCTGTGAAAATGCTTAGTACTGCTTTAAAGTTACGGCAAAGTTAAGGTTAAAGGTCTCTCTTAACACAGAGAGAGAGATAGAAAGAGAGAGAGAGCAAATACTTGGACTTTGACCTCTCACTCAGTCAATAATCCAGTTTCAAAAGCTTTTGCCCCTATTCACACTGCTAAAACAAGGTCTCTCACACACAGATTCACACACACTGAAGCCAACCAGGCAGCCATTTGGACATAACATTATAAACATGGGACATTGGTGTGCAGTGTGTCTGTTTGTTGTTCTGCTGCTGTGTTCAGCTCCAGCATTGGCTGATGTAACTGAAGGGACATTTTCTGCCAATTCGGATAATTCTAAGAAAATCAGTGCTTCCGAAGGAACAAGCAGTTTGGGGAGCTTTGATGGCACAGCAGGACCCAGTAAGAGAAATGGAACCGGCCGGCTGCTGGTGGTGCCGATGGACGGTAGCCACTGGACTGTGATGAAGGCGGTAGCAGAGGAACTGGGGCGCAGAGGCCACGCCGTAATGGTGCTGATGCCGGAGGTCAGCATGCGGTTAGGCTCTGGGAAGCACTATACAAGCAAAAGATTTCCGGTTCCATACACTCAGGAACTGTTTAACCAGCTGACACAAGATTCCCAGCAGCTGATTGGCTCTAAAGCAGGTCTGTTTGAAAGGATCTCAGGGGGACTAAAACACATGAGGGAGATTATGAATCTAATCATCTCCACTAGTGAGAGTTTGTTACTTAACCATGAACTGGTGGAGTTTTTACGGAAGCAGGAGTTTGACGCAGTACTGACAGACCCTGTGACGCCAACTGGAGCCATTTTAGCCTTTAACCTGTCTCTGCCTGCCATCTATATGCTGCGTGGGTTACCATGTGGAATGGATGCCGTCGCCACAGGCTGTCCCGACCCTCCTTCCTACATCCCCCGCTTTTTCACTAAAAACACAGACCGCATGTGCTTCACTGAGCGTGTGTTAAATGTGGTGGTGTATATGCTGGAACCAGTGATGTGTAAGCTGGTCTTCTGGTGGTTTGATGATGTAGCATCACGGTTCCTGCAGCGCAGTATCAGTATGGCCGAGATTCTAAACACAGCTGCAGTGTGGCTGCTGAGATATGACTTCACCATGGAGTTCCCCAAACCACTCGCACCCAACACCGTGCTGATTCCAGGACTGAACTGTGCTGCTACTGGCACTCTGGACCCAGTGAGTCTCACACATACTCTCCTCTCTCAACATTGCAATCACTTAATTCTATTAGAAAATAATAAATTCAAGGTATCTACCATTTTCAACAACCAGAAAGAATAAAAACATGTATTAATTATTTGCTGTTTAAAATACCAAAATGTGACTTACAATTAATACATGGACTGCTGGGGAAAATAATCAACATATTAATGTAGGTTGGCAATGTACAGTATCAGTCAAAAGTTTGGTCAAAAGTTTGGATTTATTTTCTGTGCGGTAATGTATATGTGGTGAATAACGGCTGACCTGGCTTACTTATAGTACTACGCAAAAGTCTTAGGCACCATATTATATGCTGTACCAATTTTGTTATATATGTTTATCATGTTTGCATAATTATGTACAAAATCATTCATTATTTCCATATATAACTTAAAAAATTAATGAATATATAGCATTACAGGAGAATAAATGCATGGCTGTAAAGAAAAAAATATATAGTACAAGACAGATCAGTTTTCAGATGGAAACCAGAAGAACTCATTCTCCAGCAAGCTCAGTAAAACCTAACAACTTTTTTACTTATAGTTCTGTGCAAAAGTCTTGGGCACATACAAAAATATGGCATAAGCAAAAGATGCTTTTGAAAACATTTCTGCATAAAGGAAACTTCTATAAAGAGTAATAAAGATAAATAAAGAGTAATAAAATAAACAGTCAATATTTGAAGTGAAAACTCATTGCTTAAAATCAGGAGTTTTAGACACAGATTTGTGCAGTTTTTATAACAAAACTAGGTTAGGTTTTACTGAGCTTGCTGGAGAATATAAGTTCTTCTGGTAACTTTCTCACACTCGCTCCTTTCTATTTCTATGCAAATCCAAGGAGCGTACATTAGGTTTTTTGTTTCAATCTGAAAACTGGTCTGTCTTGTACTATATATTTTTTTTTTCTTTACAGCCTTGCATATATTGGTACAGCATATAATATGGTGCCTAAGACTAACCCTAACCCTGTATGTCTCAATGTCAATTGTTTAAAGGAAATTATTGCATATTTTGAATGATTTCAGCATTGTTTTAACAATGTAGAAAAAAGGAAAAATCAGGAAAGACCACAGTGTTGTAAGGGGTGTACAAACTTTTGACTCGTACTGCATGTGTAATAATCTTCAGTATTTTCTATGACTCAAAACTTGTTCTTCATAAAACAACAAAAGTATTTTATAAAACTCGCTTTACTATTAGAAAAATCTGTTGTAAACGGGGTTCAGTGCTGCTGATACGCCAACACATACCACACTCATCCCTTCTGGTTCTGTTCTTCCAAACACTATTACTCCACTTTATCCACAGAGCCTGAACAACTTAGTGTTCATATTAATAGCACTAACAATTGTTTTTAAAAAAAACAACAAAAAAAACATTACTTCATAGGAAAAAATGTACACTGGCTTTTGTCCAAACTTTTAACTGGTCCTGTACATTGCCACCAGAGTTGAACATGTAACGTTTTATTTGAATAATAGTAAACTTAGCTCTGTGTGTGTGTGTGTGTGTGTGTGTGTGTGTGTGTGCGCGCTGTAAAGGAAGTGTTGGAGTTTGTGGAAGGATCCGAACATGGAGTTATTGTTTTTACACTTGGCTCTTTAGTGCCATCGCTGCCAAAGGAGAAAGCAGCCATTTTCTTCGAGGCCTTCAGGAGAATTCCTCAAAGAGTAAAAACACACACAGACATAAACACACACACTATTATCTACACACTATTTGTTCACTATGTACAGTGATGCTCCCTCTATGCTCCCTGAACCTGTCCCCAATTTTTGAACAATTCTGTTCCAGGAGCATGTTCGTAAGTTGGATTTGTTTGTGAATCATGAACAAAGTGAGTGTTATACTTCTTTGACACAATTATACAATATAAAGCATACCAATCCACTTGACTAAATTTGTCCCCCTTCCCAACACTGCCATCATGGGGCCAAAAAAAAACTTTTTCAATGCACCTAAGGAAATGAATCTCACAGTGAAATGTAGTCTCTGTTCCTATCCAAGATCTTGTACTGATGATGTAAGAGTTGAACCGCTGTGTAAAGTCTTCTTCAGTAGGGCTCAGAGATTCTCACTGGGTCTGGACTCTGTGGCGGCCAATCCATGCGTGAAAATAATGTCATATGCTTCCTGAACCACTCTTTCACAATTAGACCCCGATGAATCCTGTTATCGTTGTCTTGGAATATGGCCGTTCCATCAGGGGGGGAAAAACTCCATAGGTGTGATAACCTGGTGATTCAGTACATTCAGGTGGTCAGCTGATTTCATTTTATTGTCACATAACGTTGGTGAGTCTCGAGCTGAGCAACGGAAGTAACCCCAGATCATAACACTGTCTCCAGTGGCTTGTACAGTGGACACTATGCATGATGGGAGCATCGCTTCATGGGCTTCCCTTCTTACCCTGACACGCCCATCACTCTGGAATAGGGTCAGTCTGGACTCATCGGGTCACATGACCTTTTTCCATCACTCCAAAGTGCAGTCTTTATGCTCCCTAACAAACTGAAGGCTTTTTTCAATTATTCTCACTGATAAGGCTACACAGCTGTTTAGTCCTAATCCTGTGAGTTCTCATCACATTGTGCATGTAGAAATGTTCTTACTGTCACTATTAAACATAGCTGTGAGTTCTACTCTTGTGTTTTATGATTTGATTTCACTGTAAGTAATCTCCCATCACGCTCATTTAGGATATTTTTCGTAACATGTTTCTTTGGAAGTTGATGAGTCACCGCCGTCCTTACAGAGTTTAATAATGAGCTTTACAGATCTTAACTCAGTTTTGATTCAGGACAATAATTTAACTCTTCTGAAACAGAAAAACATCTTTGTCACGCCCACAGAATGTGTCGATGCATCAGTTAGGGTTAAATAACTTGTTGATCGTGAAGTTCCTGGAAATGTGTGTGTGTGTGTGTGTGTGTGTAGGTAATATGGAGATATACAGATGAAGTTTTTCATGAAATTCCTGGGAATGTAAAGCTGATGAAGTGGCTTCCTCAGAATGACCTGCTGGGTATGTCATCAGTGTTCCTTGCGTTCTCACTTGCTGTGTAGAAGTATGTAACAGTCACGGTTTAATATAATATAATTTTTATATGACTCAGTTCTCTTCTTTCTTGACAGAGTAAATGAACAGTGAGTCTTTAATAATATAAAACACCACCACAACAGAGCCCAATTCTCACAGTGCCATAGTGTTTAGCACTCCAGGGTCAGGGTTCGATTCGCCATGCCATTGCATGGAGTTTGCATGTTCTCCCCATCTAAATGTCCTGAGCTTTCACAGCATTTAGAATTTAGACACAAGGCTTCCATAATGTGGCTGATGTAAATGTTAGATTCATGTGTAACACATACAAGAAAATATTTAGAATTTCGAACTCGAGCAGAAAAGCAGAGAAAATGGAGAATAAACAAACCTGGCAGATTGTTTTGAACACAGAACTGAGTTCATGAAAGTGTTGGGTGTGTGTCCATAGCAAAACAACTTTTTTTAGCAGATCCCCTGTTTGTTTGTTGCTTATTTTTTATTATTAAAGGTCACCCGAAGACAAGAGCATTCATTACTCACGGTGGCTCACATGGTATCTATGAGGGCATTTGTCACGCTGTTCCTATGGTGATGATGCCACTCTTTGGTGATCAGGGTGACAATGTGCAGCGATTGGCCAGTCGTGGAGTGGGCGTGGTCATAAACTTCTATGACATCACAGCTGATGTGATAGTCAATGCCCTGAATGCTGTTATCAATGACAGCAGGTGAGTGCCAGTTTATACCTGTGTAAGACAAAAGTCTAATTAATCAGAATATCTGGTTAATTAAGTCTTTGTCTTATTAAGCCTGTTTGTCTGAATTTTGAATAATATTTGAGTATAAATGATTATTGAATTTTTTTTCTTATTTTTTTCTAGTTTACATATACAGTGGAACCTTGGATTACGAGCATAATTCAGGCTCATATTCCAAAACACTCGTACACCAAATTAAATTTTCCCATAAGAAATAATGGAAACTCAAATTATTCGTTCCATAGCCCAAAAAAATAAATACATAAAAATAATTAACAAAAAATATGAAGTAAAAATAAAAAAAACTTATTAACCTGCAATTTACCTTTATAAAAAAAAGTAAAAATAAATCCCGACAGATACGTCTTTCCGTTTATGCGCACAGGCTTGTGTCAACCGGCACAAATTACACGCGCGCACACATAAGAGAGGCTGAGGGAGAAAATGGATTTTTAACCTTCTAATGAGACTTTATTACACAGTTAACCTTTCTCCTCTCTTATTTGAATTTCACAAACACACACATACAATAATTTCTTTTGCATCATAAACTAACACTTGTACAGAACTGATTTCTAGGTTTAGTTAAGTAACAGTTAATTCATGACATTACAGCAGGAGAAAATTAAGCGCTTATGTCAACCAAATTAGTCACCCAAAACAACACAAGGTGGCGCTATCCTGTATGTCTTACCTGCATTTCAGCTAATCAGATCAGTCCGGTTCTAATTTGTTTTTGCTTGCTATGTGTGCACTGAATGAATCACTTGCAGCCTGTGGACTTGAACCCCAAAGCCTTGGTTTGTCAAGGTTTAGTCCGTAAATAATAATTCAATACAATAAAGATAGTCGTTACGAATTATTTTAATAATCATATCAACTTTTTCGATTAGGTGTAAGCTCAGATCTGATGTGATGTTTGATGTCTTTCCTGCAGTTATAAAGAGAGGATGATGAAACTATCTGCTCTTCACAACGATCAACCAGTAAAGCCGCTGGATCTCGCAGTTTACTGGACAGAATATGTAATGAGGCATAAAGGGGCGGAGCATCTACGCTTAGCTGCTCTTAACCTTAACTGGTTCCAGTATCACAGCCTTGATGTGCTTGGCTTTCTGCTGGTTGTCATAGTGATTGTTGCCACAGTGATGATAAAATGGTGCATGTTGTGTTTAAGATGCTGCAGGAAGTTACAGAAAAGAAAAGTGGAGTAAAGTGTTTTATTAGCAAGTTTTCACAATCTACAATGTTTATCACAATAAAGCAAATAAACAACAACATCATGTCATCCATATTTAATACATAATAAATACTGAGTTTGCTTTCCTATTGCCTGGTGTAAGTATAATATTGTAAGAGATTATAATCTAATAAGAAGATTCCTGTGCCCTGAGAACAGACCCCTCACTGAGCTTCCTCGTGCCTTCTGTGGAAACACCTTCTATATCCTGTATCCAGACCAATATACAGTACATTCAAATGGCTCTCGTCCGCTAGAACCCTTTTGTTTAATCTGGTGAATGTAAATGTATCTCCTCTCACCTGTCTGTCTCCAGGTCTCTCTATGACTGACATCTTAATGACTAGTTCTTTTGATGTTTGTTTAAATGTGCTCTCTTTGCTGAGAATAAACAGAGATCTTCAGACATCATGCCTGCGTGTGTGTGTGTGTGTGTGTGTGTGTGATTGTGTGTTTGTCTCTCCCGGTCGATCGGGCCTGGACTGGTAAGTGGATCAAGGTGCGGCGGACACAACAAGAAATAACTCTTCTTCTCTTAGATTAAAACTTATCTCGGACACACTACTGTACTTCTTCTTTTAAACCGAACACCTGGTTATTGTAATTTTGCTGCTAAAGATAAACTGCACAAAAATGTGTCACACTGAACTTCACATTGAACTTAAACAGTCTAATGGTTTAATGAAAGGAATTATTCATCTTTAGAGCAACACAGACTCTCGTTTCTGAGCTACACACTATGCTACATCTCTGATCTACATCTCTGATCTACTCTACAGCTCTGAGCTTCGTCACTGTAGCTCCATCACCGCTCTAAATTCCTGAGTGACATCTTTGAGCTCCATCACTGACCTCAACTTCTGAACCTGACCATGAATCACTTAACTAAAAAAAAAGCATGTTTATATAAATGTGCTGATATTTAATATCAATAAATAAGAATAAATAAAGTTTTATTTAAAAAATAATACAATGTTAATGGCAGTGTTTTATATGACCAGGAGATCATTACGTTCTGTAGTGTGTGTGTGTGTGTGTTATAGGTACAACCTTTTGCGTAGTGTTTCTGCAAATGTAAGGTGATGTATGTTATCTGGATTTCTCCGGTTGTGTTCCAGAATCTCACGGTTAACTTCATTGAGGACATCGAGCACATGAAGCCTCCTAGAAACAAGTGCACAAGACAACAGCAGACAATATCAACAACAACACACACACACTGCTTACACACAACCCTGTATCTTGAAACACTCCAGCATTATACACACTAGTAGTACAGAGTAGCACACTAAAGCATTACACACACTCCGTGTCATGCACATGAACATTACATTACACACTACACACTACAGCGTCTCTTACACTCGTGTAATTCTAGTGTTAATCGTGTAATACCTGATGTGCCCTTGCAGGAGGGCGGAGCTTACTGCCCTCAGGTACACAGAGCTGTGTTCATTCCCATCTAGAAGCTCCACTTCTGTATCACACACACTCCACAGCACATCCTCAGTGTTATGGATGGGATGTGTGTGGGGAACATGTGTGTGTGACGTGTGTGTGGTGCAGGGCAGTGCGTCAATCTGAAGGTTCTGATCTGATCTGACTGTATGACAGAAGAATAACTTTGGTTTCTCTTTCAGCATCTCACACTCAACACACACCTCCATCAACTTAATGTGTGTGTTCAGTGGGTGTGTGTGTGAGGCAGGTGTGTGTGTGTTCAGCAGGCAGCAGATGAACACAGCGGCTCTTTGGAGGACTGAGCTCTGGTTGATGGTCTTCATTATTAAACGCACTTCACGCGTTTCACACACTTCTGTCTGTGTGTAGAGAAACACGCGGAAGCCGAGCTGTGTGAAGGTGTGTGTCAGCATCTCTGCCAAACAGAGAACAGGGCAGTGAGAAACGTGTGTGTGAGTGTGTGTGTGTGTGTGTGTGTGTGTGTGTGTGTGGGTGGGTGGACGTGTGTGTGGAAAAACCTACCTCTGTCATTGCCGGTACAGTCTATAATCACACACACACCCCGTTGATCATAGTTCATATTATATTCATCTACAGGAACCTAATACACACACACACACACACACACACACACACACACACACACAATGTGAAGTATAGGTATTAAGGGGCTGATGGAGTAGACTATAGAGGCAGTGTGTAAAGGGAATTATGGACCTGAAGGTGTTGAGCTCCAGTCTCACACACAGAGAGCTTCAGTGTCTCACACACTGCTAAACACAACACACAACTTATTACACTCACACACCACATGTTAAAAAAACAGGCATTTCACTACGGCCAATTAAGTTCTTCATGCTAAAAATAAATGAATACAATTTCAAAAATACATGAATTAAATAATAATAATTATTATTATTGTGTGTGTGTGTGTGTGTGTGTGTTAGTGTGTATACCTCTGTATGACTGAATTTTTTTGATCAGGTCATTTCTTCTGATGTTCCTCATGCACTCTTCAATCAACTCCAACTTCACACTTGACATCTCTCCTATCTGCTCCAACACACAGACCACATCCAGAAAACTCTATATACACACACACACACACACACACACACACCTTTGTGAGATTCCATCCTGATGTATTTCTGTAAATTGGTGTCGGTCACCTAGGGTTGGGGTCAAGTTTATTTCCTGTGCCTTCGGTAAAGGATCAGATCCCTTGAAGAGAATGAACTAATTTCACTCATCTCTTCTGCAAATTCATCAACCTGTATATTAGATCCTATACCGAC
>JAQMYJ010000023.1:43041904-43054099 GCA_030014305.1 Clarias laeviceps | reverse complement strand
TTCTTCCTACTACCATCTCAGGGAGTTTTTCTTGCCACTGTCGCCCTCGGCTTGTTCACCAGGGACTATCTGACCATCTTGATTCATACACATTCAAATTCCATAAAAACTTAAATAATTCTTTTAATTGTGTTAAGCTGCTTTGCGACAATGACAATTGTTAAAAGCGCTATGCAAATAAAATTAAACTGAACTGAACTGTGAGTTGCTCTGAGGTTCTGTGAGATGCTGTGTGGTTTTGTTTGTGGTGCAGTGTGTAATGTATATTAGGTTGTACAGTAAAGACCCGACACTCAGCAGTTGTTCTGTGTGTTACACTCTTTATTCTCTTTAATGTTTAATCCGCATGCACATTGCACATGCAGGGCATTACACACCTCGTCGCCATGGCGATCAGGCCTGTTACACTTCCTTTATGATGGGCAGGGGGGACTGTGATGTGATTGGATAATGGTAATCAGTATGGGAGGGGCTTTGGGCATCACCAGAGGAGGATGAAGCCATTTTTGTTATTTGTCATGTATGTTACTTTGCACAGCGTGGTGCACAATGTGTGTGTGTGTGTGTGTGTGTGTGTGTGTGTGTTTGACATGTCATGATTAATGTGTACCTTTTTCACTCTCTCACACAAACACACACTCACACACAAGTCCTGATGAGTTGAGTTTGGCAGCACAAAGAGCCCTTATTCATTACACACACAAAAACAAAGACAGACAGACTGACAGACAGCACATATGCGCACGCACACAAAGTGCAGAAGCAGTGTAGTTTGTTCTTTACTGTAATCCGTGCACACTGATAATATCATCAAAGGAGATTTATCCCGTTTTTAGGTTATTTTGTCGCTGTGAAAATAGGATTTAATCCCAACTGCAGGACTTAATCCTGACTGTTGCACTTAAATCCCAAGTGTGGTGCTTAATCCCAACCTTCACATTTAATCCTGAACATCACACATAATCCTGATCAGTATTTAATCCTGTTTAATGCTGACCTTAGTTTTTAATTCCGCTTGTTGTGTTTATTCCTGATTTTATGTCTTATATCTAGCTGGACTGCTTAATCCTGACTGTAGAATTTAGACCCGTTCGTAGCACTTTATCCTGACCGCAGTGCTTAATCCCGACTGTAGTTTAATCCTGACATTTTAGATGTCCAGCTGTAAATCCTGCTGTACGAGGACTCGTTTGATTTACTTCAACTTCGAGAAAATTTATGACTAAATAAAATTATTTCTGCAAACTAAACTAATCTAAAATTGAATAAATGACATAAAAAAAAAAGATTTATATTCTGTGATAAAGTAGATTTCTTAATCCAAGATAATTTAAACTCCAGTCATCATTACCTCGATTATGGAGCAAAATAATATGTTAGGGGAAAACACCACACCTCTACACACACACACACACACACACACACATACATATATATATATATACAGTACACACATGTATACACACATGTATATACACACACTAACAGCTACCAGTCAAAAGTATAGACACCCCTTATAATTTCTTGACCTTTCCTGATGTTTATTTCTTTCTACACTGTAAAACAATACTGAAGGTGTTTATTATCCAAAACACACAATAATCTCCTCTGAACAGTTGATATTGAGATGTTTCTGCTACTTCTGCTCTGTAAAGCTTCATAACGCCTCTAATTTGAGGTGCTGTTTGTTAATTTGTGAGTTCTGAGGCTGGTGACTCTAAATGAACGTCTCCTCTGCAGCAGAGCTCATTAAGATGTATTAAGAAAAACTGCTTGTTGTTGCTTAATTACTGAATGCCATGTGTGTTATTTTACATGTTTTGAAAAAAAATCCTGTATTGTTCTAGAGTGTAGAAAATAAATCCAGAATTTTGACTGGTACTGTACACACATGCACCCAGACACACACATGCACCCAGACACACACATGCACACAGACACACACATGCACACAGACACACACATATTTCTATCTCAAATGGAGAAACGTCTCTCTGCATAGATACACAAAATTACTGTGTAGTGAACAAAATAATCTCAAACTAAGTCTGTGTGTGTGTGTGTTTAATGTAGTGGCAGTGACTATAATGTTGTGTGTATCTACAGCATGCAGCGTTGTTGTGTGTGTGTGTGTGTGTGTGTGTGTGTGGGTGTGTGGGTGTCTTTGTGCACGTGCAAGTGTATTTGTATGCATGTTTTAGATTTTGTGTGTGATGAGGTGACACCCTCTGGTGGTCAGTGGCAGTTTACGGAGTTGCCATGGAGACGTTACCATGTACTCAATAACCACAGTCACACCTCTATCTCTGTCTCTTCTCTCACACACGCACACACACGTGCACACACGCACACAGTGACACACAGATGAGCCCTGAACTTCAGCGTGTGTGTTCATCTGAAAAACGCTGAAACAGTTAAAACTCCTGCAGTAGAAAAGATCTGAGGGCATGAAGCCCACTACAGTCTGGAGTGCACTTAGTAGTGAGCAGTAAGAGCCCCGCCCTCCCCACATCCCCTTACAGGGGGGGTCACGGGATGCGTCCCTGCGTCCTGTCCCCTGCAGCTGGGGCCCTCATGTTCAGTAAGACAGAGCGTAAAGGAACAAACAAACAACAAACAAACAAAACAATAAACAAAGGTCACATGACCACTGCTATCACATGATCATTATTTATCCCATAAACTTATTTGTTATTTTATCTATTATTATTATTATTATTATTATTATTATTATTATTGACAGAAAAGAAACACAAGAGAAACAATGTCCCGCTGTGGTGAAGCTCCTCCTCTTGAGCACCAAATCAGCAGGACCAGAGAAAATTAGAGAATTTCTTCTAATTAAAATAAAAACAGATCCATGGCCACTCCGTGTCAGTTCAACTGTTTTTTTTTTTTTTAATCAATCATGCAGGTTTCCTTCAGGTCCTCTGAGTCCAAAAGGAGGAAATAAAGCAACAGAACAGCACGTGCTCCTCAAACGTCCACAAAGAAGAAGAATTTAATTTATTAATTAAAGACTGAAGATGAAGATTAGTCTCTCGTCCACTGCGCTGCACTTTCATTCACGTGCTTGTGAAGGGTGAGTTGAGGGCATGGCTCTGTCCTCGTCAGTGCCCCGCCCATCACCGGGTACCCAAGCTCTAAATTATGAGGTCACTCAGCATGTTGAGTAAACATAGATGATAAAACTCATCAGTAGCAGGCTGCGACGCCATTGGCTAGTTTTGCAGTAGGAAGAGCTCTCGGTAAGAGCATGCTGTTTATTGTTTGGTTTTCTTCTTTCTTTCTTTTCTGTTCTTTTTTTCTCCATTTTGTTTTTCATCCTTGGTAGTTTGAGAGGAGACACACTGGAGACAACCATGCTGATTATACCCCCGGTCACGCCCTAGCCCCTCCCTCCCACCCTCCCTCCAACACACAGCCTTCTGGGTAATGCAGTCCAGAAGTCAGAGAGCGATGCAAAAGAGAGAGAGAGAGAGAGCAGGTAGCAAGACCACTCACTTTGCAATTTGCTGTGTTGCTTAAATTCCTAAAGTCTTACACACATATACACACAAATGCACAAACACACACACATGCACACACATATACACAACACTGGACCATCCGTGTGTGTTTGTGTGTGTAGTTACACGCATCTTTTCCATCTCTCTCTGATTGTGGTGTGTATTAAGAGCAGGGTTTTAGCACCAGTCATCCTCATCTGTCTCACTGTACGGTTCATGGAGACTCTTTCGAGGTGGGCGGGGCTGTGGAGCACGTTGCATGCCATGGTGGGCTGGGCCTCGGCGGTGTGGAGATGGAGAGGAGGAGGAGCGGTAGCCATTGGGCACACGTCGGTGATGAGAGGCAGGACTACGGTGAGTAGGACTGTGGTGGGTGGAGCCATGACGGGGCGTATGGGAGTGTCCTTGCATCACACTTTGCTCATAGTTCGGTGGCTCGTATTCAAAACGACGGTCATAGAACGGGGCACGGCGGGGGGAGGGCCGGCGAGAAGGTGGGCCAATGGGTGGAGGTTCACGGCGAGGAGTGGGTGGCGGGAGGGGTTTCCTGGGGGCAGGTGAGTATGTAACATGCGGACGAGGTGTGGGTGGAGTCGGGGGAAGCTGACGTCTAGTGCGGCGTGGCGTACTGGTTCCTGACGTTGAGGGAACTGGACTGACGCTCACGGAACTGCTTCCCTAAAAATAAAATTTTAAAAATTTTAAATGCACAATTATAATAGTGCAGATTGTATGTAAGATGTGTGTCTGTGTGTGTACCTGTCTTTGTCCCCTGCCATCTCTGCCTTCACTGGGTGAACGTGACCAGTGTGTGTCGTGTCTACTGTGAGGATGATGATGGTACTCTCGCTCTCTCTCATAACGCTCTTTATCCACTGAGCTGTGGTGATGATGATGATGATGGTGGTGGTGGTGGTGATGATGTCGTCTGTCTTTGGCTCTTCCTCTCTCTCGCTCCCGTTCTTTAGGAGGAAGTTCACCTGACTGTGTGGTGGTGCTGAGATCAGTACCCAGACCTGACAGAAAAAAGAGTAAACATCATCTCTCTTTAGGAGCACAGGTGTGTATGTGTGTGTCGGTGTGTGAGAGAGACCTGTATCAGCATCTGTGTAGCGAGTCAATGATCTCTCGGAAGTGCGGTGATTTCGATCCCTCTCTCGTTCTCTTTCTCTTCTCCTTCTGCCGTGTCTAGGCCCCTCCTCTGACTCTACCCTCTCCAGAGAGTAATCATCCAATCGCATGCCTCGACCTGAACGCCCATGAACCAATGAGCATGTAGAACGCCTCAATGGACTTACATCAGAAATGGTCTTCAGAAGGACATGGGAAGGAGAGAGGGAGGGGGGAGTGAGATTTAGGTGTTTGTGTGAAAGCAGTTTTAAAGCAGTCAACAGTGTGTGTGTGTGTGTGTGTGTGTGTGTGTGTGTGTGTACGTGTGTATGCGCATGTTTTTAAGATGGACAAACTTTTTCCTCATTGTTTCTCTTTCTCACTCTCTTTGTTTCTTTTTGTCTTTCTCTCTGTTTCTGTCTGTCTCTCTCTCACACACGCACACACACCGCAAAAAACGAGGACACTCACAGGTAGCTCAATACCATGCTACAACATACATCAAGAGAAGGGGATGGAGAGACAGAGAGACAGGTACAAACAGAGAGAGAGAAAAAGATGTACATACGCTGAGGTTACTTTCTTGAAGTTTGTTTCTCAGTTGCTGAAGAACAATGCAGGGTAGAACACACACACACACACACACACACACACATGCAGATAGAAAAACAGACAGAAGTAGAGAAGAAAGAGGGATTGTTGGAGGACAGGAATAAACCTGTATAAGTTTTTACATGGCAGGGAAGGAAAAGGTTTTCACACACACAAACACACACAGTCACAAATAATACACCAGTATATAGCATTTTTTTTTTTGTCTTTTGGCCACAGGTAATGGATGTTATGTGGAGTGTATTGGGGAGGTGGGTTCTGAGTAGGTTATACTGAGGTGGGTTCTGAGTAGGTTATTGTGCTCTAATAAGGGTAATGGGAGGGTGGGTGTACTGAGGGGCTTTAGAGTGTATTCGAGATGCTTCTTCTTTGTTCTTTGATTCCTAGATAGTGGCTAGTGGAGGGGGCTGGCCCCATAACTAATACACTTCTGTGGGTGCCACTGGATTTCGGACATTATGCAGGGCATGATTCCATTTCTGGCGGTCAGTGGCTAAGATCTTTTATGTCATTTATGTTGAGACGGCGGTTATCCATTTTTCCCCTGCATGCTCCACCGTAGTCTATTTCTGTGAGAAAAGAACGTAAAATTTATTGGTTTGTCTCTCCTTCCTTTTGTGATGTTGGGTCATCACCATCTGCCTGCAGATAAAGGAAAATTAAGTGTCATCAGGACACTGCAAAACAGGACAGAACACCCCAACCTCCACTGAAGCTAAACAGAAGAAACACAAGCATCTGAAGGCAGCAGGGTTAGCTCTCAAGACCTGACCCAAAAGAAGGACGACTAAGAGAGTTAAGACCCAACCATACATATGTGGCTGGAGTGTCAGAAAAGTTAAAAAGATGTTTTGAAAAGCACAACATACCAGTTCACTTCAAAATCACCAACACTTACATTGCTTTAATTTTCTTTGTGTTAATTTTGAAGCCATAGGACTGCATGGTATGGGAATGTCACTGTCATGCTATTGCACTATCATCAGCAAACATGAGATTAGTTACAAATTGATACTCATTAAACTGAACTCCTCACTTCCCCATAAATGCCTTTCCCATGATTGCATTGATTACGACACTGAAAAGCAATGGAGAGACCATATTCCCTTGGCACACTCCAGTTCAGATTAGAAAATCTGCATATAGCCATTATAGGTTGCCTGGAGGAGTCTAATGACTTGGGGTAGGTGCTCAATCTCCATTGTTTTCCAAAGGAAAATAAACGCTGACTTGAAATCAATGAAAACAATAACAATTTGTTTCTCACAAAGTCTCGTTCTTGCATCAGGTGCTAAAGATCTTCTAGCTGGTCTGTCTGCAATGTTTCTGCAGCCTTGACTGGTTAACTCTGATGAATACCTTGCTGATGATATAAAGCAAGCAAATACCACAGTATTTCTTACAACTGCTGCTGTCACCTTTCTTATAAATTGGCACAATGATTTCCAGGGGGCTGGGCTTTGTTTGGACCACCAGATTTGGACCAGAAAGTCGATGGAGCAGGATTTCAACTTTCTTGAACGATCTTATCCCTGTTCGTTGACCGTTTTTATAATATCACACATGGGGTTGTGTGGGATTTCAATCGACAATAGCTTCGCTGGTTGTCCCTGTGGCAGTTCATTGTTGTAAAGTTCATTGAAGAATTATTTCCACCGCTGAAGATGTTCCTCAGTTGATTGCACAATTGTCCCATCCACTTTTCTGACCTTGTCATTGGTTGATTAGTTTTTTTCTGCTCATACACTTGAGAGTGTGATACAGTTTATGGTATTCATGTTTGGAACCTTGTTCCAAAAAGCTTCCTGTTCCGCTTTCATCTCTTGCCAGACTTTGTGGTTGAGTTGCCGATATTGATCACAGTTGAGCAGTTTAACACTATTTCTTTGGTCTACTAGGTGAAGGCTTTTATTAGATATCTGATAGCGGATGGTAGGGCACAGCAGTTGGCACATTCCATGGTATCTGAAATCTTCTTTTCTTGTTTGCCCAAACCTTCCTTTTCGGTCAGCATAGCAAATTGATTTGAAAGGGCAATCTGAAATTCTTGCTTGAAAGCAGGAGTCATTAGGTAGAACCAATCAACCCTGGCCTTGCATTTTTGCCTGCTATAATTGAAGCTGTCCACAGCACACTCAGTCGCGAGTTAAAATTAAAAATATTTTCCCTGAGGGCTTCTGCCACGTCAGTTGGTGTCGCTGAGGGTATGGCAAGAGGCTGTGACCAACTACCAAGTTGTGAAGATAGCAACAGATAGCAGACGCAATTGAAGATGACTGCCAGACAACTGGAAAATGGCTGAAATCCTGTGGCCATCCTGTGAATGACTTGGCTGTTCACCATGAATCTGACATTGTGTTAGAGCTTATTGTGGCCAGAATAGTATGATGTCTGTAACGACGCAGGTCTCACGAGGGGCAGAACAACGCGGAAATGCTTTGCACTGTTTGGAATGGGCAGATCCGCAGGCTGCTACCCCGGGGAGTTCTGAACAGGCAAAGGTGCGGCCATTTATACACACGATTTCCAGGCAATGCCGCAATCAGCATGAACGCGCGTCACCTGGCGGCGTCTTTATTTAAGGGTCCTGATACCTCAGCACTTTGTGCGATCATTTAGGTAGCGCCGTTAAGGGATCAGGGACCAAAGCGAAAGAAAGAAAGAAAGAAAGAAAGAAAGACAGACAGATGAGCGTGCTTAAGAGAAGGGGAGAGCCAAAGCCTCTGTTGCCCTAAAAACGCCGCCGAGTGAGAAAGAGAGAAAGAGAGAGTGACATGACTCCGTTCAGCATGCGCTCTTAGTTATAGTGCAAAGCACAAATTAAGAAACTCTCTCTCTCCAATAAATTCTCGTCCGTTCTCGCGTAGATGGCGGAGCTCTGTTTATTTTGTGTTTTCAGTTTTCTTTTGTTTTTCTTTTAGTTTCTCATTAATAATCCCATGCTATCTCCAAATGGAAAAGTCTTCCCGTGCGTATCATGAGCACTCTTCCATACTCCTATTTCATTGACCCCTTCTAAATTGTTAAAGGCGCTATACAAATAAAATTGAATTGAATTGAATTGAATTAAAGACCTGCGTTAGGGCTCTTATAAACATCTAAACATCTCAAAACAGATGTCATTGTTTCATTGGAGGTACTGGAGTGCACTGGCGGTGTAATTGAGGTATTAGCATGTAGCCTACTGAAGAGGTACTAGAGTGTGCTGGGGTGTACCAGCAGCACTAGAGTGTACTGAAGTGTATTATGGTATATGTGGGTTTACTGGGGTTACTTGAGTGTATTGAGGAGTATTGGCTTGCCTGTTGGACGTATTGGAGTGTACGGGGGAGTGACTATTGGGGGTATTGTGGTATACTGGGGTGCATTAGGGTATATTGGGGTGTTTTGCAGGGAATTGGGGTATATTACTATCCTACTATATAATAATCCTATTAGATATGGTGGTATTGCTGTACATTAATATAAATCTCTACTGATTTCTTCTCTAATATCTACTGTTTATGACCAACTACCCACACAAGTACACCACAATAATATCAGTGATATTAATAAACAGTGTGTGGGTGTGTTACATGTGTAATGCATGTTTGTTACTGTGTTAAGATATGTGTGTTACTGAATGTTAAATGCTTTAGCATGTGAGTGTTTGGAGAATGTATTAGTGTTTATTAGTGCTTTAGCATTGTTAATAGCAAGAAAATTAGTGTGGCAACACACACACACACATACACACACACATGGATGCACACGCACACAAATGCACAAACACTTCTTTAGGTTTGTCAAAAATATTCAGTGCCCCTTGTGATGAACATGACACACAAGCAGGAAAAGATGCACTGAGAATATTAGTACATCAAACATACTGTACTGTATATGAAGGGTTTGGTGTTAGCATTAAAGCATTGTTAATGTAAAGAGCTGGCTAAAGGAAAAATGGAGTGATAGAGGGATGGAAGAATGAAAGGATGGGTGAAGGATGGAATGATGCTCACTTGATGATGTAGTGGGAGGCGGGGCATGGAGACAGTCCTCCCTTCCAGTGGTAGTGATGTGTCAGTGTCGGAGTGAACAGGCATCATTCTCATTTCTACTGCCTGAAAAACACAAGAGTGAAAGAATGTGGAACACACACACACACACACACACACACACATTCTGCACTCTTAACCTGTCTAAGCATCCTGCACTTGACTGGAACCATACAGCAAATTCACAGTCTAATCTATGGAGTCAGATCAGTGTCGCATTTCATAAATAAATGTCACCTGCTTGACTAATAGATTTGTGATTCACTTATAAATGATATATAAAAATATATTTTCCAGAAATTTCATAATTTCCTCTTTATTTACAGAATCACAAAGCTGCAGCCTATCAAATTTCTCTTCCAATTTTAGCCAATCACATGAAGGGAAATTTGAGGGTATGACAAAGACCGTACTGTGTTACATTTGTGTGCAAGTCAGACATACTGAACCTCCCATCAAAGGGTTGCCACAGCGGACCACTCGAACCGCACATAACTTTAACACTTCATTTAAATCTCAAAAGAGACCATGTCATAGCCAAGGTACATTTCTCCTTGATATAAAGAGAATAACATTAATTAGGATAACATGCACATCACACCTGAAATAGAAATTTTACCTCATGCGTATCTTTTCCTACATCCCTCCTTCAATCCCTTATCCTCTTTTGACTCTAACACCCAAAAAACTCACTCACTCACTCACTCATCGTCTATACCACATCTCGATGCCTGAAGGCCCAATAACTAATCCGAGAAACATGGTAAATGTTATGTGAAATTCGCACTTCTCTGCTTTAACAAACAAATTATTTTCCAGAAATCTCTGCAGCACCTGCCAAACATGGTGTTGATGCTCCTCCAGGTCTCAAGAAAAGATTATCACTTGTCATCCAAGTAGACGAACACCGATGAGCTGAGAAAGTCTCTGAGTACATCGTTAATGAGGGCCTGAAAGACTGCAGGAGCTTTAGTTAAAACAAATGGGACAACCAAGTACTCATAATGCCCCGTTTGGGTGTTGAAGGCAGTCTTCCACTCATCAACCTCTTAAATGCGGACAAGGTGTTATGTGTTACGTAGATCCAACTTGGTGAATAGCTTGGCTCCTTGGAGGAGTTCAAACGCAGTAGCCATCTGTGGAATGTAGTACTGTGATCTCGTTTTTGACATTTTTAATCCCGGATCCAAGCTGGCCGAGTGAGATCCTGAGGGAGAATAAAGGACACGACCTGAAGCAGCGGCCACAGGGGAAACAAGCCAGCATCAGGAACAGGCTGAGAGCCCGTGCACACTGCACACCTCTGTCTAGCATCCTGCTCGTCAACTGGAAATCTGGAGAACTGGTGCCAGAGGAACAATCTCCGTCAACGTCCAGTTGCTGGAGAACAAGCTTGATGACCTCACGGCCAGGGTAAAGTTCCAGAGAGACATTCGGGACTGCAATCTTGTCTGTTTCACCGAGACATGGCTGAACCCAGCGGTACCAGATCACGCCATCTAGCCGGCCGAGTTCTTCTTGGTTCACTGCATGGACAGAACACAGGACTCAAGGGAAGTCAAGGGGAGGCGGCGTGTGTTTAATGGTAAACAACAGCTGGTGCAACAGCACAAGTATTGTTCCTCTCACGTGCTCCTGCACACCTAACCTGGAACTACTGACCAACCAATGTTGTCTTTTTTACCTTCCTCTGGAGTTTACATCAGTCATAATCACCATTTATATTCTGCCTCAAGTGGACACGGACACTGCTTTATGCAAGCTGCATGAGGCACTCACACAGCACCAGACACAAGATCGGGATGCTGCGATTATTGTGGTGGGGGACAATGCCAACCTCAAACATGCAGTGCCAAACTTTTATCAGCACATCACCTGCCCCCCCAAGGGCACAAGGACAATAGACCACTGCTACATCACATTCAAGGAGGGCTGCAAGGTACAATCTCGCCCCCCTGTTTGGAAAATCCGACCACACCGCCATGTTCCTCATGCCAAAATGCAAACAAAGGCTTAAACAGAAAGTTCTAGTTCAGAAAGAGGTTGCTCGCTGAAAAGGCCAATCAGTGGCCGCTTTATAGGACGCACTCGATGACGCAGACTGGGACATGTTCCGACGTAGCTCTGATGACATTAATATGGAAGCGGTTGTGGGATTCATTGAGAAACTAGCGGATGATAGCATACAAAAAACGACTATCAGAACGTTTCCCAATCTGAAGCTGTGGGTGGATAAAAACATACATGACAGTCCGAGATCTTGTACCACTGCGTATAAGACATGGACCCGTACAAGGCTGCGTCTTAAAACGTTCGGAAAGCAGTGAAGGTAGCAAAGCAGCGCTATGGGAGGAAACTAGAGTCACAGCTCAACAGAGATACTCTAGGAGCCTGTGGCAGGGATTAAGGACAATAACAGACTACAAAGCACCAAAATCCGGTATGACGAATGCGGCCTTTCTCTGGTAGATGAGCTAAACGTCTTCTATGCTTGCTTTGAAGCTGCAGCTAAAGACATTAGTGATGCTAATATTTGTAGCGCCATCAGCTGCAGACAGGAAGACACTTCCAGTACCGGAAACGCGTTCATCATCTCCAGGCATGACATGAAGAGGACCTTCAGGAGAGTGAACACCAGGAAAGCAGCAGGACCAGACAGCATCTCAGGTTGAGTCAGAGATTGGTGCAGACCAGCTAGCACCTGTGTTCACAGAGATATTTAACCTCTCCTTATCCCAGTCGGTAATCCCCACATGCTTTAAAGAGTACATCATTGTTCCTGTCCCAAAGATACCTCATCCTGATTCCCTCAACAATTATCGCCCTATTGCCCTGACTTCAGTAATGATAAAGTACAAGGTGACACAAAAAAAAAACGGGAACTTTTTTACAATCCAATAAAACTAGAAGTGATAAAAGAAATAAATTTT
>JAQMYJ010000023.1:42940224-42955246 GCA_030014305.1 Clarias laeviceps | reverse complement strand
AAATATTACAATGCAGCTAAGGACATATTATAATAAACAGAATGAGTAGCTCACCATCATATCTTCCAGTCTGAGTCATTCGTTCTTTTGAATCTATTGCACCGCATAGCGTCTATGGGAGTCACGTGACAAAAGAACGAATGACTCAGGACTTGAAGATTCGTTGAGAACCGTTCAATTCTGTTTCCTGTGTACTGCATTGTATAGCGTCAATGGGAGTCACTTGACCAAAAGAACGAACGACTCGGAGTAGAAAAGTCATTCAGAAAGGATCACTCAATTCTGTTTCCTGTATATAACCTACGGAGGTTTTAGGATGATTTGCGCATGCGCGCCCAGTAGAAAATGAACGAATCACTCTCCGAGATACTTGTTCTTCTGAGTCACGTTAAAGATTCGTACAAAAAGAACGAATCGTTCATGAACGACCCATCACTAGTGGAGAGAGGGAAGGAGAGACACGGGAACTGAGCAGTTTCTGTTTTCCCGGTTTTGTGTCTGAGGTCTAAAGCCTGGTTACAGTCGACGATCCCGTGTTTCATAAGTCAAAAACTTGTTAGTAACTATTGCGCCACCCAGTGCGAAGAACGAGCGACATAAGCTTACAGGTTTAAACCTTTTGGTGAAAAGTAAAAAAAAAAAAGTAAATTTTATATTTCCTTGTATGCGTCATATTTTTATTACTAATTTACAATTTAAATTGAACGTCTCTGCCTCCTCCCAGAATGTTCACATAGTAGAGTCACCTTTCCTCGTCCGCCATCTTGAAAATGTATATGAAAAAAAACAGAGGTTTTGTACATTAATCAGAACTCGCACTTTCAATGATATCCTTGTTTCATACATTGGAGGACCCAAAGCAAGTCTCAAGTTTCTACCTGTATGTCTGTATGGCCACGTTTTTCCTCGAGGTTGGCGTAGTTGTACGCGTTATTCAGCAGAGTCAAACAATTAATCGCTTTTCCCTCAAGGTGGGCGTGGCTAACAGAGCCAATTAACGCGATAGTTTACAGTGTATACACAGTATGCTGAAGACACAGAAACGACGGCAGTGCAATTACAAACTTCCACAATCTTATATAAACTCAAAAAGCTCTAAAGCTCGACACAGCACAGACACTTGCTCCAAAAAAATGGGACAAACACTATAAACCTTGCGACCATAAATTAAATCCAAATGTTGAGTAGAAGGGAAGTTATGAGCAGTTGTCATATGCTGATAAGCGTATTTTTGCCTTTAACCTTTTAACTATTTCTACAAACTCTATATCTGTCGTTGCTAACGCTACTAATGCTAGTTCAACATGCGCGCTGCAGGATGTTGTGGTAGTCTGCCATCTTGTGGTCAGTCTTGGAAACGCAATCTATTGTGCAGTGAAAGGTTCTTCGTCCGTCATCTTTGAAATGAGTGTGTAGTAGTATGTGATGAACCCATAGCAGTATTTTGACCAGGTGGCCTGACGAATAGTGTTGCCACATAAGGGGTGTGGGCTATTTTTTTCATTCTTGAGAAATTTTAATGCGAGTCCTGGTTTGACTTGAACACCCCTCAGATATTTTCTTACTTTTTAGTATATGTATGTGAATTTGTTGTGTATAGTCTCTATATATCATTAGAAGTACTATAATGTTTATATTACTTGCTAGTCAGTAGCTTTAAATCAAGCTGTTTAGATCACAGAAATAATCACAGTGTATCTGAGTTTTTGAAGTCTGATCTGTAAGTTTTGCTCTGGCGCTGTGGGTGAACTCCTATTCAGTGAACAGCTCAAAAACTCGTCTTAGCTTTATGACATGAAACACTGGATATGAAGTAGAGCTGCACGATTAATAGAAAGAAAAAAAAAAAACCCACAATCTCGATTCATACAAACATGCGATCTCATTTCTGAATGAAGTTTTTCCCTGCATTCATGAGTTCACTTATTTACTTGACAACAATCCCGGATTGCTATATCAGTCAAGGTCACTGGTTGCACTCAAACCGTGTAAAATAAAATTACCAATCAGGCCAGAGATTAGCAAATGATTTAGTTATACAACTCAATAACTTCTCATCACTCTTCCTCATTTACGTCATTCCGTTATTTTCATGCCAAAAACTGGTTTGCACCCTGATTTTATTTTTGATTTCTTAAACACTCACTCACTCCATCAAACTCACACTTGCTCTAACTGCATTTCCTGCGCGCACTCAATAGCACAACACAGAATTCCAGCCAACCATCATTTTTTTTTTACGTGTTTAAAATATGAGCATATGGTAAATGTCTCTCACACACACATGCTAAAAACTACAATACATACTACTGTCTGATCATAGACAGACACGTGCAGTTTTAATTGGGCTGTAACTTAAAGTATTAGATAATTAAACCTGCCGTGTTGATTCAAGCTGTTACACAGAGACTCTGAGAACAGAGCGAAAGCTACAGAGGAGTTTACTGGTGTGTTAGAGGAGGACACTGGAAGTGTGTTAAGACTGAGCAATAAACCCTTTGACAACTGCCTGCCACCTAACACACTGTATGAATGCAGATCAATTCCTGCCTTCTGTTTTGTGGACAGGAATTGATCCACCTAGATGAGGATGGGTTCCCTGTTAGGTCCAGTTCCTCTCAAGGTTTCTTCCCATTACCATCTCAGGGAGTTTTTCTTGCCACTGTCGCCCTCGGCTTGTTCATCAGGGACGATCTGACCATTTTGATTCATATACATTCACATTCCATACAAACTTAAATAATTAATTTGATTGTGTAAATCTGCTTTGGGACAATGACAATTGTTAAAAGCGCTATACAAATAAAATTTAATTTAATTTAATTGAATCTGCTGTTGATGCCGTGCTGAAATTTCAGTCCACAATGTTGCAAGAAGGCTTGAAGGTCAGTACAGTAGAACAGAAACAATATTTCTTCCACTCGAACCTTCACACACACCGAGTCTTCATAGAGCTGGCTGTTTGCACAGGGAGGGGGGGGGGGGGGTGCGGTCAAGCTGGAACGGGGTTTAGGTCTCTCTCTGAAGCATCCAGAGGCATTCTGTATGATTGTGGGACTTTGTGGTAACAGTTTAGGAAAGAAAGCCGGGTGTCAGAATACTTTTGGCTATAGAGCTGATGGTTCCAGCATGGAGGTGGTTTGTTTCTAGTTCAACTGTGGCTGAACTCTCAAAAGAGTCATGTCCTCTATACACGCTCCTGCAACAAAGTCAAGTCCTCGATAGACACGCTCTCAGCAAGTTCACGTTTTCGTCCTTGTGTACGCTTATTCTCTCAACAAGGACACTTTCTTAGGGAGGTCAAGTCCTCTATGTCCAGTCTCTCAGTGAGGTCACGTCCTATATTTATTAAAATTATGATGATGAAGATAATAAAGATGATGACGATGGTAATGACAATGATGATGAAGTTTCACTTCTTTTTTCTGTATCCTTTCCTGGTTCTTTCTGCTGACCTTTTCCATATACCTATTTCTGTATCTGTGTCTCTCACCTCCTTTCCTCAATCTCAATACATCTCTCTCTCTCTTTCTTGTCCTTGTTCGCTGTCTGTCTCTCACTCACTCTAAATGTATATGAAGATTGTGTTTCTGCATGATAAACATCTATAAATATCATCAGGTGACAACAAAACACAGCAGTTTGCAACTCACAGTCATTTTACCCCCAAATCGAACCAACATTCAGAAACCAGGTGGGAAAAATAAGTACACACTAATTCAGCATTATGTAGAAGCATCTCTGTGAGTTTTCTGGTGGAGTGGATCAGCCTCTTGCATCACTTTAGCCTACTTTTTTTTACACAGGTCTCGTAAATTCTGGGTGTTGATCGTTTGTCTGTTCCAGCACCTACATCTTCTCCTTCAGTGGTTCAGAAGCTGATGCTACATGTTGCTGTTCCATCACCCAGGTGCTGAAGTGACGACCTCACGTCTGTCTCAAGAATATTTTAGTATAAACTGGAGCTCATGGTTCTCATTGTGGCTGCAAAACATCACCCCTTCAACATTATGTGTCACAGTTGCTACGGTGTGTTTGTGGGGAGAGGATGTGTTTGGTTTCTTCTCTATTTGGTCCTTTTCACACCACTTGTGGTTTGTTCGAATGTTTCAGGATGGGTGTCATCCAAGCCACCCCACCATGAGACATGCCCTTGTACAGCTCGTAATTGTGCTCTCGTGAAGATGTAATGAGATCACAGACACCTGCAGGTCACATAATCTAGCTTTTGTAGAATGGTAAGTTTGGAGATGCCTTACGTCCCTTCTTCACGACTGAAGACCAGCACCAGTTTCTTCTCATGACTGATGTCCTTCCTTGTTGGCATGATGCAGACACACACCTGAGAGCTCCAGAACACCAGACACACAGAGCTCTACTGTTATAAAGCTACACACACTCCCTTATGATGAACTCGCCCTGTCCACTTTATTAAAAACACCTGGCGAACCCAATTCCTCTCGTACTCACTGAGAGTGTACTTCATATTTTGCTTTTTGAAAACAAAATTACATATTATAATGAGCTTTGCGTTAGTTGTTGTTGTTGTTGTTGTTGTCTTGTGAGGTTTTTGTGTGTTTATAGAAATAGGAACACAATTGTTATGTGGGCCTTAAATTAAAAATTTGATGGAGGGTGTACTTTCTTTCTCCTAGGACTGTGCCTGCACTTTTCAATGCATAAGTACAGTTACACACACACACACACACACACACTTAAACATTCATACACACCAGTGTAATTAGCACTATGGGAGAATTCCCCAACTGCCAAAAGCTCATTAAATCAGGTCATGTGTGTGTGTGTGTGTGTGTGTGTGTGTGTCTGCACTCTGGTTTAAAGGAGAACAGTAATTAAGAGCATGTGACGTTACCGATGTGCCATTTTTCACTGGAGACAGCAGCCACCACAGGCCTGTCCTATTTACACACACACACACACACACACACACACACAGTCTTACTATCCTTGATAGGTTCTCAAGATCCTGCAGTTATTCAATCTGCTAATCAGATGCAGGTGATGCAGGTGAGGAGCTCCAGGTAACGTTCACATAACAGTGTGGCATCTCCTGCACTGTTACCATGGAAACCAATAACACACATTCAATCAACTCCACAATCAATCATGTTCTATAGCCTCTCTCACACACACACACACACACACACACACACACGCACAGACACACACACAAATACAAGCGTACAAATGTGTGGTTGTGTGTGGTTTTGTGTGTGTGTGTGTGTGTGAGAGCAAGTGTGACCACATTCTTTATAATTGCACACTGAAGCATAAATATCCCACATGGTGGTGTGTATCTGTGTGTGTGTGTGTGTATGTGTGTGTGTATTCCTGTGGACAGTAATCCTACAAACAGGTGCCACTGTTTTAGCTGCCATCAGCGTGTGTATCACTGCCGCACACACTCACACACGTTGAGTAAATTGCCGTTATGTCAGCCATTTGTCTTTGTGACACACTAAACATTAATATTCACACAATAGTGTAAGGTGTAACAGAACCTGTGCATGTATGTGTGTGTGTGTGTGTGTGTGTGTGTGTTTAACGCATGATCCATAATGGATCTAAAATGAGCCTGATATAAACCACAGCCCCTGCTCTTAACCACTCCCCTTACCAAAAACACACCCTTGCCATAAACCACTCCCTCTTCCCCAAAACCCTTCCATACTCTAAACCACTCCCGCATCCTAAACAACTCCCCTGTCCTAAAACCCTCTCCCTGTTCTAAACCATTACCTCCTGAACCCCTAACCCACTCCCCATCTTTAAACCCTCCCCATGCCCTAAACCACTCCCCCTGTACTAAACCCCTCCCCAGCTCTTCTTTAAAAAAAATAAAAAAGAAGTTCAACATAAAAAATCCAAATATTGTAAATTCTAACAGAACTCCATACAGGAACTCTTGCAGGAGCGCAGTGAAGGTACTGATAGAAATGTGAGCACCGTGTCCAACAGAACTGCAGGACAGCGATAGCACACAGAGAACAGAGCGAGGAACAGATGGTCTCAGGCAGACAGAGCTAGAGAACTGTGCAAAAAATGGATGTATATTAGAGAACAAACGTTCTGATGGAATGCAGCATTAATCAGAAGGTGTCAGTGCGGTTCTGTCTGATTGACTTCATGAACACTCAGAACCTGATTCAGAATCCTGATTCTCCTCTCAGTGGAGTCAGTTTAGAAACTCATGTTAAGTTAGAGTTACTTTACAAGCCAAAGGGTTGTTTATATTAATTATATAAGTAGACAAGTTAGACACAGAACCAAACAGCACACAGAACACTGGGTTAGTATTATACTGACAACATGCTAGTTCTCTCAGGCTATCACTGTAGTGATCTCAGTGTGAACAAAACCTACATGCACTGAGATCAAGAACTGAACTGAACCGAACTGAATGGCACTACTGAACCTTCTGAGAAACTTTACCTTCAGGTATTTTGTAGCAAGGTTGACCTGGAATCAGTTTTTGACTTTTAATTACCCATGAAACAGAATTACCGCAACAGAGGAAACTGATTACATTCATCATAAACAACTCTGCTGATCTGGAGTCAGTCCACTCTCACTAAGAAGCTGACAAACAACAACAACAATAATAATAATAATAATAATAATATCTGATCAATAATATCAGCTCAGCAGTAACACTGCACTTGTTCTTCATCTCCTTATCATCTCTCTTTCCTCCTCCACTCCACTCAGCTCAGCTCTGAAAGCTCTGCTATGGACTCAGGTGCTGACATCAGCAACCACACACACACACACACACACACACACACAAAGTCCAACTCAGATCAGCAGGAGTCCTCATATACCCACGCAGCACTACCATGGCTTCTGAACACACACCTCCATCTCGTCACATGTGGCTCACACACACAGTAATAATAATAATAGTAATAATAATAATAATAATAATAATAATAATAATGTTGGTTCTTTATAAAAAAAAAGTATGTTCTTTCAGGTTTTAACATAAAGTTCTCTCTTTATCTCACATGCACTCCTGTGTCTAGTACTTAAAGTTGGTAATGAGAGAGGATAACACAAGTTCAGCCCCCCCCCCCCCCACCCACACACACACACAGCTGAAGGATATGGCCACTCTGTGATCTTCTTGGCGTACTTCCGGACCACGTTGTCCTCGCTGAACAGGAAGAGAGAGCGGTTGACGGTGAGACAGTTCTGACGCACGGGGATGGGGTTATACAGCGCCATGGTGCGCGCTCTCTGCGCCATAGACTGCTTGTACACGCGCTGAGTCCCCTGTCGGCTTCCCCCCCGGGCCACCGGGCCACCGCCGGGCACACCGGGCTCTCCGAACCGCGCCATCCTGCGCACACACACACACACACACACACACAGACAGCAGGTCCGTTATGGAGATGCGGGAAGCCCCGCCGCACTCACGAACAGGGGAGAGAAATCAGCGCTCTACACGCGGACCGACCGCGCAACATCACACACACACACACACACACACACACCGGGAGGAAAGATCAAAGAGTTCCTGATCACACACCTAGAGTTACCGGAAGCCGTCGTGTCTCGCGCTATAAAGCAGAAATGAAGTAAAGCACGAACCCGTGAAACGCTGCTGCTGCTGCTTATCTTCTTCCTCCTCCTCCTCCACAGCGCCGCGTCCTCAGCCTCATCCTCACCGCTCAGCCGCGCGCCCCGAGCAAGGGGGGGACCGGCCCGATCAGCATCGCTGTACCGAAAACCAAGTCACCGAACACCGGGGCAGGGAGCGGGGCGGAGCGGAGCGGGGCAGGGCGGGAAACACCGGATATAATTTATTTAATTCTGTCCCATCCGCAGGAGCCGGAGAGGAGAGACCGGCGGAGGGAGAGGAGGATGACGTGCTGATCCGAATCCAAACTCCCCGGTACCGGATGGAGCTCAGTCACATCAGCGCGCGCTCAGGACATTAAAGCGTTTATCTTTCCGATCCGTTTGTCCCCATGGCGACAGGAGCGCGCGCTCGGGAGCAGGACAAATAATAATAATAGTAATAGTAGTAATAATAATAACAATAATAATAATAATAAAAGCCCACCGAATCAGACTGTGATTACCTCGTTATTTTGTTATAAACCAGAAAAATAAAGCGGAAATAATCCGCATCGCCTCTGATCAGATCTGTGGCGCGAGCTCGATTCAGGAGCGCGCAGAGGAACCGAGCCACACACACACACACACCCCTCCTCTTCCTCAGCGCATCACACACACGCGCGCGCGCGCTCGCGCGGAGCTGGTTTCCCTGCAGGGATGCGGCTCGCGCTTCAGGGGAAAGATCAGAGAATAACCAGTGATGATGAAGATGAGGATGATGTTGGTTCTAGTAGTGATGATAATAATGATTTTGTTGGTGGTGTTGATGAAGATGATGGCGGTTATGGTGGTGATGATGAAGGCTCTATCTGATCATCTGAAAACCCACAGACTCTGGATCTTCACACAGATGTGGATTCACACTCCACCGGGTTACCAGATTGATATGACTGTTTCCGGTTTAAAACCCGCCCAGTTCAGGCTGGTCCACCTCCACACTGTAACCCAATTACACCTGAAGAGCTTCAGATCTAATAACACACTTCATCTGAGAGCTCAGGCTGTGGGTCGCCACATTGCAGGTTCAGCTTTAAACCAGTTCACCTTACACTTAGAAAAAAACATCTGATTAAATTTAAATCTACAGGAATCTGAATTAACATGTTCACACTGCATGTGTTATTACTGATGTATTAATCCAGCTATGTTCATTAACCACCACTAGAAGATGAAGTGACACATGCTACGTAACACTGGACTTAAACCCTCAGAGGGAGGTGTGTGAGGGAACGCGCAGGTGTCTCAGGTGTGTGTGCTGTCCATCATGATGGATCTGTGGGATTAGAGCAGATCACCATCATCACTCTGAAGCTCATCTCTGCCAGGAGGAGGCAGGGTGGCCAGACTGCAGAGATTTGGATGATCCGAGATCAAATTCTAACGGGGTGGGGGAGTTTAGAGCGTGCGTGTGTGCTTCCAGAAACACAGCATCGTAGTGATGATGTCAGAAAAGGGCGTGTTCATGATGAGGAGGAGGTGGAGGGGGTGAGTGGCGGGAAAATGGCGATGAGAACACATGCATACACATACACACACACTCACTGTAAAAGAGAGCTGCTTTTGTATTAGAGCTGACTGCATTGTGTATAATATATATAAATTATAAATATATTAATAAATATAACTAGGATATATAATATATATTGTGTGTGCATGTGCAGTACATCATTGTTATTCAGTGAGCATTCAAACGGCAGTCCTGAAAGAAGCACCCGGTATTTCCCTTCACCCCCCCAACTAATCCTAACCCTATTCATTGTTATTTTTTTTCCCCAGTCCTACTCCCTACAGAGGCAGAATCCCCTTCTGCAGGTGTGTGAAAGGGCGGACCGCCTAATTCTGAACGGCTGGCAAAGAATGAATGAATGAATTTCGGGCTCCTGCCACATTATAGGCATGAGGCGGGCAGCTTTGTTAGAGATCCAGAGTAACAATAGCTAGAGTTAAAGATTGAAGATTATGGCTCAGAGACTAATGTTGAGCAGCAAACGCTAAAGGCGAGAGCGGCATGCGGGAGAAGTGTTGCCACGAGCTCCAAGGACTTCAAAGGTAAGTAAACTGTACACTGCCATTTGATTACCACATGGGAAAGAACAGCCAAATGACTGCAGGCACTGCCACGGCACTTTCATCTACGCCAACCACCAGATTTCGAAATCCAGCTGTCAACAAGGAATAAGTGCTGTGCTTGCTTTTAAGGCCCTTGTTTTCAGTCGGGGTAAGCCGACCAGACGTCAGGAGTCACAAGGGCTTTTGCCGAGGCTGCAATGACAGATGGCTGGGCAGGGCCAGCTGGCCACTAGTGCACTACTAGAACACAAAATTTCATAACAATAGACAGTATAACTGTTATTTGGTGTTGTCTTATTAAATCTATCTCTAAATTGTTCTGTCAACTTTTTCCGAGATAGGAGTGGAATGCAACAGTTGTAGCCCATTACCTGAAGATTTCTGTGTGTGGTGGCTCTTGATGCACTGACTCCAGCCTCACTCTACTCCTTGTGAAGATTTTGACAATCATCTTAAGGCTGCAGTCATACTTGTTGCTACCAGTCTCAGTCACACCAAATAATTACCTTGCAGGCAACTTTCCATGAATATGCTTCCATACAGCACCTTCTGTGGCTTATTCTCAGTGTAGACGAAGTTGACACTGAGGATAAGCCACAGAAGGTGCTGTATCATCTTCTGGATCATCTTCTGGATCTTAATTTACTGAAACACAAAATTAAATATGTAAATATGTTTGAGATGTTTCATGAGCTGTAAGTTGTTATCATGAAAATTTAAACAAAAAGGTTTATAGCATATAAGCCTGGAATATTATATGGAATATTTTACTTGAGCAAGGCCCTTAATCTGCTCCAGGTGCACTGTATCATGGCTGACCCAGCACTCTGACCCCAATTAAGGAGCCAGAATGGTGCTACTATGTTTACTTTTTGTTGTAGCTAATTTCTTTTATACGGTATATGGACATCGGCACATATATACCACCACCACTTTTGGAACTCAATAACCCAGTAAACTACATTCGGGATGAGCTGCGGGAAATGCTACACGACCTCGGCCTGCTGTGGGAACCATGCCTCCAGCCCTCGGTATTGCCCGATGCCGGTGGCCGGAGAAGGGGACATCAGAAGCTGAACACCTCCCTCTGTAACTGGATCATAGACTTTCAGACTGGAAGACCCCAGTCAGTGCAGATCTGTAACTGCACTTCCAGCACCACCACACTGAGTACTGGGGCCCCCCAGGGCTGTGTGCTCAGTCCCCTGCTGTTCACACAGTTCCAAACACATCATCAAGTTTGCTGATGACATGGCTCCCCAAGTCAACACAGACTGTGTAAACTTCACACTGGACTTTAAGCATTTTGCAGTGTGTGCCTTTCCATTCTTCCTCCAGACTCTGGGCCCTTTGTTTCCAAATGAGATGCAAAAGTCACTTTCAACAGAAAAGAGGACTTTGGACCACTGAGCAACAGACCAGTTCTTTTTTTCTTTAGCCCAGGTAAGATGCTTCTGATGTTTGTTGTTCAGGAGTGGCTTGACAAGAGGAATACAGTACAACATTTTAAGCCCATGTCCAGTATCTGTCTGTGTGTGGTGGCTCTTGATGCACTGACTCCAGCCTCAGTCCACTCCTTGTGAAAGTCACCAACAAGGCCTTTTCCTGACAATCCTCTCTAGGCTGCGGTCATCCCTGCTGCTTGTGCACCTTTTTCTTCCACACTTTTCCCTTTCACATAACTTTCTATTAATGTGATTTGATACAGCACTTTGGGAACATCCAACTTTTTTTGCAATTTCTTTTTGAGACTTTCCCTCCTTATGGAGGATGTCAGTGATGGTTTTCTGCACAACTGTCAGGTCAGCAGTCTTTCCCATGATTGTACGTCCTACTGAACCAGACTGAGAGACCATTTAAAGGCTCAGGAACCCTTTGCAGGTGTTATGGCTTAATTAGCTGATTAGAGTGGGACACGTTGAGCCTAGAATATTGAACCTTTTCACAAAATTCTAATTTCATGAGCTGTAAGCCATAATCACCTCAATTATGACAAATCACGTCTTGAACTATCTTGCTTTGCGTGTAATTAGTGTATCTCATATATTAGTTTCACCTTTTAAAGTGCATTACTGAAATAAATGAACTTTTGCACAATATAAAAATTTTTCGAGTTTCACCTATTAGGATTTTTAATGGTGTAAATATGGTTTGCTTTAGAAAGTCAGCTAAATAGGTGTCCTAGTTCTCTAGTTACTTTCTGTTAATTTTTGTTGAATGTATGTAACACCTTGGTCCTGGAGGAACGCCATTTAGTTTCACTGTGTACTGAACTGTATATGATTGAAATGACAATAAAAGCCTACTTGACTTTACTTGAGATAGCGATGTCTGGGTCAGAGCAACTCCAAACCTGAAGCTCTTCTGCGATGTTCCCAGTCTATAGTAGTCAAAACCTTTTAAAAGAAGTCTAAGGAAATAAAACTGATGCACATAGGGAGTGAAGGGTGGCCCGTGTAGTCCAATCCAATAGAAGAGCTATGTGTGCTGTGTATGGAGTTGTGCAACTGCAGACCGGTCAGGGTTCCAGTGCTGTCCCTTGTCCTCCACCAAAAACTGGACACGGATTTTTTCATATCATGTGGATGGCCGGGTGTGTGTGTGTTGCTTACTTGGGGAAGAGAGTCCTGCAGATTGGTGTGATCTATGATGCGAATCTCCCAATGCACCACATCCTAAAATTGGATTGAGATCTGATGACTGTGAAGGCCATGACTGTGAGTGCAGTAACCTCATTGTCATGTTCAAGAAACCAGTTTCACATGATTTTAGCTAAGGATGGCCACGGTCAGCAACAATACTTAGATAGGTTGTGGCATTTAAACCTTGCTTAATTGGTACTAAGAGATCCAAAGTGTGCCAAGAAATGGATGGAGCCATGCTTTCATGCTGTTTACATCAAATTCTGACCCAACCATCTCAATTTAAAAAGGCTGTGACACTGGTATTGAAAAGGGTTGGCGTATTAGGAATATTAACAGATATATTGCACAACTACCATAATGGGGCTTAAAGCATTATTGTGTATCGTGATGCACATGTGTCACCAGAATCATGAGACTCACCTGTAACATTTACAACACAACTACATGCTACAGAGTCACAGGATACTCTGTTTGACAACACAGTTTGATGCAGCCACAGCAACAAAAAGTCATCTTTACATACATTTACAAATAAAGAATTTATATTATATTATATTGTTGTATTACAACTGAGGAGCAGCTCAGCCCTGGTGGGCAAATGGACAGTTGCTCTGCGAACTTTAGCTGTGCCCTGTGCATGTCTATGTCTCACTCTATATATACTGTGTGTGTGTGTGTGTGTGTGTGTCTTTGTGTGTGTCTTGTATTCTTTAGAAATATTAACACAAGCAGATGGTGTTTTTGATTGAGCTTAGCATGAAGCACAATAAACACACACACACACAGACACAAACACAATCCTACATTATGACTAGATCTGTCATCGCTCTGAAGTTTAATATTTTATAACTGCTGTCTTACATCTCTCTCTCTCTCTCTCTCTCTCTCTCTCCCTCTCACACACTCTCTCTGGGGCATGCTGGTAGGTGGTGGGAGAGTGGCATGTGCAGCATGGTGTGAGAGTGAACTAGCGTTTTCAACTTCTGCAAACTTTCTTTTTTTTTTTTCTGAAGCACAATTAATTAATAAACATCTGTTATCAACAGCGAGCACACAGCATTAATAGTTTTATTTGCTGTTGTGTGGAGATGTTTATCTCATGGCGGGTTGCAGGAATGGCGGCTCACCTGAGCGGTGAAGCTTGTCTTCTGTCATGGGGTGCAGTATGAGGTAAGCGCTGTGGTTTTGGTGGAGCAGGTGTTGCTGGCAGTAAGAAAAAATATTGGGTGCGAAACAATTGTCTCGCAAATGAATAAGCCCATGGTGGTCTTTGTTAAGGAGAGGGAACTGGTGCAGCTGATTGAAAACAGGAAAAAAAAGTTTATTCCATTGTTCCACTGGGTGCGACAACAGTGAAAGTTACCATATCAAACATTCCCCCATTAACCCGGATGAGGATGTTGAATTGTCTTGTTTCAGTAAAATAGTGAGCAGTATGAGAATGGTGTCTCTAAACAGTAAAAATTCCACACTGAAGTGTGCCTTTTCCTTTAGGTGTACAGGGCTTATGTTTCTGGGTGAGCCCATTTTAAATAGCTCATTTAGAGTAACATGAGGTGCTTTCCTTGTGGGGACATTGGACACAAAAAGTCAGGCCTAGCAGGGCCAGGACAGAGAAGCAGAATGGAGTGAGCTGCAGTGTGGAGCAGCAAGCTTTTAAATAGAAACAGATTTTATAAAGCCGCTATTTTCCCCACTAGCTTTTCAGATCAGATCTAGTCAGGATAGAGCTAATGACTGATTCCAGCCACGAGAAAGTAGAGGCTGGTGTTTTAATATAAAATTGCTTCAGGATCAGGGCTTTTGTGAAAAAATTAGGGTTTCTGGGAAGAATGGAGAAAAAAAGGGGATTAGTGGTTTGGTGTCCTGGTGGGAGGTGAGAAAAATGCAAATTAAATTATTTAGCAAAAATTATACAGAACACCTATCAGAGGTAAGAGCATAAGATCCTGAGACAAAAATAATAATAACAGAAAACAAGATAATCAGCAGGAATGATTAAGATTGAATTATTAATTACATGTAACTTACAGGACTGTAAAATGATTTTTCGCATATCCAAGTTAGGAAGCTGGGGTCAGAGCGCAGGGTCTGCTAGAAGACAGCGACCCCTGGAGCAGGTAGGATTCAGGGCCTTGTTTAAAGATCTAATAGTGAAAACTTTGTGGTAAAGGGGGGTGAACTTGGTTCCTTCGGATCAGTAGTCCAACCTAACCATGTCACGCTCTCAGCGCTTCGCGCTGATCTAAGACCGCACCTGTCATTTGACATTTCCATTCCCACGCTGTCATGCTCTTCATCACACGCCCTTGTTTTCCCACGCTGTCATGCACACCGGTTTCTCATTCAGCGCTGATTTCCCTGAGCTTATAAGGAAGCGCAGCGCGCCACGTCTTTGCCAGATTATTGTGTATCTCGAACAAATTCTCTCGCGTTTATTTTTGATAGCCTTCACGTTGCCAAGTTTTTTCCATTTCTCGTTTTTCTTCTCCTCGCCTCACGATTCTAATTTGTTTGCCTTGCTGATGGATTTCACGGCTCTCGACCCAACGCGCGCTCTCTCGACTACGCCTTATCTTCACGTCTCGACACGGACACCACGCCTACGGATTTCACGGCTCTTGACCCAACGCGCTCTCTCCTCGACTACGATTCAGCTCCACGCT
>JAQMYJ010000023.1:42698086-42709206 GCA_030014305.1 Clarias laeviceps | reverse complement strand
TAATTAAAGTATATTACAAACTTTTCATTAGGACCCTAAAGAATCATATTAACTTATGAAAAATGGGACTGGATGACACCTTTAATGATCTCTCACCAGGGAACACGAGTGAACTGCCGACACCTGCTAGTGCTCCCTCGGTCAAGGTGCAAACAATGGTGTGATCGCTCGTTTGCAGTGACTGGTCCTAAACCCTGGAACACCATCCCACCTGAGTTACGCAACATTACAGACCTGCCTTCGTTTAAAGCAAAACTAAAGACTCACTTATTTAGAATATTGTATAATTTTATGATTTTTTAAAAATAATTTTATCATTTTGTTTTATTTATTATTATTATCTTTATCATTATTATTATTATTATTATATTTTATTTATATTTTTCATTTATAATTATGTGTTTTATTTTGTTTTTGTGTTTTTTATTTCTATTTTTATTGCCACTTTATTGTAATTTTTAGTGCTGTGAAACACTTTGGTTCAACTTAGGTTGCTGTAAAGTGCTATATAAATAATATATATATATATATATATATATATATATAGTTTTTTTTGTTGCCAATATCATGGCATTATTTGTCTTAAAAGGTAAATTTGTACATTTAAAATGTATGTATTTCTGTAAAGAAACACACACAGATCTTTTCCACCTAATTTAGTTGTGTCCAATTCCCACCTATCTTGCAGGGCCACTCCCACATCGGCGACAGCTACCAACCAGGGAAAGTGTAGGCTAACACATGCTTCCTCCAGCACAGGTGAAGCTCACTGTGATCACTCACGCACTGTGATGGAGTGGCGTAACACACCTGGAGGAACTTGCATGAACTCAAAGACGCCGATGATTGATGCAGGAGTGTGAATGTGCCTTGCTTGCACTCGTACTACCAATCTGTTCTTTATATGCTCCTGGCTATGGAGCTGTAGCTTCACCTACAGTAGGAATAGAACTCCCAACGTCCAGGATGAAAGTGGTGAGCAATTTACAGATTCATTATTAAATGATCCAAATGAACTAAGATTTAAATCAGTTTAATACACCATTACACACCCCTGATTACACACACATTACACATCTGTTATACAACATCACACACCATTAAACACAATTGCACAGCATTATGCACCACTACATATCATCATACACTGTCATACACCACTAAACATTATACACTACTACTCACCGTTATACATATTACACACCATTATAAACACTACATTATTGTTTAACAGAACACACCATTAGATTCCACTCCACACATTAGACACCACCACACCCCATTGTACACCACTACTATACACCTAAATACACTAAATACAATTATTCACCACTACACACCACTGTACACCGCTACATAGCAATATACACCACTACACACCATCACACACCACTACAAACCATTGTAAACTATTAAATACCACTATATGCCAATATACACAACCACACCCATTGTACACCATTACAGCACACCTCACTGACACACCATGACGCGTAAATACTAAGATACAATTATTCACCACTACACACCACTGTACACCGCTACACCCCATCACATACCACTACATATAATGTTAAACCATTATACACCACTACACACAAATGTACACCACTACACACCATTTCACACCACTGCATACCATTATACAACTTTATTTACCACTACACACCACTGTACACCATGGCACACCAATAGACTCCATTACACACATTATAGACCACGACACATGAATATTCACCCCTTTGACACACTATTATACACCACAGCTAACTAGTACACACCATGAGGCACCACTACACACCACTACACCCACCGATATACACCACTATATACCCATATACACCACGACACACCCATATACACCACTACACATCAATATACACCACAACACACCAATATATATGACAACACACCAATTTACACCATGACACACCACTAGACACCAGTATATACCACGACACACCAACATTCAACATTCAATATACACCACTACACACCAATTTAAACCATTACACATCAATATACACCACTATACACCAATACACACCAATTTACACCATGACACATCAATACACACCAATATACGCCACTACACACCAGTTTACACCACTACACATCAATACACACCAATATACACCACGACACACCAATATACACCACAACACACCAGTTTACACCACTACACACCAGTTTACACCATTACACACCAATATACACCACAACACACCAATACACACAAATTTATACCACTACACACCAATATACACCACTACACACCAATATACACCACTACACACCAATATACACCACTACACACCAGTTTACACCATTACACACCAATACACACCAATTTATACAATTACACATCAATACACACCAATATACGCCACTACACACCAGTTTACACCATTACACATCAATATACACCACTACACATCAATACACACCAATATACACCACGACACACCAATATACACCACAACACACCAGTTTACACCACTACACACCAGTTTACACCATTACACACCAATATACACCACAACACACCAATACACACAAATTTATACCACTACACACCAATATACACCACTACACACCAATATACACCACTACACACCAATATACACCACTACACACCAGTTTACACCATTACACACCAATACACACCAATTTATACAATTACACATCAATACACACCAATATATACCAAAACACACCACTACACACAATATACACCACGACACACCAATATATACCACGACACAACAATATACACCACTATACACCATTACACACCATTACATACCAATACACACCAATACACACCAATATTCACCATGATACAACAACATAGTCTACACCATTATACACCAGTATATCTTTCTATACATCGATATACACGACTACACACCAGTGAAGGCACGTGGTCTCTGTGTGTCCCAGTCTCTGTTACTCTCCTAAATATTATATTTTATACATACTGGATATATTTAAATATATTTAAAATGTCAGGTCACATGATTGGTCATATGATATCAGTAAAAAAAACAGGAAGTCATCTCCAGTGTTGTTGCAGTTCTGTGCTCCATCACAGTGATATGTGTGTGTGTGTGTGTGTGTGTGAGAGAGAGAGAGAGAGAGAGGTGGTTTTGCAGATGATCAGCATCAAATTTAACATTTTGTAAAAGCTTTAATAAATCAGATCAAACTGTATAATTTCAGCGGTTATGATTGAGATTTATTTTCCGCTCCATAAATCAGTGATATTACACCATTACATTCTTTAAACCACACACAAATCATGCAGCAATGCTAAGCTAATTTAGTTTTAAAGAAAGCAGACATGTGTATATGTGTGTGTGTGTGTGTGTGTATGTGATTTATGTCATCCTGCATGCTGTCCTGTACCGTCTCACAAACTCCAAACACCATCCAGAGCCTGGCTATATAAGGAGCGTTAGCGTTAGCGTTAGCTGCACTTCAAAGTGAAGCTACATCAGACGGGGCTAGTTCAGCACGGGACGCTTTTCCATTTCAAACCGTACAAGACCTTGGGCTGTTTATCTTCGGGGCATCATATCTGCCCTCGTTATAGTCTTCCTCACACGGAAAATGTCACGTGAGGGTGCAGATAAACTGCAATGTGTGTGTGTGTGTGTGTGTGTGTGTGCGTGTTCCATAAGAGGAGACACTCCAGCTCCTGACAAGCCAAAGGAGGAAACTCCCAGCTGTGATGTTACTGTATTATGGATCATTTCCTTTAGAAGTCTGATACATTCCAGCTGTGGAGAATTCTAGGTGCTACATTCTGTAACACTTGCGCGTAGCAGCTAGCTAGCCTCAAGCATTGTAGTGGAATAAACTTGTGCTAATCTAATTACTGTGTTGTCCGAATAACGAACACTCCCTGTCAGGTGCTAAACTTACACTCACTACACTGGGACTCAATGCTACCAGTCAATGCTAAGTGTAAATATTGTGTAATATAAGTCATGGGAAGTGTTTTCTCAATCTTTCAGCATGGAATCTAAGGATACTGTTGACATTTCTGACAACTTTTTCTTTAGTTTCTATGTTCATAGCAGTAAATATAATGAACCACTATTAGCTAACTGAACTAAACCGTAGCTCCAAAAATATACCTCACAACACACCATTATACACAACACACACTAATATACCCCACAACACACCAACATACACAACTACACACCAACATACACACCAATATACCCCATTACACACCAATATACCCCATTACACACCAATATACCCCATTACACACCAGTATACAGCACCTGTATATTGTTCAGCAGCTACAGTGTGGTGTTTTACAGCATTATGACTGAGTCAATGTTACAAGCTCAAGAGCTTCTTCTGTTTATTTGTCCAAGGACAATTCGACTGCCTCAATAACGGAACCAGCCAGCATCAGTTCAGAAAAGTTTAGTTAAAGGGAAAAAAGTGCATAAGTTACTATATTATCCTTGTTTTATAAACATTTTCATTATTAGTTTAGCGTAAACCGATTTGTAATTAGTGAGTGTGTTACTTCAGGAATTACAGTAAAGTTCATTAACCCATGAAAGCCCAGACCCACTTCTCATTAAAGGAAATTATGTCATGGGGTACACATGTCACTCAGGGACTTCATGAGTTAAAGAATAAAGCTGAAGAAGGAACTTTCCAGAACATTTAAAGGGTTTGGTACACCGTGGGTTCTTATGGGCTACTGCCTTGATCAGACTGCCAGCCCAAATCCGATTTTAGGCATCTAGATTGGAATCAGTTCGGAATCAGATTGTGTCCATGTAGTGTGATAGAACACATAAAAATAATTTTTTTCCCCCAGAGGTGGTTTGAAATTAGATTCAGACCGGATTCCTAAAGATGTCTCTCTATGCTCTACTCCTTCGAATTAGATTTCCAAATGTCCGTTGCGTCACCATCAACCCGAAGCGGAAGTTCGAGTGGTATGGACCAAGACCTTATGGGATGATCTCATATGGGATTTAATATAATGATATATAATATATGAAATATTTCCAATTCTGGCAGCTATATGGGTCCTTTTCATCTATGTGATGCACATGTATTTGCTTCTTGTCTTTCGGCTGATCCCTTTCAGGGACTTTGACCTCCAAAACATCTAACATGGATGTTCCTCTGATGGACTCATTCTTCATCCTATCCACCCTTGTCACTCCCAACACTTCCACCTCCTTTCCACACTCCGTTGCTCTGGACCGTTGAGCCTACAGTAAGTACTTAAAGTCCTGCACCTTCCTTACCTCTGCTCCCTGTAGCCTGAACATTCCACTTGGGTCCCTCTCATTCACACTAACCTTCACACCTTCACCTCTCTAGATTTTCCTCCACCTGTTCCCTGCTCTCGCTACAAAGCACAATGTCATCTGCAAACATCATTGTCCATGGAGACTCCTGTCTAACCTCATCTGTCCATCACCAGAGCAAACAAAAAGGGGCTCAGAGCCGATCCTTGAACTCTTCTTTCACACCTACAGCACATCTCACCACTGTCTTACAGCTTTCACACATGTCCTGCACCACTCTAACATACTTGCATGTGTATACTGTGTGTATAATTCAGCTTAAACACCTTATTAACTATTATTGTGCTGTATGTAAGTAATATATGTTATTGTTTCACTATATTTATGTCTAGACGAGTAACATAACAATAATTGATATATAGCGGGCACGTGTACATCACCATACAGTACATGTCCAAGGGTAATCTGGGTTTTTAACATCTATGACTATACATGTAACCTATATGAACACCTTTCTCAGATATTAGGATAAATGTGACATTTCATTGTGGGATTATCGAAACCTAAACAACGCTACTAATCTCAAAGCCACACTTCTCTACAGCAGAAACGTATGAAATAACCCTGACTCACACACGACCTCGTCTGTGATGAGAAACAGAAGCTGACTGGCACATGAGGTGCACCGTGAACTCATCTCTCGTTTATGTCCTGGATTTTTTTCCAGCTCAGTGGAATGTTTCTGCGTCCTTGTTCACAGTACTCACTTCTTTGTGTCAGGATCACTACAGCATCAGAATGGGAAGATCACGCAGCTCACACACCTTAAACTTTACCCTTTTTGTTCATTTGTCAATGTTTTCATGTAGGTGCCTCTGTACTAATAAAATCGCAGCTAACATTAATGTCATGTTGTGAAAATGTCTCCATGTGCAGTATATGAAATAAATCATGTTGTGAGAATGGAAAAGAAGCTGAGAGGAGGAATCGGAATAATGAAGCACAGGACACATACAAGAGAGAAACAAGAACAAGCCTGTAAACTCAGGTAGGAAACCTCAGGTGTGAAGCTGAATACACAGAGGGAAGTGGAGGGAGGGAGAGGCGGCACAACGGAACGATAAATGGGTTTAAATACTGTACAGAACTCAATACATCTACACAATCATTAGTTAGTAACGTGATGTGACCAGAGTATTGATTCCTGATCGGTCAGTGCGAGCTGGATTACAGGAGGTGACATGATTCAAGTAATGCTGTTAACTCAAAGCATAACATTATAAAAACACATTCACATATTATATATTTCAACATACAATATTATTTTATAAAATTATATAATTTTTATAAAATCTTTTAAATAATGTATGTATAATTAATGGTTCTTATTGCAAACAATATTTCCTTTATAGTGAAATACTAATCGATTATAACCAAATATATTTCTTCTGATTAACCCAATCTTAAATAAAGGTAGAAAATGGTTACATTCTCTGCCTGGCCAAAAAAAGGGTAAAAAAAACAACATATCCTGGCTGAGTGTCGACCTGAGTAACTGATCAACCCCAGATCATAACACTGTCTCCAGACACTTGTACAGTGGACACTATGCATGATGGGAGCATCGCTTCATGTCCTTCACTTCTTACCCTGACACGCCCATCACTCTGCTCAGTCTGGACTCATCGGGTCACATGACCTTTTTCCACATCACTCCAAAGTCCAATCATTATGCTCCCTAGCAAACTGCTATTTTATTATTATTATTATTATTATTATTATCCTCACTGATAAGTGGTTTTCTTATGGACACACAGCTGTTTAGTCCCAGTCCTGCGAGTTCTCATCACATGGTGCGTGTATGAAAATGCTCTTACTGTCACTATTAAACATAGTCATTAGTTCTACTGTTATTTTTATTTTTTACAATTTGATGTCACTAAGTGTGTAAGTAATCTCCAAACGTCTCCCTGGATTAATGATCTCCTAAACCTTAATCCATCAAGCTGCTTATGCAGAACCAATAAATTATGAGTAAAGACTTACGAGATCTCGTCATTCTGGAACTCCAGGACTCCGTAGGTATCCTCAAAGTCCTCACCTCCCCCTTTAGCTGTTCCTGGGATGGTTTTATATGGAACCACAACAACCCCTCGAGCTCCAGACATCCTCACCACCTTCACCTCCATCACCCCGATGCTCTCGCTGACGTGCATCACTGGCTCCTCGAACATAAAGATCCCAGCGTGATCATCATCAAAGATGGTCACCGTGGCGGTGGATGGAAGTCCCAGTCCTGCCAGGCTGTCCATGTGATTGGACATCAAGTCCTCGTGGTTTGTTCCCTCAGACAGAACCCTGACATTGCTCAGATGAACCAGGAAATGCTCATCTTCTTCAAAGATGTCATCATCAATAATTTCTACTCGGATTTCCTTCTCAGTCTCACCTGGTTTGAAGATAATGACGCCCTCAGTGAACTGATAATCTGAGCCCACGTTGGCGGTGCCGTCCTCAGTCCGATAGCTCACAGAAACTGTGCTGGTCAAGTCGCCGCCACGTCGGACCACGTTCAGAGCTACCGAGCCGCAGTTTTCCAAACACTGGTATGAACCAGGATCGAAGAAGATCTTTGAGGAGTGATCATTTTCAGAAACCTCAGAACGTAGTTCATGGGTGCCGAGTGCTCTTCTGGCCTGGTCTGCTGCGTGTTTCTTTAGGATGTTTCCTGCGCCAGTCATCAGCCTCGTGGCCTGGCAGCGATAAAATGCTCTACTCTTCTGCTGCTGGCTGAGGAGTTGGTAGTTCGCAATCTCCATGAGCTGCTCCATGTCTTTTTCTGGGTGTTTCTGTTTCAGTTCCTTTAAAATCCTTGCAATTTCTCTCCTGGTTTCCTCCTCGTCCATCTCCATGGACGTATCCACAGTTCCATCTAGAAAGCTGAGCATCTGTCCATCCATTTCCACATCTGTTTTTGTCTGGAGTTCTGGTTCTCCTTCAGTCTCAATGATCATTCCTCGCTGCTTCCCGACTCTGTACCTTTTATAAACGTATTTGTAAAAGAGAAGTCTGCGGTCGGCGACCCATGCGAACACCACGCATATGGGGAAGAAGAACAGTGTCACTAGCCCCTCCCACACCTCCACCACACCTGGAGAAATCACAGCCAGGATCATGTACAGCCAGGTGTAAGCGAAGATACTCCAAGCTGCAGTCACGAAGAACACTCTGAGGTGCTTGACTTTGCGATGGTCGCCATCGGGAATGACGGAAACACAAAGTCCGATAATGACGAACATGTTGAAGGCGGCGCTGCCCACGATGGTGTTCGGCCCCAGTTCACCTGCATCGAAGTTGTGTCCACAGACCTCAACGACAGAGAGCAGGATCTCTGGAGCAGACGATCCCAGTGCCATTAGGGTCAGATTGGACACGGTTTCGTTCCAGATGCGCACCGTCGTGGTCGTGGTTTCCCCGTTCGGCTTCTTGATCGTGATTTCCTTCTCTTGTGATGTGATGACCTCAATGGACGCCATGAAGCGGTCCGCAATGATGGAAACCCCGAGGAACATATAAGCCATGGCGACGAAGTAGATGGTGGCTCTCGCCAGCTTGTCTCCAAATGAGGGGTTTTCTGGCCTCCATATTGGCAGGATCACTCCTTCTTTACATTCATAGCTACCCGCGCAGGTTTCTGTGCTATTGGCTGGATCGGAAGGTTCGTGAAGCTTGGAGCCTCCAGCAGCAGCATGTCGGAGCTCGCTGGACAGGAATATGAAGAACAGAGCGAGTTTCAGTGTTAAAGGGTAAAAGGAGGGAGTGTCCGATTGCCCCATTTTCCTGATGAGGAGTTTTATACCTGACTTGCTGTTTTATTTCCCTGTAGGAGAGGAAGCAGAGGATCGGGAGTTAGACTCTCAAATAAAGTCTGTGCATTACATCGGAACGTTTTTATATGTGATTTAACATCAGCGCCAGCAGTGTAAAAGAGTTAAAAATGAAAAACATAAATTAATAATAGGGTATTTTTGGATATGTCTAATGAAGTATCGAGTCAAGTTAAGTAGGTTTTTATTATCATTTCAACCATAAACAGTTCAGTAAACAGTGACACGACTAACTAGCTAACTAAGACACCTAATTAGTTTAATAGATAAGATAAAACAAATTAACACCATAAACATTCAACTATTTCTTTTCTAAAACTATCTAAGTATTCAAAAGACAACATAAAGTGCACGTGCAGATGTCCAAACAAGAGCGACAATAACATGACACAATGTGATACTCGATACACTGCTTGTTAAATGTTTCTCAACTGTTTCTATGGATTTCTGTGAGTTTTTGTGGTTAGAAATGAGGCCCAGAGAAATAGAATTAAGTTTAATAAGAGTGAATAGAGAAATGTGTGATTGACTTTATTTACATTATTAAAACTCTACTTGTTTTATTGAAATCACTCCGTCAGTGAAACGTTATCGATCAAGTTTATGATGGATTTATTTGTCAGAAGCGTGAACTGTACGCTCAGCATTACAGATTTAACCGAACTGATTGAAAGTAAACGCTCTAAGCGTAGTGAGGTGAAGCGGCGGTGTATTAGCTGCCGGCGGTGTGGGCGGGGCCATCCAGGGGCCATCCAGGGTGGTTTCTTTATTTTTTCCTCATCAGGAGCCGGAAATTCCTGAGACACTACAGACGTCTTTACCAAACAAGTGCAGCTTAATTACAGTCTGAAAGAAGGATGATAAACACACACACACACACACACACACACACACACACAGAGTCAGGAATTTATTAGGTCCCTTGCCTACATTTATGTTTAACTGATAAATATTAGTGATGTGTTAGTTGTGTGAGGTGTGAGGTGAAGGAGAACCAAACAGTTCAGAGGAATTAAACACAATCCTCTGAAACATGACAACAATCTCAATCTCTTTCATGTAGAAACAGGAAGACAAACCCATCTAGACGTCACTGTGCTCAGTTTCAACACTGTTCTTCATATGTTCTTCAAATAAATAAATAACTCCATTCACTCCTCGTCTATACCACCTGTCACAGGTTGTGTCCAAAGTCTCCTGGGACAGTCAGCTTAATCTGCATGTCTTTGATCTGTGGGAGGAAACCGGAGAACCCGGAGGAAACCCACCAAGCATGAGGAGAACATACACACTCCACACACGCACTAACCTGAGGCGGGAATCGGACCTGGAGGTGCGAGGCCACAGTGCTAACCACTACACCACCCTGACAACTAGATAAATTATTAATAATAATAATAATAATAATAATAGTTTCATGTACTTTATAGAAAGCCTTTAAGTTATTCAGCATCACTGTACAAAACACAGACAAGCGATAAATAATATAAACAAACAGTGACTATAAATAAGCACAATTAAAGCTGCATTTATAAATATATTATTAGATAAACAGCGGAACTCATGTGGAAAAGCAACTCTAAATAAAGGCATGGTTTTATTGTTTATCAGAAAAATCTGTTCTGTAACCAGTTCAATTAGTCTCTCTGACCACACACACACACACACACACACACACACACACTGGACTGGTGTTTTCTCTGGAATGTGTTACACCCAGTGTTCCCAGTACAGACTCCAGAACAAAGTGCTGCTGCTGATGATGATGATGATGATGATGATGATGATGATGATCTCTCTCACTCACTCATGGAGGGGGGGGGGGGAGTTTTATGGTACAGAGGGGGTCACCACATCACAAGACACACACACACACACACACACACACACACACACACACACACTCATTCACACACTACGGGCAATTTGGGACCGTCAG
>JAQMYJ010000023.1:42681277-42692273 GCA_030014305.1 Clarias laeviceps | reverse complement strand
TTTGATTGTGTGAAGCTGCTTTGGGACAATGACAATTGTTAAAAGCGCTATACAAATAAAATTGAATTGAATTGAAATGAAGTTACCCTTCCTCCACTCTTTTCACACACACACGCACACAACGAAAACACTGTTTTATTTGAAAAATAAACCAGAAATCTCTCCTAATGACACTCGATTGAGCGACACACTAACGGAATCACTGCTGTAAAGTAAAAATAAAACAAATTAACCTGAAACTTTACCTTTGAAAAGAATCGCGACAGAGCAGTGTTTCTGTGTAGAGCAGAGAGAAAGAGTGTGTGTGTGTCTGTCTGTCTGTCTGTGTGTGTGTGTGTGTGTGTGTGTGTGTGGCATGGTGTCCAATGTTAATATTTGTGCTGAAGCTGTGAGGGTCAGTATTTTAAATATAAACGACTATAACACAAGAACACTGTAACACTGTGATACTAATAGTGTCAGAGTAACATTGTAACAGTGTGACACTTTGACAGTAACATTGTAACACAGCAACACTGTAACAAAGTAAGAAAATAATGAAATGTGTACAGCGCACACTGTCACATCACAACATCATGACTTCATTATTCACAATATTAAAAGAGCAGGGAGATATTTTAAAATAAACCTTAGCTGGGAAGATCCTTTTGCCAGTTTGTGTGTGTGTGTGTGTGTGTGTGTGTGTGTGTGTGTGTGTGTGTTTGCGTGTGTGTGTCTGAAAGTTCTCAGAAACACGTCTTATCCTCTACATTCCATCTGATTGTCTATTTATAACCACACAGGACAAAATGTCAAGCATAGGAATCACACACACGCACACACTACCCATGGACAGCTGTGTGTGAGTGTATGAATGTGTGTGTTAGCACAGAATACCTCCAGACTTTGATAATTTGTATGTTAGAGATTGTATAATAATTATTTATTGATTGTTTATTGATTATTTATATAAAATCAATTATATTGAAGTCTAAGAAAATGTGCTACTACACAAATATTAGCATGTATCTCTCTCTCTCTCTCTCTTTCTCTCTCTCTCTCACACACACACACATATGAAATAATAACATTTTGTTGTTCCACAGACTGAATTTGAAACAAAAATGTGAACAATCCCTCATGTTCCCAGAACCAGTCTTTCACACTCTGAGTCCTGGAATACGGCCATCAGGGAAGAATTAAACCTCCATAGATGTGATGACCTGGTCATTCAGTACATTCAGGTGGTCAGGTGACTTCATTTTATTCCCCCATAACATTGCTGAGTCTAGACCTGAGTAACTGATCAACCCCAGGTCATAACACTGTCTCCAGATCTGCTTGGTCACAATCCAGTGAGTTTGTGTGGAAATGCTCTCACTGTCACTATTAAGCTATAATTCTGGATTTTACTTGAATCTTTTTTACTATGCAACTTCACCAGGTGTTTAAGTGATCTCCCATCACACTTATTGAAGATGTTTCTTCTGTGAAGTTCAGGGTTCAGCTCGATCCTTTCAGGTTATAATAATGTGTCGTACATTTCTTAACTCAAATCCAGTCATTCCAGCTTTATCTCACTAGTTGTTGTCATTGCTTGATGCAGGACAAATAGCGTGACTCTTCTGAATCACAGTGAGGTCTTTTCCATGACAGTGGGACACGGCTGTGTAAGACATGAGAAGTTCCTCACTGCATCAGTTAGAGTTAAAGCTGAAACACATTAATCATTGCAGTCATTGTACCAAATCTGCAATGACACTGTATCCAAATACACACACTTCATTATGGAGACGGTCCCCTTTTACACTCTAACAGCTCCCAGGCTTCTTGGAAGGCCGTCCACAACATGTTGGAGAGTTTCTGTGTGAATTCGTGTCCATTCATTCTGTAGAGCGTTTATGAGGTCAGACACTGATGTTGGACGAGAAGGTCTGGCTCACAATCTCCGTTCCAGTTCATCCCGAAGGTGCTCCATGGGTTTGAGGTCAGGGCTCTGTGTTCGGGCCGCTCGAGTTCTTCCACACTGAACTCATCACACCATGTCTGTGGGATTAGAAAAGGGCCTTCAACAAACTGTGGACACAAAGTTGGAACCATAACATTGTCCAAGATGTCCTGGTATTCTGAAGCTTTAAGATTGTCCTTCACTGGGGATACGTGGCCTGACTGAAACACCTGAATTCAATAATTAACAGGTTTGGACAAATATTTTTGTCCTTACATACGGATCTATCTATCTATCTATTCAATTCAATTTTATTTATATAGCGCTTTTAACAATGGTCATTGTCTCAAAGCAGCTTCACAAAAATGAAAGAAATTAATTTTTTTCAATTTCAATAAAAAAAAAAATCTATGTAAGGTATTAATATGTCATTTAATTCTCGTAGCTATTACTAAAGTATTATAATTCAATTGTGATTACTAATAATGTATAAATGTTTTATATATGATAACGCATACATTAAATTTATATTTTATCTAAATTACTTTAGCAGCAGTAATGTTTTTATTCATTTTTGTTAAATCGCATTTTTCGTAATACATCGCGGCTTCCGTAACTCAACCCTCAGCTCTGGCTCGGTCTCAATCCGATTACGTTTCAATCCGCTAGGTAGTGTTCTAAAGCAGTGCCCTCCTGAGGTAAACGCAGCCGCTCTGGTACACTATATAGGAGTGTAGAATGAGGATTGGGACGCGTCCCGTGTGTCAGTCTGCGCAGGGCTGAAGTAAAAGATCAGTTAGAGCTAAACGTTTCACTAGTGTGTGAAGCAGTTACTCAGCCTGTTTACCTCAGCGGGTGAGTGAGTGAATATTTATCTGTCTTTCTGCTCATTACGTTCACTGTTTAACATACTGACAGATCTGCTGACTGAGAGCGTTAGAGCTAATGCTAGCTAGTTAGCCTGTGACCTAGCACACGCACGTGCGCTTCATACTGTACACACTGTGGAGTTTTACACAGTGAACTTGTGTTTGTTTTATTTTTTTAAGCAATACTCGTTAAATTAATCAGTATAACACTGCCCAGAAGTAAACAGAAACATAAAATAAATTGCGTGATGATTTAAGACTTTTATCTTTCCGACCCTGAGTGGGCGTGGCCACTCACTACTGAATCGATTCAGTTCAAATGAACCGACTCACAGAGGAATGTTACGTCTGCAGCAGTTCATTTCATTCACTTTTTATTAAGGATTGAGTTTTTTAGTTAATTGTCATTATACAGACCTGATAAAAATACAATTACATGCTGAAATAAGTACAATACCGACATCTACAGGAGTCACTTATTTGGGAATCGATTCCGTTCAATCACAAGGAGTTGTTTAAAACTGATTGGTTTGGGGAGGAGTACTGAATAAACTGTTCGTGTGTGTGTGTGTGTGTGTGTGTGAGAGAGAGACAGGTGTATGCAGGTGAGGTGGGCGTGGTGTACGGCTCTGACAGCACTGCGCTCCTCTCATTCTCTCAGACGACTCACACTCGGACACATTCACTCCTGCAGACGTTTCGGCGCCATGGAGACAGAGGGCGTGTCCCCTGACGCCACAGATGGGTGTGGCCTGAGGCCCGGAGAGACGGTGGTGAAGGAGGGGAAAGCATCGGTTCTGTTCCCTGGCACTAACGAGGTTTTCTACAACCCAGTGCAGGAGTTTAACAGAGATCTAACGTGAGAGACCATCAGCTGCTGATAGTCACATGACCTTTCAGCTCCGCCCAACTCATCATCATGTGATCACCACTCATTATTAATGCATGCAGTCATTAGACCTCTTTATAAAGAGGTGGGGCTACATGTCAGTAAATTTAAATGACGTGTGTGTGTGTGTGTGTGTGTGTGTGTGTGTGTGTGTGTGTAGGTGTGCGGTGATGACGGAGTTTACGCGGGAGACACTGGCTCAGAAAAGAGTGCGCATCATCGTCCCCGGAGAGAAGGACAGAGTGGTTGTGTCCCTGACGGAGGACGAGAAGAACGGAAAAGAGACAGAGCAGGAGGAGGACAGAAAGGAGGCGGAGTTTAAGACCGCGGTGGTCGGGGAGCGCTGTGAGGAGGGGCTGTGTGTGCTGGAGGGATTGGCTGCTTCGGGCCTGCGCTCAATGCGATTCGCTCTCGAGGTGCCGGGACTAAAGCGCGTGACAGCCAATGACTTCTCAGCTAAAGCTGCTGATCTCATCACACGTAACACACACCACAACAACCTCACACACCTGGTGGAGACGCAGAACAGAGACGCCAGGTAACACACACACGCACACACACGCACACACACACACACACACAATAGACAGACAGACAGACAGGTTGTTCTCCCTGCAGCATGCTCATGTACGAGGCCAGAGGGAAGAACACCCGCTATGATGTCATTGATCTGGATCCGTACGGAAGCCCCGCCCATTTCCTGGACGGTGCAGTTCAGTCTGTTGGTGAAGGAGGTGAGTCGAAGCCCCGCCCTTCCCCTCACAGTACCTTTATAACCGCTGTGTGACTGCCTGTCGCGGGTGTGATGACGTGTTCTGTCTCTCTCTCTCTCTCTCTCTGCAGGTCTCCTGTGTATCACCTGTACAGACATGGCGGTGATGGCGGGAAACAGCGGCGAGACGTGTTACAGCAAATACGGCTCTGTCTCCATCAAGTCCAAGTCCTGCCACGAGATGGTGAGACACGGGGGCGGGTGGGGGGGGGGGAGTGCGGCTCAAGTCAGAGTGTCACAGGATAGTTCTGTGTGTATACATGTGTGTGTGTCTGTGTGTGTGTGTTAAGGCCCTGAGGATTATCCTGCACAGTCTGGATCAGCGTGCTAACGTGTACCAGCGCTACATCCAGCCTTTACTGAGCATCAGCGTCGACTTCTACATCCGCGTGTTCGTCAGGGTCAGAACAGGTCAGGCTACCGTCAAGAACTCGGCCAGGTAACACACACACACACACACACACACACACACACACACACAACTATTCGTGTATATAAAACACCTCTATTCACAATATACACTGAAATAAACTGTGTGTGTGTTTGTGTGTGTGTGTGTGTGCAGTAAGCAAGCGTTGGTGTATAACTGCGTTGGCTGTGGAGCGTTTCACCTGCAGAGAATGGGCAAGAAAACAAGCCAGGGGAAAAAGTAAGTCTGTCTCTCTCTCTCACACACACACACACACACACACACACACACCTGATGCTAAATTGCAAATATTTCTGTAAACTGCTGAAAAAATATCCCTTCAGTCTGAGTGTTTGGGGGCGGGGCTTTGTGTGAGCTGTCACTTTTGAGCCAATCAGATCCTGTATTCTAAACTTTCAGCTGGATTAAAAAAAAGGTTGATTAATGTTGATGTTTAGTCTAATCAGGATCACAGGAGAACATGAGGGCGTGACATAATTTGCATAATGATGTATATTCATAATCTGGTTAGTGATGGTGTAAAGACGTTAAGAGTCAGAATGTTTATAACGTTCATGATAAACACTTTATATTTCCACCCAGATTGTTTTTAACTGTGTGTGTGTGTGTGTGTGTGTGTGTGTGTATGTTGCAGTATGAAGTACTCGGCTGCTACAGGCCCCCCTGTGGGAGAATCGTGTCCACACTGCGGTCAGAGACATCAGGTCTGATCAGAATATGTTATAATATGATAATTAGTAGCCTGTTGGCTCCGCCTCTTTTAATCAGAGCTCAGGAATGGTCAAGGAAATGTGTATGAATTGGCACACTAATGTGGGCTGTGTGTGTGTGTGTGTGTGTGTGTGTCGTTAGCTTGGCGGTCCGATCTGGGCCGATCCGATCCACGATGTGGAGTTTGTTCAGAAAGTTCTGGCTGCGGTTTCTGGGAACCCGTCTCGCTTCGGCACATCCAAACGCATCGAGGGAGTTCTGAGTATGGTCACTGAGGTGTGTGTGTGTGTGCGCGAGTGTGTGTGTGTGTGTGTGTGTGTGTGTGTGTGTGTGCGCGAGTGTGTGTGTGTGTGTCCACTGAGAGGATATAAAGTGAGTGTGATGTTCTCATACAGGAGCTGCAGGATGTTCCTCTCTACTACGTTCTGGATCAGCTGAGCAGCACCATCCACTGTAACACACCCTCACTGCTGCAGTTCAGGTCACTCACACACACACACACACACACACACACTCACAACACACACATTCTCTCTCTTACCTTGTCTGGCTGTGCTGTACGTTGTGGGCCAACATTGTGCTGCTGCTGATCTCTGTCTCTCTCTCGCCCCCTGTAGGTCAGCAGTGTTAAATGCAGGTTACAGAGTCTCTCTGTCTCACGCCTGTAAGAACGCAGTGAAGACCGACGCTCCTGCTGCAGTCCTGTGGGACATCATGCGCTGCTGGGTTAGTGTCCCTATACCCTACTCCCTATACCCTACTCCACAATAACCTTTAACCTTGCACCTTACGCCCTAAATCATACTCCCTACACCCTGCTTCCTATCCTTATACTCTAAACCTTATACCGTAAATGCTACACCCTAAACCTTGACCCCTAAACCCTACACCCTAATCTCTAAAACTTAAACTCTTCTCTCTAAATTTGAAACTCTATACATTATACTCTAAACCCTAAACCTTAAGTCCTAAACCCTTAATCTTGAACGTTATAGTCTACACCATATATGCTAAACCCTACACCCTAAACTTCATTCCCTATACCCTACTCCCTACTTTGTGCCCTGTGTAAAGCAGTAATATCTCCACACTGCTGTAGTGCTCATATTATTGTGTGTGTGTGTGTGTGTGTGTGTAGGAAAAGAAAAACCCAGTGAGGAGAGAGAGGTTATCAGAGACGAGTCCAGCGTTCCGTATTCTCTCCACAGAACCCACGTAAGTACTTAACACACACACACACACACTATCATTCACCCCAAAACCTAAATCTCTCACACACACACACACACACACACTCTGTAACGCTCTGTGCTGCGTTTCAGTGTTCAGGCGTGTTTTGACGTGAGAGACGATGCGAATCCTCAGTCACGTAAACGTCACCTCACACGCTTCCAGGAGAACCCGCAGGCTAACTGGGGCCCCAAAGCTCGCGCCAAGTCTGGGTCAGTGTACACACACACACACACACACACACACACACACACAGATAGTTAAATACAGCCATAATGATGCATAAGTCATTTGAAAGCTCATGATGTCAGCAGTGTGTGGTATCTTTTCTTTAGCTTATTCGTGTGTGTGTGTGTGTGTGTGTGTAGTAGTAATAGTAGCAGTATATCTTCTGACCTGGAGGATAAGAGGAAGAAGTTTCAGGGGAAAAGGAAGAACCAGATCACAGATTCCTCTCAGCTTAAAAACTTTCCCTGCAAGAAATTCCGCAAGGTGACGATCAGGACGTCGAGGGGCGTCGCCGCTCACACTGTGCCCCGCCCAGACACGCCCACCCATCATTTAAATATTCAATGATGTACTATGAATAATAACACGCCTGCTGAGAATAGTGAACGTTTTCTCCACATGTAGGGAACCTGCACCTACGGAGACAAGTGCTGCTTCTCCCATGATGCCGAGCAGCAGGAGGCCGGAGAGCAGACGGCGGCGTGATGGGGATGACCGAGCTTTGTATGTGTGTGTTGGAGCACAGCCCTTAACACTCATCCTGAAGTGGTCACATGGTCATGCAGTGGCCGCTGATTGGTCAGTGACAGAGGAGCGTTGGGTCCTAAAAGAAGTCATTTTTTGTTGCTGCTTTTATAATTATTTTTTTTTTAATGATGTTTAAAGCTGAGAGAAGTAAAGCTTCATGCTGTTGTTACGCTTCAGCCCGAGGTGTGAGATTGTGTTGTATTTTTGTGCAAATAAACTGAGTGAACAGTAACACGTGAACTATAGACACAGAGATGAGTTCATCTGATACTTAATTTCTGTCCTAAACACGTACACAATGTTCTAGAGGAGTGTGTGTGTGTGTGTGTGTGTGTGTGTATACAGTAATGTAGATCCAGAACCAGCCATTAAGACTTTTCCTAACAGACACCACTGGCCCTGATCGTCTCTCCTGCTGAAGAACACGTTTAATTCTCTTGGAATAAAGTTCATTTCATAAACTTTTTTTTAAATGATAAAGTTTCTAAAAATAAGTGTGTGTGCGTGTGTTCAGACAGAAGCGAGGAGACGTGTGTGTGTGTGTGCGTGTGTTCAGACAGAAGCGAGGAGACGTGTGTGTTCAATTGTGACATTTTCATTAAATCGTGAATTTATTCATACAGAGTTTCACAAAAAAGTAGAAAAATATACAATTTGAAAAGCATTGCACCGTCACTTTGGGGGAGACACCTGCTTACCCACAATGCACTGCTGTAGTCGGGGTGGAGTTTCCTTTTTCCTGTTAAATGTCTGCAGTGCATTGTGGGTAGCACAAGTGTGTGTGTGTGTGTAGACAGTGAGTGTGTTAAACAGGACTGCAACATAGTATTACAATGTGTGCCACACACACACACACACACACACACAGGAGATGAAGTGTGTTAGATTTAAAATGGTCCCTACAGTGAAGAGCGGAAAGAACTGAAAATTTAAATTAATCAACAAAAAAATAAAAAAAAAACAGCAAATCAGTGCAGGATTAAACACACACACACACACACACACAGTAAGGTGTTCATTTTGAGCTTTACATGTTAAATGATCAGATACACAAACTGAACAAAGTCTAAATATAAACCGTTCTTTTAATTCCCTAAAACTTGAGTGGGTGTGACTCAGATAGGCCCCGCCCCCTTTCAACCAGTTGGATTGAAGTATTTGATTTTAGTTTTGGTAGAAAATAATCCCAGAATACAGTGATGTAAAGTCCCTGATTACACCGACACGTGTGTGTGTGTGTGTGTGTGTGTGCGCGCGCGCGCGAGACGTTCTCTCAGTAATTCTCAGCTCTGATTGGTCGTTCATTTGCGTCGTACCCGCAGCAGGAAGGTGCGAATCTGCATGGGGTGGAGTGTGACCTCCCAGGGGACGGGGTCTCCCTCAGGCTCACGCAGGGGCGCCGGCGTCTCACCTGCAGCACCGACGCGTTCGTGTCATTAACAACAGCAACACTTTATTTTATTCATTATTAACTCTAATAACATGTGTGTGTGTGTGTGTGTGTGTGTGAGAACATACTGCTGTTGGACTTCCATTGCATGCGCTTTATGTCCTCTTTCCACTGATTGGCTCCCAGACTCATCTCAGACACGCCCACTACCTCCAGTGTGGAAAACATTTTCTACACACACACACACGGTCAACAGTGTCATATATTATAATTAGCTGGTAATGCTAACTGGCTGGCTAAGCTAATGCTAGTACAGTACAATATTCCATAGTGCTGTGAAAAAGTATTTGCCCTCCTGCCTTCCTCGGCTCGTCACACTTCACAATCATTTCAGATCCTCATCAAACACAAAGCAGTTACTGAAGAACGTTTACACACTTCACACACACGACCTCGATTTATCTCAAACTCTGGTGTTATTGTCTCGAGGTGATTTTCATCTCTATTCTATTTCCGTCCTCTATTAATTTTCTTTATTGTGTGTTTTAATCACTGATGTGTGTTTGAATCCTTAACACTGACTGGAGGATTTATAGATTCTGTTCAAATATTTCACACACTGGCTTTAGTTTTATTCATGTTTATAATTAAGAAAAGATGAATGACTTCACTATTTGTTCTTCACATTTTCTTTCTATTCTAGATCTTCAGTTCATTTTCAGAGATTCAGAGATGGAGATTATGCACATAAACTTTCCCTTGAACAGTGATTTTTCAGACACACACATATTACAGTACAGCTGTGCGTCCATATTAATTGTGCCGCTTGCAGTGTTAAATGTGTCCACTAGATGGCAGCACAATGAAGCTTTTTTGTTGAAACTATTGGCTGGGAGCCTCGACACCTGAATGAGGCTCCACCTCACCATCACTAGTGTTGTGTTTTCACTAAATCTTACAAAATGCAAAAACAAACAAAACAAAACCTCAAAAAGTATGTAAACTATCTTCACTTGGCTTTCAACTGATGCGAACGAGTTTTAAACGTCTCCCGGACATTTCAGTTGTCGGGTGTCAGTATGCCGAGGTTCCACTGTACGCTGGGAACAAAGGCCCAGTTGTTTCTGAAAATTTTCCTTTTTTTTTTTTTTTTTCAATAAATAAAATGATTTCAAATCTGCACTTTGTCTTACATTAAATTCAGTTTATGGATCTGAATATTTTAGATGTGACAAATTATCAAAAACAAAAGAAAATCAGTGAGAGGACAAATACTTATTCACAGCGCTGTAGAGCGGAGCGGGTGTGGTACCTGCAGACTGACGGTGACCGGCTGAGACTGGGCGTGGCTCTCTGAGCGCTCAAACTGATGCTCCAGCCTCAGCAGCACAGAGTCCTGATCCCACTGAGACAGAGTGAGCACATGGACAGCAGGGGGCAGTGCTGAGCTCAACCCTGAGAACTGAGAGAGAGAGAGAGGAGTGTGGACAGGTGGTATCTCGTAGCTCCTCCCCCTCTATGAACATGCTCTGATTGGCTGTTTTATAGAGCGGTAGTGTAAATGATGTACCTGTTGTGTGGTGCTGTTTGTCGCCCCCTGCTGGAAGGACAACGTGGGCTGGAACACCATCTCCTGGCCGAGGGGGCGGTGGGTGTCGGCTGCGGCGCTGGGCGGAGTCAGAGCCAGGAGCAAGCGTCCACGCACACACAGACCGTCGTAGTAATCTCCTGGCTCGGAGAGAGCCTCGGCCACGCCCCGATAATCATCACGCAGCAACCGCCTGTGCACCTGACACACACACACACACACACACGTTACAACACTGGTTAGAACAGGATGTGTGATGATGTGTTGGGGGCGGAGCCTAATCACCATGATCTCCAGAGAGCCGTTGTAAATGCTGCTGACGCCCTGAGAGCGATCGGTCACCGCCGTCAGCTGGCTCTGTTCATCCTGCGCAAACACACACACACACACACACACACACACACACACACACACACACACACACGAATGGAAAC
>JAQMYJ010000023.1:42606839-42618352 GCA_030014305.1 Clarias laeviceps | reverse complement strand
TGTTATTTGATCTTTTTGGTTTAGAAATTGATATTTCAATAAACGGTAAACTTGGCCGATTTCGTTATTATTTTGTTGACAAGTGGGGCTTAAGTGGGGAATGACAGAAAATGTTTGAGAACCACTGGTCTATAGTTATATAGCGCCACTCAGCGTTAAAAGCTAGCAAACGCACAAACCCAAATGCTGTCACCATGCGCCACGATGATAAAAGTAGAATACTGCTTGTTTACCTACTGTACATCCGTCATTTCTGTGTCAGTTATTTACAGGGTCGAGTTGTCAGCTTGATGCCCGATTGTACTTGAGCACTCAAGGGTGAAGCACCAACATTGGACCCTTCAGAGGGTATTTACTCCTAGCTAGCCAGCTGTTGTAGTTGAAAGGATCTGTTACTTTAGTCTAGTTGCCTGTCATAGAAATGAAGATAAAATACTCCGGACTGGAACTCCTGGAGTTTAACCAACCTTTTGTTCCTAATTGTCATTAAAAAACATGGTTCATTAACATTCCCCTGATATACTCTTAGAGGTTCCTGACGTGAGTTTGTTTATATTAAACTGGGAAAACAGGGCAAATGCTCTGTACTGGAGTGGATGTAAAACGCAGAGTGGATTTTAGTCTTTCCTAATTTATCTTTTCTTTTCTTTTTAGTCTGACCTTTCCAATGCTTCACAGCCCATAGCCCCTATTAAAATAAACACTAAGCCCTTTAGCACATAGTGTCACGGAATACCACCAGATGGCGCCATGCTCCCGGACTCCATTTTGTGTTTAGTGTTTCTTGTTTCCATTTAACTTCATTTCCCAGAGTGCACCTCAGTCAGGTGATGGGAGCACACCTGAACTGAGGTTAGCTAATTAAGTTCTTTATAAATAGTCTTGTGTTTTGCTTTTCCCCTGTCGTGCATTTGTTAAAGTTACCTTAGTCTGATTACTCTGTGTTTCTGCGTCATGCAATGCTCCTTGTTTCCAGTTGTGTGGTATTTTTTGTTTTGTTACCTCCTAGCCCGTTATGTTAGCTCCTAGTTTGTTTAGTTCTTAGGTAGGTTTATCTCCAGGTCTAGTTAGCTCATGTTATGTTCAGTTTCATTGTGAGTGTGTCTGTTTATGTTCTGTTCGTTTATCATTAAAAGACATTCACCTCTACCACTATGCCTCTCGTCAAGTCCTCACCCCAGTCCCGTAACACATAGTCTCTTATGTCCGGAAGCTGGTCAAAACTTATTTGAATAAATGGAAAGCTAAACAAAGTGAGTTTACATATTTGATGTATTTCAAAAGTAGCTGCTGCAAAGAGAACTCATAAATTAAGGTTAATTTATTATATAATATGTAATTTATTATTTAATATTTTACCTCATATATTTTCTTATTGTTTTGTTTTTATATGAAAAAAATGTGATTATAGTGTTACAAATAGTAATAATTTTGAGTTGCTGGAATGGATTATATGCATTTACTTTTCTATGAGAAAATATGTTTCTCAATATGAAATTTCACTTTGAGAACTTGCCACCGGAACAGTGTTTGCACGCACAAACAATGCAGACTATACTTTCATTTATTGATATTCAATTAAATACTTTGCATTAGTGATATAATTGGCACTGTAAAAAAGAGGATGAACAGAAAATGGTGTGACATTTGTGTTTGGTGTTTGATCCTGATTTAATGATTTATTTATTAAACCATTTTAAAATCCCTGGTTGATGCCATGTTTTTGTGAGGCGCATGAAGGCAATATCTTTGTCAAGTATATGGTCATAGATGAGCTAGTCCTTATTTTAAAAGAGACTGTGTGTTTAAAAGCTTAGTGTCTATTTTAGTAGGTGCTATGGGCTGATGCCCTTGACCCTTGACCCTTACAGTTGTCTCCCTGGTTCAGCTATGAGCTTTAAAAAATTAAAGCTGCTGGTTTGGTACTTGAATAGCAGTTCAGAACTTCTGTACCTGTAGTGCACAAATTAGTCTATCAAGCTCACCAACAGCGGTATTCTAAATCACTAAAAACCACTCATTCTCAAAAAGTCCTGTTTAACCACAGGCACATTTTCAATCTTACTTTTCTTGCCAAGATTCTCTAAATGGTAATTGCTACACAGCTATTGGAACACCTCAGGCTTTACCACCTTTTTGGAGGTTCCAGTCTGGGTTTCAACAGACCCATTACACTGAAACAGATGACTGTCCCTCTCTTTTGGCCCAAATACAAACACCACAGTCTCTCTGAGTCACCTCTGGCCTGTCTTTAATCTTACCTTCCCCCAGATCGGATTTCGTATCCTTGGGAAGTTTCAAGTCTACTACATTCCCTATCACCTGTGGTGTCCCTCAAGTGTGTGTCCTTATACCTGTTAGTTTTACCATTTTATACACCCCCTTGGTCATGTCATAAGCCAGTATGGATTCTCTTTTCATTGTTGGATGACACCCAAATATATAGAAAAAAAATCTTCTTCTTGCCATTCCACAGCAAGCTCAGTCCTAACCTCTTGCCTTGAATATATTTAGACCTGGATGAAATTAAGTTTCCTGCAGCTGAACAGCTCCAAAAAAGTTCTTCTAGTTGGCACCTCTCACAAATTTGTCACTCTCCTATAACCAGCATCAGATTTTCTGGCATTAGCATTCTCTTATCCTTCTCAGTGATTAATCTGGACATTCGATTTGACTTTCATCTTGCATTTGATAACTACATCTGTAAAACTGTAAAACCCTGTTTATTCACCTCAAGAACATAACAAAGCTACATCAGTCTTGCAGAAAAACTTGTCCATTCCTTTATCTCCTCTAGGGTAGACTACTGTAATGTATTCTTTATCGGGATCTCTGGCTAAAGTCATTTGTACTCCAATATTTTCCAAATGGTGCTGCTAGAATCCTGCTGAGAGCAAGAAATTTTTATCATGTCACACCTGTCTTGCAATCTCTTCACTGACTCCCTGTTTCCTACGGGATAGACTATAAAATTTTGCTTCTGGCCCACCAATGGATTCATGGGACTACTCACTTTATCTGAAAGAATTGCATTCTCCACTAAATTCCACCTGCAATCAGTGAACCCACAATAGTTGGCTCCTTCATCTCCCAAGGACCAAATTGTGTCCAGTGATAGATAGAGACATTCATTCAACTCTGCTGCTCCACATTTGTGGAATTCCCTCACAGATAATTTACGCTCCCTGCAGTCTCTATTTGCTTTTAAATAAGGCTCTAAAACTTACCTGTTTACTCAGGCATTTAGTTATTTAGCTAGTTGTTTTTGTTTGTAAATTTCATGTTTATCTAATGTTTAATGTTTATTTAAACACATTGAGATGTGTTCACATGAAAATTTATTATTATTAGTAATATTATTTTATGTTGGTTTTGGGACTTCCATTTTGACCTGACTTGTGTTTGCTATTTAATTTAGTTCCAGATGCATGTTTTTTGTTTACTTCCAGTTTTGTACTACATTTACCAGTTTGCTATTTTCTATTCCTATTTTTTTTTAATTATGTAAAGACAATATCTTGTCTGTTGTATCATCAGGTGTTAAGTACATAAACATGAGTTAATCAGAAGACATTCGGTTTGACTCTCATCCTACATTTGATAACTACATTGAATGAAGACTTTGGACTCTCGTTTTGTTTTATAGACTTAGCTATAATCCCAATGCTAGGTTAGTCCAGACCAGAGGTAAAAAAAATTTATCAGACACCAGATTTCAGTCTATGCCAGTCCTTTTTTCAGTCATGACTTGTCCTGTCTGAGTCATGTAATACCCTATCTGAATTAACCTCTGCTCCATGTCAGGTTATGCCACAATGCTAAGCCATGCTCTATCAGACTCATGCCTGCTCCATGTGCCATTTGTTCAAACTGACCTGCACTAATCTAATATGTGCAATAAATTAATTATTACATGTACTGGGTGTTGTATCTTTTCACTGAGTTTGTTACTGCCTTCTCTTCATTAATCTCGTGTGCTATTAATTCTGTTAATACTGTACATAGTTCACATGGAAGACATTTAAATACTGTACTTACTCTTTAATTGAGTATGGTAAACCTTTAATTAAATTTTATTGTCTTTCTGGTGCTTACTTTCCCTTTTTTTTGCCTTTGTTGCACTGTGCATGGCACAAAAAGTTCCCTTTGGCTCAATAAAACTATCTTTGTTAATGTTAAATAACATCATGCTAACGCTGACTAACACAGACTGGTCAACATTTACATAATATTGTATAATAGTGTGAATGGAGAAAAACTTTTAAGTAATTAACAACATATAAAATGAAATAGCAGTATATTTTGTCTTACCCTGATCATCTCCTCATAGCTGAGAAACAGGATGTTGTATTTGTCCTTGTTGATGTACCATCCTTTAATGTGATCAAACCAGCAGCCGCCAAGCACTACACACACAACACACAATAAATTCAATCTGACTAAATCCAGATCAGATCTACTGCTCTCAGATTTCATATGTGTTGCGGTAATTCATATATCCCACATCTGCAGGGATTTGTCTAAGGATAGTCCTATGCTGCAGTTAGCTGAGAAAAAAGATCAAAGCAAAGGAGATGCAACCAAAGAGAGAGCCAAACCCAAGATATGACTCTAAAACCTCATAAAAATCTCATAATGCTAGTGGAAAAGGTGTGTGGACCCTTAAGCTAATTGCAGTCAGCTGTTAGCATATCTGGAGTGTTGTTAAGAATATTAGTTTGGAGTTGTGGACTAGAGCTACTTTGACTGAAAAAAAAAAAAATTGTTCCGCATAGGAAGAATATGTTTATGTGAGCCATGTCTCGCAAACAAGAGTGTTCAGAGGATCTACAACCAAGAATTGCTGGTTTACATAAACAAGAGTTACAAAATGATTTCAGACTTTCACTAGTCTACAGTTAGGCCAATAATCTACAAATGAAGATACTTTGGGACTGTGGCTACTCTACCAAGATGTGGGCACTCAGTCAAAATGACCAAAAGAGCACAATGAAGATCATAAATCATACCTTATCATAAATAAGGTAAAGAAATAACCCCTTTTTTTTGATTCTGTAAAGCTGCTTTGTGATAATGATCATTGTGCTATACAAATTTTGCTATACAAATTGAATTGAATCCCAAGTGAGAGCCAGAGAGTTACAGTTAGATCATCATCGGATACAAAGCACCACAAAGGAAGCTGCTGCTTACTAAAAACCATGCCTGGTGTTTGCGAAAGAGCATATTGACACTCCACAACGGTATTGGCAAAATGTTTTGTGCACTAAAATTTAACTATTTTGGAAGAACACAAAGCACTACATCTGATGTAAAAAGAGCACTGGATATGATCATAAAAACATCATCCCAACTGTAAAGTATGGTGGAGGGAACAGGACAATGAGTAAAAGAACCAGAGGAAGTCCACAACAGAATGCCTTCAGAAAATCAGAGCCCAGACGTAAACCCAACAGACAATGACTTAAAAAGACACATAAACATGATACATTAAAATAATATGACAGCTAAAGCAGTGCCACCAGGAAGAATGGGCTAAAATTCCTTTTGAATGATGTGCAAATCTGATCCACAGCTACAGATTGTAGATTGCGACTTGGTGCCATCCGAGTGGCAGCCTGTTGCAGCAGCTCCTATTAAGTTTATTGTGTAGTTTTTCCCAACACTTTGTGTTTTTCTTTTCGAGTGTATGTAAGTGTGAATTTAATCTGCACTATGAAGGCACTGAGTTTATTCTCCTTTTTCTTTGTTTACAGCCATATGTGGGACCTCTGTTCACAGAGGTGATCAACTTCTATTGTTTACACCAGGGATCAGCTGTTAGCATTTAGCAACATGGCGGTGATAGTCCAGGACAAAAATGGATATTCCCCTTGAGCTAAGAAGGAGAAGAATGTTATAATACAGTTATAATACAGTTATAATATCTTAAATTTGGGTGCAATAGCAACTGTGCAATAACACCGTTTGAAACTGCAGCATTATCCTAGTGCAATTCATTGCAACATAACTGTGCAATAACAACATTTTAATCTGTGAAATATTATCACAGCAATAGAAACTGTGTAAGAACAACTTTTTAACCTGTGCAATAATGACTTTTAAATTGTGCAATATTACTCTTGTGCAATTTGTTGAAACTAGTGCAATTTATTTGTCTAAAAGTGCAATTATTGTATTGTTCTTTTTTTTCTATTTGTTTTGTATTTATAATCTGTAATGTCCCTATTTTTTTATTTGCACAAACAAAAATCTATTTTTTTCTTCGCTGCTGAAAAGAAATTTCCCCGCTGTGGGACGAATAAAGGTATATCTTGTCTTACAGGAACATTTAACATGGAGCATTGACACTTCCTACTTAGTGAAGAAAGCTCTGCAGAGGTTTTTCACCAGTGCCCTATTGGTCTGATAATGTCAGTCACAAAATCATTAGTCTGAAAGATTTTAAGTTGGTGGAACTTTAAGGTGACAGTTACTGTTACTTAAGTATTTACATATACTTAAAATATCAAATTTGTTCAGCTAACTTGAAAAGTGTCATTTCTACAAACTCATGAATACCAAAAAGTTCTAAATACTCATCAAGGTCTATTAATTTGAACTAATTGTAATTATTAAAAAAAAAGTTAACAGTACTCAATATGTTTAATTACTTTGAGCATTAGGGTTTACAGTGTGGTGAGGTGTAAGTCTGGGGTGGTCTACATGCTGGGGGTGTGAATGACTTTGAACAATTTCCTCTCCTATGTAGGGAATGTGGGGGAATGTAGCAGCCAGAGCATGGTCAAGTGCTAAGCTGTGATAAGAGTGGACAGGTGGCAAAGGAGAGGGAGAGAAAACAGTCTGACTTTACATAATAAATCATTACTCTGTCACAACAAGTGTGTTGGAGAGCAGATTTGAAAATCTGTTAATTACAAAAGTACAATTAATTACACAGTGAGGATTTAATACTGAAATTACACGCAATGTAATGGCACAATATGTGCTGATGTAGCAAGGCAACACTTGTCTGCAGGAATATTTTAGGGATAACATAATAAGTTAGGCTATAGTTTCTCTGTAAAAGTAGCAGATGAGCATTCTGTCAGGTTATCCTCCACCCTGTGGGCACATTTTCTTTATAGAAAAGCACATCAAACCTCAAAACTTCTTTATTTAATCAACAAATGTAAATAATAAATAAAAAGTGGGAGACACTCTAAGACAATAAATTTATGAAGCAACACAATTGTATTGTGTGTGTGTGTGTGTGTGTGTGTGTGTGAGAGAGAGAAACACCCGAGTAACTGTTTCAGAATATATGTATTAAAACATGAAGATATGCTGGATGAAGGTGTCACCTCTGGAAATACATCTCTGTGTTTAAGTGTGTGTGTTGAGTATAAAATGTACTTACTCTGCCCATTGAAGAATTCGTCCATGACTGCGTTATATGACTCTGAATGCTCAAAAATCTTCATGTAGTGAGTAAAGTGAAAGTAGGACACCATGATGTCTTTAGGGTTCCTCCTCACATAGATGATCTGGAACAAAACAGAACTAATAGCATCAATACAAACTCACATAGCTTTGAAATGTTTCTTGCATAACGGTGAAGGTTTAGTAGAGTGTGTGCCTACTTTTGCTTTGCCCTGTAGGCCACGGGGCATGAGGCGCTCAGGGAGGTGAGAGCAGAACAGGCGGGGGGAGCGACGATTGGGATAATCATGCTCTGGTTCTGGAAACTCCAGCCATGGCATACGGTCATATGAAGTCTGATCTGCGGCCTCTGGGAACTCGTCCTCATACAGCAGCGTCAGAATGCGTTGAGTCCAAACTGTACCTGAGGGACGGATATTTAAAAGATTTACAGAAAAAAATTTTTTTTTGCAGGGGGAGTTGGAGAGTTAAAATGAACTTAGATTGTGTTGTTTAAAATATCATGACTGACAGACAGACTATTAAAAGATGACAACACCATGAGAGACTGTGGTATACGTTTCTGTGGTATGGTAACATGATATTACATTCTAATTGAGCAAGTAAGCTAGTTCATTGTTCAAAGATACTGGCTTGATGAAGGTAAAGTTTAACTAAGCAATATCAGAAGGGAGTGCTGTGGTACTGAATATCACACACACACACACACACACACACACACACACACACAATTTACACATCATGTATGTGAATCATGTGGAGTTTACTGGTTAATATTTAGCAGACGCGCACAAAGGTTATAGAGCTTAGTTACTGTTTTTAAAGTAGATAGTAAACAGGACAGGGGTCATGATGATAATGATGATGTAACTCCACCACCTGGAATAACACCAACATTATTAAACTACTAATCATAGGCAGCTTTCATTATTATATACACTTTATATTTGATTCCCTTTTTGCATATCTCTTATTTATATAAACTTTCTATTCTTAATATTTTTGGTGTGTTTGTGTGTGTGTGTGTCTGAGAGAGAAAGAGAGAGAGAGAGAGAGAGAGATGCCTGTGTCTCCCACCTGATTTAGGAAAGGTAACAACATACACGTCATCATCTCTGATCTGGAACGTCTGCAGACTGTCCATGTACTGCGGCGTGAGACTTTCCTTGCTGTTTTCAGGAAAGACGAAGCCCCTTATGGACAAGAGTTTGTCTCCGATCTTCTGGATATTCTGCTCAGCCATATTGTGATGCTGTCAAGTTACACACAAACTCACTCAGTCTCATTCCAGTACTTATGTCAAAGCAGCAGATACCTAGCAGGCGTGGAAAGTAGGAGGAGTCAATGTCAACCATTTTAAGCACTTTATGCATTAGTACAGTACTCTTATTACTGTTTCACTCAGGTCATGCTCCATGTTGTCAGGTAAATTTCTCACCACTTTTCTCACCATTTCAGCTGAATAGATTTATGAAGCGTGAACAGATCTGTATAATATGTAAAAGGTACATTGTGTAATTTCTTCACTACACAATGTACAATGCATTCTTTTTACACTTTTATTATACACATTATTTACACAGTTTATTGCATAGCATGCATCAACAGACAGTGGACGCCCCAATATAAAAGTAGATTCATAGAGTGTATTTACATTCTTAATTCTTCCAGTCTGATTATCTTACATGATTCTCATTCTTTTCACCTAAAATATCTAATTTACTCAAGTAAAAAAAAAAGTGCACACTGTAAAAAAATCTAACGAAATAAATGATGAATTAATTAATACTGTATTGTTGACCCAACTTCTTACAGTAGTATTTGTTGAGACAACAGGTACCATTGTGTTTTTGAAACCTTTTGAGACCCAAATAGAGAACTGAATAAATAAAAAAATTGTTGAACCAGCAATTTACCTTCATTTTACCTCCCCCCTGCTGGATTGACGCTATCAAATTGCAATAAAGAGGTGAAGATTGCCATTTTGTGAACTCCCATCATTTTGATGAGGAATTATTGAGTATTTATTTAAAAAAAAAATTTTTATTATAAAATATGTTATAGTTAGCTGTCACGGTGTGTGCTTGTGAGGGGCATGCTGCCAAATCTAATATTGCGATATACCTGTTGAGATACTGGAATTTTCTTAGTGGAGAGTGCGACACACGCTAAAATGCAGAAGAGCAGTATGCACACAGGGCAATGGAACAAGCCCCAGGGACCCAAAGAGATGAGTACGCCTTTGATCTTCGTGACAAGGACAGCTGCGAGCTCACTGCCGGAACTCTCGTACAGAGCCGGATTTCGTGTCCCTGCCGCAGTGGAAGAAAAGGCCACTTAGAGCTACACGTTACGGACACTGTTCCCAGCCGGGGAAGGCCGCCAGATGTCACAAAGGACTCCCATCTGAGGCCGCGCCCACAGAGAGAGCTGGGAGAGGACGGTCCGGCCATCCCCCGAGATAGTCAGCATGAGTGAACTGCGTGGGAGCTGCTGTCCACACGGGCCCACGCTACTACTCTGCCCGGCGCCACTGTTCACTAGCCTGTGCCTGCATACCAGCGGGGCACTGCACACCAGACCTGCACATGCACAACCTTCCTTCCCTTTCTTTCCATCCTCCCTCCTTTAACCCTGTTTCTTCCCCATTTATTACTAAATAAATAACACTTTTTCCCATATGACCTCGCCTCGTGTTCGTGCTTTATAGTGCTGCCCATACACAAAGGGTCGAACCCGCTACAGGTTTTTTAGACAGTTAACGTTATATATGTGAGGCGGGTGTGTTTCCGCTTAGCGTTATACCGAGACACCCTGACATTACTGAGGTGAGTTTAGCTAACGTTAGGTACACTGTACAGGAGCTAGGGAGCTAAACATTCATAACCATATCTTTTTCACCACTTTTCCCTGACTTTTGCTCTGCTCCACACCACCATACACCGCTGTGTGAGCGCTCAGCTAAAGAAACTTGTGTAAGTGTTTAACAGTTAAGGAGTAGCTGTGCTTCAGTACTCGGTAAGTTAGATGTCTGTGTTAGTTTGGCTTCAAAGTCGCTAATGCCCATCTATGAGTGTTATATTGGTTTACTTATCTGTAAGAAAACCGAATGAGTTAATTTAAAACATCAAAGTAAAACCCTTGAAAATATAAAACCCTTTTGAATATGAAACACTACATAGCTTTAAAACATAATTATAATTTCAGTGTATTATGCCCTGGTGTTATATAGCCTTATTAATATATTTAACTTTTTTCTCATAACTAGATATTTAATTGATTGAAGACTCCAGTTGTTCTCTTTAACCAGAGCTCTGCTGTGGAGGATTGGGGTCAGAAGGCTGGTCTTTTGGATCTACAGGAGGAGTGTGAGCAAGCTGTTGGATGGGACTGTAGTCCTTTGAGGGTCTGGGTGACAATGCAGCAGCTTTAAGTGTGATGTTTGGCTAGGTCTGTGCTCTAAGTATTAAATTCCAAAAGGACTGGATGTACACCTATGAAGACATCCAAACAATTATTATTGGACTTGGAGAGACATGCTTCTCTCAGATTCACATGCTGAGAAACATACTCTTGTTGCCATAGACTCTTTTTTTGTGTCTGACGCATTGGGAAAAATAGTCTTCAAAAGTCAAATCTTTGCTAGTTTTTAAAAATGTTTATCATGTTGTAATGTAAAAGAATTAGTAAAATACTGATAAGCATCTGGTGGTCTCCAGGTATTTTATTGACCTAGAGTTAGAACGTGAAACGCATAATAGAACGTGTATTCTCCTGTTTCATGCAGATCACTATTTTAACTTTGACTAGTTTTGGAAGAATAAAGTTTTTTTTTACGTAATGTTTGTATGTGTGCTTCAGTACTCGGTAAGTTAGATGTCTGTGTTAGTTTGGCTTCAAAGTCGCTAATGCCCATCTATGAGTGTTATATTGGTTTACTTATCTGTAAGAAAACCGAATGAGTTAATTTAAAACATCAAAGTAAAACCCTTGAAAATATAAAACAACAAAATATAAATCAACAACGTGCCAGTTAGACCCAATCCCAACCAGACTTTTAAAAGAAGTGATGCTTACGGTTGGAGAACCAC
>JAQMYJ010000023.1:42578298-42592788 GCA_030014305.1 Clarias laeviceps | reverse complement strand
GGCTGGCGTCACGTGGTTCGGAGGAAACACGTGATAGTCTTCGGCCCTCCAGACTGAGTGGTAGTAGTAGCCTTAATGTGGAGCCCCCTAGTGACGGGGAGGAATTGGCCACGACTAAATTGGAGAAAAAATCGGGAAAAAATCCAAAAAAAAATATATTAAAAAAAAAAACATTGTGCTTTTGTAAAATAAAGAAAATAAACAGGGTGAGCCTTTAGCCTCTGCTGATATCCTTCTGAAATGCATCACTAAATTTAACTAAACTTTACTGCACACACCGACATAAGAAATATATCTATAGAAAGCTTACAGGGTCTGCTTTTAAATTAAGCAAGTTAAATCAAAAAACAAATATTCTCAGTTAATGGAATCTGTATGAATCCAAGGAGAGGAAGATTCTCTGTTGTCTGAGGCCCTCTTTTTTTGTTTTTTTTTTACTTTTGCTTGTTTTCAATAATCACGCATAACTGTCATTTTCTCCAAAATGCAAACTTGTACATACATGCCGCTCATATATTACTTGTAGCCCAGTTTGTGCTGAATACAGCGTAATTAGACCTTAGCCATTTATATGTTTATAAGTAACTTAAAAAAGCACAAATTTCAGGACATGTCAGAACTTCTTTCAGGCCCCAAAACACCCGCAAACCCCTGAGGGATAGTATTTAATCTTAATATGTTTAACTTCTAAGTGGCAAAATATTCAAATGTTACTACATTATTATCTTTATTTTAACAATTCTGTTCAATGTTTTATAGCATATCTTACACTTAACTATCTTACACTTTTTTATTGTGAAAGATTATAAAACGTTTAGCTGACATGCTCACTGTAAATTTGTGTGTTCCTTTTGTTAATTGTTTATTTAATATGATGATTTTATAGAAATGTAAGTGGCTTTGTTTGTGTAGAAGCTCACGTTCTGTTTTCAGAGAGAGCAAAGGGTGATATTTTGGGCCACACACACACACACACACACACACACACAAACACACTAGCATGTTAATGATATCTTTTCTTAAGATCCATGCCGCTAGATTTCCTCAAGACTCACTCACTCCACTTGTACATGATGCTCATTGCAGATGAGACACACTGAAGACACTAGGTCTTGATGTCGTCAGGTTTCATTCAGTACATTCGGACCCAAGGCCCCTGTGCCCCTACACAAAAAAAAGAGGTAAAGAGAACAGATGGACTATAATAGACTTTGGACTATACAGACATTGGACACTAGATGGAGACTTTGTCTCTAAGTCTTTCCTCATGACCCTTGTGATTGTCCTCCCAATTTGTTCGTTTTTTTCTCTGTTTGTTCTTTTTATTGGCAGTAGAAAGTTTCTGCTTCTTCCCCAGCTCAGGGCCCATATATATACTAAGCATCTCAGAATCACTCCTAGGAATCGGGCTCAAAGTTTATTTAGTACTTAAAATATTCCTACCTCAGAGTAGGACGCCCCTATAATAGAGCTGTCATAATCTGATCACCATGACTTTGAAAAGAAAATGAAATTAGAGAGAGGATGAGAGCACTACACTTATGGTGAAGGGAGTCAAATGTAAAGAAATAATTGAAGTAAAATTCTGCTCTACTCTTATTTCTAATCATAAAAAGTGAGTGGAGGCAGTTTGTGAAAGCATTAATGCCACCTGTCAGTCATGCCACCATGAACCCCTGAGGAGTGTAAAGTGTTTAATAAATAGTATATAGTAGTGGTATATAATAGTTTTGTTAATGAATAGTATATTAATATATTCAATCAATGATCATGTTGTATCCATAACCAGTTGGGTGTTGATGCTGTGATAATGTTTTTGACCTGCTCGTTGGTGTGTGTGTGTGTGTGTGTGTGTGTGTGTCTGCACATTTGTGTGTGGGTCTGCCTGTCTATGTGTGTGTGTGTGTGTGTGTGTGTGTGTGTGCCTGCGTGCGTGTGTGTGTGTTGATGCTGTTCCATGTGAAGACAGGTACTGGACATATCGTACACAATGTGTTACAAAATTATTCCATTTTTGTTCAAACATATCTTTTATGATATTCTTTTGGCTACTTAGGAGCGATTTCCTACTCTGAGACGCTTAGTGGTTTCTGCTTGTGCACATGAGTCCCGCCTCTCCAGGGGAGCAGGGGGTTGGTTGTTGGATCCCCATGACCTGGGACTGATTCCCCCAGTGTCATTCACCCTTACAGGTGCTGTGTGTGTACTGGTGTACTGGTGTACACAGTCAGTGGGGTTATCTCTGGCAGTAAACATTCAACAGTCAACAGTTTGATTACGCACATCAATAACCCCGTCACCATAGATCTGCCTTCTCTGACTATCTATTAGGATGCGCTTTGAATCTGACACTCTGAACTGTCATGATGAAAAGTGTGTGTGTGTGTGTGTGTGTGTGAGAGAGAGAGAGAGAGAGAGAGAGAGCGGTGAAACAATGTAGTATTTTTAGTGGAGCTCTGCTGCCCCTGCTGGTTGTTTCTCTCTCTGTGCATGTAAACCCTGTGCAGCTTGTTTTTTATCTTCAGTGTCACTTCCTGTTTCTGTTTTTTGGTGTGTGTGTGTGTGTGTGTGTGTAGACAGTCAGATTATTTGGAGGACAGACTTCCACCACAGGTCTAATTTCATTCCTATTAAAGACAGTAAACTGTAATAAATCTAGATTTTTTTTTTAATATAAAATTTAAATTTAAATATTATAAGAAATGCAAGTAACTATAAAGAAAATGCTTTAGTCAAATCGCTCATTTTTTCCCCGTAATAAATAAAATCATTATTTGAAAACTGTGCTTTGTTTTTACTTGGGTTATCTTTGTGTAATATTGAAATTATTTGATGATCTGAGTCATTGTGTGACAAATATGCAAAAAAAATCAGAAAGAGGGCAAACACTTTTCACACCACTGTATCAATCCATCCATCTAGTAACACTGTGGTCCAACTAGGGACCGTGGTGGCCAATGGTGGCCACAGTATTTATTCCCATTTTGTACAACCGTGGTAGGACGTCCGGTCAACCTTAACACACTCATTCACACACTACGTGCAATTTGGAAACACCAATTATCCTGATCGGCATGTCTATGGACTGTGGGAAGAAAACGGAGTATGTGGAGGAAACCCACCAAGCATGGGGGGAATCAAACCTGGTAAATGAGAACTAACACACACCAACCCACCGCTAACACGCCATTAACACGCACTATCACATCACACAAATGAACACACATTAAACCTTTCCAACAGTGTTTGACTGATTGTACTTAGTAACCTAATAAGCAGTGTAAGGACCTGTCCAATGGAGGAAACTTCAAAGCACTTTTGTAAGTCGCTCTGGGGAAGAAAGTCCGCCCCATTTATACAGTAAATGAACGAGCTGTTACTATAGAAACCATAAGCTATTACAGTGCAGTAACATAAACCTGTGATCAGTGTGTGTCTGTGTGTGTGTGTGTGTCTGCACATCTGTGTGTGTGTGTGTGTCTGCACATCTGTGTGTGTGTGTGTGTGTGTGTGTGTCTGCACATCTGTGTGTGGGTCTGCCTGTCTGTGTGTGTGTGTGTGCGTGTGTGTGTGTTGATGCTGTTCCATGTGAAGACAGATGACGGACCCCGAGATCTGGAGTACCGAGAGAGCGCGCGCGTGACCCTGCGGGGTGTAGAGGAGGAGACGTGCGGGTTGAACCTGAGCGCTGTGATGGAGAGAGAGAGAGAGAGAGAGGAACTGTGATGCTGAAAGGGAAGTGATGAGTGACAGCACAGGAAGCAGCGCGCGCTCTCTGGGCTTTTAGAGGTTTAATGCTTCAGTGTGGAACAGTTTCACCGCGCGCGCGCTCCTTTATTTTTATTTTCGGTTTCTTCAAATTAAATACACACACACACACACACACACACACACTCCTCTTTGATCTCGGGCGCGAACGCCACATTGTAACGGCGTGTTTCGGTTTTCTGTAAGATGACGTTCCCCCGTACGGGATTATTATAAACACACTATGAGATAAAGCCCGTTATTTGGGAATGCACGTGAGCTGGAGGCCGAGGCGCGCTGTTCCGGTGGCCGCGCTCGCGCTCCTCGTCATCACCTTCTTCCTGCACTCGCGCCTGAGCAACGGGAACGGGAGCGCGCGCCGGGACAAGACACCATCAGTATCATTGTCATCACACACGGTGACCGGCGGCGCGCGTGATCGGCGGAGTGTGCGGCTCGAGGATGTGTTCATCACGGTGAAGAGCACGCGGCAGTTCCATCGATACCGGCTCGCGCTCCTGCTGGACACCTGGATCTCCAACACCAAAGAGCATGTAAGATCTCCTACAACACACACACACACACACACACACACATGGACAGACACAGACACACAATTAGCTCTCGGCTTCCCGTAGTCCCCGGTGTAGAGGGGTGCCAATACTTGTGGAGGATATCGTGGACTCATTGGAGGGAGTCATTAAACCTGATTATTTTAACACTCCACAGATTTCTTTATAGCGACCTATAGTGTTGGTGAGTGTTGGTCAGGACGTCTGGTTAATACATGACAGGAGTCATTTCACCAACAGATGTTACAGACAGATTACACTGAGTCCCCTACATATGAACAAGTTCCATTCCAAGAGCTCATTAATAAGTCTGATTTGTTTGTAAGTCCAACAACATTGTCTCGGTACTACTACTATGGTTGAGTGATTCATGTTAAAAGAGCGAGATGTCTGCCATCATTTCACCTCACTCCATTCTCTCAACTATTTTTACTTTTGTGTCATCATTATTGCTCTGCATTTCTTAGCAGCACCAGCTGAATCGGTGCTGCTTTTACGCTCGCTTCCAGACATCCTGGGACGCATTCTGCACACACGTGATGATGTATGCCAGACATCTGATAACACATTCATGTTTGTATCTTTGAAAGTGTGTAACTCAAATGTTCATATGTAGGGGACTCACTGGATTTTACTTATAATTCACTATATCACAATTCCAGTGGGTCAAAGGTTTACAGACACTCAATTGACTGAAACAGCTTGGCAAATTCTAGAGAATGATGTCATGGCTTTAGAAGCTTTTAATAGACTAATTGACATCATGGGAGTCAGTTGGAGGTGTTCCTATGGGTGTATTTTAAAGCCTTTCTTTAAACTCAGCGCCTCTTTGTTTGACATCATGGAAGAATCCAAAGAAATCAGTCAAGACATCAGAAAAACTCTATGGACCTCCATAAGTCTGCTCCATTCTTGGGAACAACTTTCAAATGACTGAAGGTACCACATGATTACCCGGGTGATGCTGTAACCTCTCGCAGCCGGAGGTGTCGAGAGAGCTGATTGGCCGAGCCTCTCTCAGAGGGGAGGGATGAGAGGTACTAAGTGCTCCCACATTAATCACGGCTCTACAGCCAATCAGGGGAGTCTGTGAGCTCACGCAAGCGAAAGGAGCGGATAGCGCTGTCCCCTGAATGTGTTACTCCGCACCCAATGGTGCGTGAGCGAGCAGTTTGAAAAGATGCAATCGGTGACATCACGTGGGTCGGAGGAAACACGTGATAGTCTGCGGCCCTCCCGACTGAGTGGTAGTAGTAGCTTAATGTGGGAGCCCCTTAGTGACTGGGAGGAATTGGACACGACTAAATTAGGGAGAAAATCAGAGAAAAATCAAAAAATAAATAAAAATACTACACGAGTATAATCACCATGGGACCACAGAGACATCATAACTTTGTTACAAAAAGTACATATCAATCCCAGGACAACAAGTACAAAAGTATCTACATACCACAGTAAAGCGAGGCTGATATTGAGGTAACCTGAAAGGCTGCACAGCAAGGAAGAAGACACTGCTCCAAAACCACCAAAAAAAATGCTGTCAGTCTGAAGCTGCACAACACAAAGATCTTATGTTGTGGAGAAAAGTCCTCTGGTCTGATGAAACAAAAATGGAACTGTTTGGTCATCATTATGTCTGGAAGGAAAAGGTGGAGGTTTGCAAGCTGAAGTACACCATCAAACCTGTGAAGCACAAAGGTGTGACAGCATCATGTCGTGGAGGTGCTTTACTCCAGGAAGGACTTGCACTTCACAAAACAGATGGCATCATGAGAGAGGAAGATTATGTGGCTATTTTAAAGCAACATCTCAGGACATCAGACGGGACATTAAAGTTTGGTCTGCCACATGAATAACGACCCCAAGCACACCTCAAAAGCTATGTGTGAGTGAGGAGGCCTACAAACCTGCCCCAGTTACACCAGTTCTATCAGGAGGAACGAGCGAAAACTCCAGCAGCTTTACTAAGGAGCATGTGGAAGGCGACTCTAAACATCTTACACAATTTAAAGGCAATGTTACCCAACACTAACTCAGTGTGTGTAAAGTTCTGAACCACTGGGAATGTGATTTGCAATTTAAACTGAAATAAATCTTTCTCTCTGCTATTATTCTGACATTTTACATTCTTAAAATAAAGCAGTGGTCCTCACTGGCCTGAGACGGGGAACGTTTACTCAGATTAAATATCTTGGGAAGTGTGGAAAACGGATTTTATATAGATTTGGCTAAGGTGTGTGTAAACTCCCGACTTCTCTCTCTCTCTATCTCTCTCTACATATTTCAGTTTTACTCTCTTTCTCTCTCTCTCTGTCTCTGTTTCTGTCTCTCTTTGTTTCACTCTTAATCATTGTCTGTCTCTCTCGCTCTCTCTGACATGAAGCTCTCAGTGACTCTATAAATATTTGAGCACCACACTGATAATCTTGTACTCTTTTTATTATCATACTGCATTCAGCCAATCAGATTGATCCCCTGTGTCACATGATGTCCACTTGAAGTAATCCTCTTAGAGCTGACATGCCTGTACAGGGATGAGTATGTTAGCCCTGTGTACGGTGCTCACTTCCCCTCGTCCACTTTCCCTTAGACACGCGCTTTACATATATATACTTAAACACAGCGAGAAAGACAGACAGACAGACAGACAGACGGACAGAATGTATCAGACGGGGAATGATTTGCTCCTGTAAGTTGTATGTAGGTTTGGGTTCATGTTGTGTGTTTGTGTGTGTGTGTGTGTGTGTGTAAGTGTATAAAAACAGAGGAAACCCATCAGAGAGGAAGTTACAGCTACAGGAAGTGGAACAATGTGACTCTCACACAGTGCTAAACACACACACACACACACTTGCACTTGTACACTCATGCATGAAATGTCATAGACTTAATAAAGTGTGACTGGATGTATATAATAAAATAAAGATTAGGATAAAAATAAATAAATAAATAAAAACTATATATTATATATATATAGTTTGTGTATATATATATATATATATTGGAATGTGTGTGTGTGTGTGTGTGTGTGTGTGTTTGGGCTGAGCAACTCAGCCCTCTGTCTTCCTGTCTGTCTCATCGCCTGTCTCTGTGTCTGTCTGTCTGTCTGTATGGAGGGTGTCATTATTAGTAAATGTTAAAGGAAAGGAAATGAGCTTTCAGTAATTTATACTTATAATTTGTTTGTTTACAGACATATATATTCACAGATGCTGCAGATCAGGAGATCAGCTCTAGAGGTAATGAAAACACACACACACACACACACACACAAACGCACACAAACACTGAATGAATGTCCCTTGAAGAAAAACTTCAGAAGTCACAACTTTCCCTATAGCTATATGTTTGTGTGTGTGTGTGTGTGTGTGTGTGTGTTTAAAGGGTTCAACCTCGTTGTCACCAGTTGCTCACCCGAACACACTCGTGAGGCTCTCTCCTGTAAGATGGCTGCTGAGTATGATCACTTCATGGCGTCTGATAAACAGTGAGTGTGTTACTCCAGTTAGCCGAAGGAGCCACTTTTTGCGATAAAGTTAGCAAGTTAGTTGTGTTTAGCATTAGCATTGTAGCCATTCTGTTGCAGGGTGTTTCAGTCTTCCACTTAAATTCATTAATTCCTTAAGGCTCCATCCACAGTACCATCAGGATATTTGAGAGATAGTTTGGTTTTAGTGTGTGTGTGTGTGTGTGTGTGTGTGTGTGTGTGCTGTGTTATGCAGATGGCTGTGTCATGTAGATGATGATAACTACCTGAACCCTCGTGCGCTGCTCTCTCTCCTCTCTGGATTCTCATTGGACAGAGATGTGTATGTGGGTAAACCTAGTCTGGATCGACCAATCAGAGCCCAGGAGCTGCTGCCTAGCAACAAGACGGTAAGCAATATCCCATAATGTACCACAAATAGTATTAAAAAGCATTTAGTAATATTGAACATCACATAAATTCTGAACGATTACCTCTGATAATTGAATAACTCCTAGTCTGTGTGTGTGTATATGTGTGTGTGTGTTTGTGTGTGTGTGTGTTTGTGTGTGTGTGTGTGTGTTCTCAGCGTGATGTGCAGTTCTGGTTTGCTACAGGAGGGGCAGGGTTCTGTCTCAACAGGAAGTTAGCAGAAAAGATGGCTCCTTGGGCGAGGTCTGATTCATTTATACATTTTCAGTATAAATCATTTATCTACATAACACTGAGAGGATGAGGAGACATGAACGAGTGTGTGTGTGTGTGTGTGTGTGTGCGTGCAGTGGGTCCAGGTTAGAACACACCTCAGCTGTAATCAGACTTCCCGATGACTGTGTGATCGGATTCATTGTGGAGAGGCGACTGGGCGTGTCCATGATCCACAGCAACTTGTTCCACTCTCACCTGGAGAACCTCCAGCTGCTCACACCTGCACAGATCCTCACACAGGTCAGGATCACAATCAATCAGCTGCGACCGCATCACTCAGACTCACACACGTCAGCCAATCAGCTGAGACGTCACTCATGTCATGTGATACGACACAGATGTTTAACATGTGTGTGTGTGTGTGTGTGTGTGTAGGTTACTCTGAGTTATGGGCTGTTTGAGAATAAGATGAACAGTGTTGGACTGAAGGGAGGTTTCAGTACGGAGGAGGATCCATCCAGGTAACGTCCTGTTCTTTTGTCTGTTTTTATCCTGATCTAATCTACATAGTAATAATCAGATTACAGTGAGAATGAATGATTAAATATGATTGGACTAAAAAGGGTTAACTGCATTAGATATAATGCTATAATGAGATGCCAGAATTTCTGATTTTGATCAAACTATAACATCAGACATAATCAGATAATATAATCAGATACACACATGGATTATGCAATAAAATGTATTTAGATTATAATTAGATTGTTTTAAAATACACATTATATCGAAATCTGGTGTATGGTTATATAGACATAATTACATATTTTGAAAGTTTAAAAGACATGAAAACATATAATCAGACTGTAATTAGACTATAGAACAATAATAATTAGCTTACACATTCACATTCTGATTACTCTGATTACTAGTTAGACGGGAATCAGACTATAATAAGAATGTATAATTAAATACTAATGTTAAAATCTCTGTCATCAAATATAAACAGAAAAATAATTTGTTATTTAATCAGATTATGATCAAACCTGATGATCAGACATACTTCAGATTATAATCCATTGATGTGATCAGAATCAGGTGCAGTAATCGGATTTGTGACTGATTTATTGTGCACTTTGTTTTGCAGGTTTAAAACACTGCACTGTTTCCTCTACCCTCTGACCAGCTGGTGTCCACCAACATGAAGACACTTCAATTCCCAGAATCCTCCTGGAGGAAATCTCACACACTCGGACACACCCACAGCATGCACCATATATCCCCATCACTGTGTTCTCTCTGTCCACGTGTCATTCCAGAGGAGACCACAAGGGAGCGACGCACCTCTATCAGCACTTTATCAGATGTTTTCTTGCAGATCTCTTTGTTTCGTGTTCTCTGTGGTTCTGGAACTAAAATGTTTTAGAACATGGTCTCATGTTGTCGCAAACGCTCTTTGTTCTGTAACTGCTTATAATTCACGGCACAGTGTAAGAGCAAGATGATGCCTATTCATTACTATATGTCATGGGTGGCGAACCCGCGGCTTCTGCGGCTCTTCAATCTCTCTCTCCGCATCTTCTGTGTTTACAATCGCAATTTATTTTTAAAATGTCAAAACATAATTTTGCAATAAAGGGGTATGTATTTAAATGCATGTATTTAACTGTATTTAAATGTATTTAAACAAATCTAATTAGAATTTTTAATACATATTTTTTATTAGTAGTAGGATTTTTTACACAAATACGAAGATGAGCACAGAACATTTTTATCTGAATGGGAGGATTCATATTTTTTTTTGTTGAAAGAAACGGAAAGCCTTTCTGCTTGATATGCCACTCGTCGTTGTCGAATTCCGTTGCTTCAAATCTTGAGCGCCATTTCACTTCACTCCATTCTACCGTAGCCCGGGAATTTCCCAAAGGCAGTGAACTTCACAAACACAAGGTAAAGGCACTAAAATGTCAGTCAGAAAAGCAAACTCAGCTTTACCAAGCATTCAGAGACAATCACATTAGCGTCATATCAACTAGCATGGAACAGTGCTCATGAAAAAAGGCCATACCTTAAAGGAGAATTTGTTACAAAGTGCCTTAGTGATGCTGGTGCTATTCTTTGACACTGAAACAAATGAAATCACAACTGAATACAACCCAGACCTAAAAAATATTGTAGAAACCAAGAACTGTCAGGTGTCCCACTGAGTCAAATAAAAGGAGGTAGGCTGACTTAAATCCATGAAAACTATTGTGTTATAAGTTGTGATACTGCTGTTTGCACATCTGTTGTGTGGCTCTTTGCAGTGATAAAGTATTTTTTTTTGGCTTATTATGGCAAACAGGTTCGCCACCCCTTGTATATGTTCACATCCCCCATAGACTATCTACATCTGCCTCTGGTGTTTAGTTACACTTTGCTGTGGTGGTTCATGTGGTGGTTCATGCCAGAACCCAGTGTTTATTCACACCCGATTCTGGTGTTTATTCACACCTAAATGTTGTCTATTCACACTTGAAAGTGGTGATTATCAAACCCGAACACAGTGTTTATTCACACCTGACTGAGGCGTTGTATGTGTGTCAGAGGTCAGAGTGGTGTAATCTTATCCATAATTCAACACAATCTCACTCGTGTCTACGGTTCTGCAGGGAGATCCTCTACATGTGCGCTGGAAGAACAACAAAACACCTCCGAACAAATGTTTACCGACCCCAGTGTGTGCAGGCTGATTGTTACAGCTTTGCAGCGTAGATAGTGTTTACATTTATTACAGTGTGCTGAAGTGTTTAGTGCTCAGACTCCTGAGAGAAAGCACTTACAGGAGAGAGAGAGAGGGAGAGAGAGAATGCGTTTTACACATTTACTCCAGACAAATTGTACCCTGGAATAACAATAAAACCCCTCATTTAGTTTAAACAGGAAAACACACACACACACACACACACGACTGCGTATTGAGTGTAACCATAATAATTTGTACAGAGACAGAGGGTTTTTCATAAAATGTCAATAAATTGTGATTTATTTAGTTTAATTATAGGACGAGTGTGGCTGCTGTGAGAAATGACCTTACGCATTAATCACCGAAAACTCCCTCATGTCTCTTTATAGAACCGAAATAAAAGCTTCATGTGCAGTAACATCTGTCTCACACACACACACTAAAGCCTGTGTTACACACTCTGAGGGTTTATTAATGACATGACACACACATACACACACCAGTGTTCAGACCTCAGGCAGGGTACACTCTGGACAGGGGGCTGATCCATCGCAGGACACACACACACACACACACGATTTCGGAAGGCTAATTAGCTTAATCTACATGTGTTTGGACTGTGGGAGGAAACCGGAGTATGTGGAGGAAACCCACCAAGCACAGGGAGAACATGCACTCAGACCCCGAGGTGGGAATCGAAGCCGAACCCTGGAGGTGCAATGCGACAGTACTAACCACTACACCATCTTACCATAGCTTAGTTTATTACCAAATACTACACTAAATATTCATACTATATCAGTAATAGTTTTACTGTAATACAAACATGAAATTCATGATTTCAGCTTGAAGACATTTTTATATTAACCGGACTATCTTAAATAGAAATTCCAGCTCTACAGCATGATTGTTTGTGACCCCTTTGTGATCACTTGGCTCACTGAGAGCTGTGGTTCGCTGTTGCCTCCTGGCATCATGAGAGAAACGCCACTGAAGCAGACGCTTAACTCAAGCAACTTTCCTCACAGCAATATGGAGCACTAGAGCTACACTATATAGCACGGGTGTGTCTCTAACCACGTCACTGCGTCTACAGCGCCAATGATGTTTGTCCTCGAGCCTCGGCTGATTGTGTTTAAGGTCTCCATGAGTGTAATGAGAGGTGTTGAGTTGCTCTGCGCTGAAGATACAAATGAAAACACAGGTTCTTTAGGGGACATTTAAGGCTGTGTTTCATTTGGAGCACTGATGTGTGGAGCACTGAACAGGTCTCATATGCCAGTAAAGTCATAAAGATCGATCGTAAAGCAGCTCCCCTCAGCGTCGTGTGTGTAATTATCAGTTCTGTTGGAGTAATTGTTCCCTGCTCACCGCACTGTATTGAACACACCGCTGATGGTGTGTGTAATGGCGTGCTTTATAGCTTGTGGTCAGCGATGGTCACCCCGAGACTCAGCTTTTCATTAGCTCAGACCCTGTGTGTGTGTGTGTGTGTGTGTGTGTGTAATCGACTGTAAACATAAAATGCTTTTAATATGAGAGCAGATAGATCGGTGCTTTGTGGTGACATGGAAACAGAACAGAACCTGAGGCGTAACATTTTCTTTCCATCTTTTGAACCATGGTTTTTGGTTCCTGTTTAACAGGAACTATGGCTTCTGAGAAGGCGGGGCAATCTGCACTACACCATGCACCAATTTGAGAGAACACGCGCGATTCTTAATGCATTTCTTTCAGTTAAGAATTAAACTATAAATCTTGTGTGTCTGGAGGTGTAATTTATTCAGGTTTTGTTGCTATACCTATAAAATCACGCTAATTCATAGCTCCGCCCCTTATTTCCACATATAGACTCAGACTCATTATTCTTTTCTTGCGCTCACACACCTTATAAAGGAGAACTGTTAAGAGCAGTGGAATAATAATAAACAGTGTGAAGTGATGTTATAGACAAACAGGGTCTTTGTGTGTCTGTGTGTGTGTGTGTGTGGGGGGGGGGGGTTGAGTCTTGGCACACGACCTGCCTTGCTTCTGCGCTCTGTTACCATAGAAACCAGAGTACCAGTGTCAGTGATGGAGAGAGAGGGAGAGAGGAAGAGAGAGAGAGAGAGAGAGAGAGAGAGAGAGAAGAAAAAGAGAATAGCTAACAGGTATAAGAGGAGGACAGAATGAAGAGGCTGAGCAGGGAGAGAAGTGAAAGAACGTGACTGAAAATGGAGGTGTGAAGGAGAGAAGTGAGAATGGGAGGATAACCTGGAAATAAAATATCTTGAATGAATACAAGAAAAACATCAGTTCACATTCCAGATGTTTACGACAAAGAAAAAGTTAAATGATCTGAAGGTGAACTTATCGTTCTTCTTTATGGATGGACAGATAGAGTCTGAATGAAGGACAGAGAAAGAGACAGAGCGAGTAGGGGACAGGTATACAGAGAGAAAGAGACAGATAAAGAGAGTGGGAGAGAAAGACAGATGGGGAAAGAGACAGAGTGAGTGAAAGTGAGGGATTGAGAGAGAGAGAGATGGTGTTTCCCTCCAGCAATGCAAAAATTAACACATATTTAATTTAATGCAAAATCGTCTATCAGGCAGCACTCTCTTCTTCTTCTTCTTCTTCTTCTTCCTCTTCTTCTTCTTCTTCTTCTTCTTCTTCTTCTTCTTCCTCCTAATCAGTGTTGTACCTGAATCAGACAAAACTACTACCTGTGTTTACATGGACCCTGATATCTCACTAATAACGGGAATTAAAGTCCAATCAGAGCGTAATCACCTCAGTGGCAACTGTCTGATCCGATCCGGCCCGATCTGAGTGAATGTTCAGTGGGAATGAGACCAGTAAAGCTGTCTTTATATTCATACACATTGTAAACACCTGATCTATCTTTTTTTCTCACCCACATGGGGGTAACACTAGGGTGTGTGTTGAGTTTCCATGAGGGGAATTTAGGTTCTATTGAAGGCCGCTGTAGGGCTCCTGTCAAGGAGAAGTGGGAGAAAATGGTTGCAGTTTTGTAACTCTCCAGCTGGTGGCACTATTGTACTGATTCAAATTTTACTTGACACATACACAGCCATGCACAGTATGAATGCAGTGATGTTCTTATACAACTGACCATTGGCCCAAAATATAAATAGAATTAAACTAAAGATAGAATAAATAATAATTAAAAAAAAACATTAATTTCGAAATTAAGGGATGTAAATAAAATAGACTTAAAGTAGAAGTTTAAATTGCGCATGAACATGTTTTACAAAATAAAAGTGTAAACTATGAAAAGTACAAAGATATAAAAGTGTAGTGTGTAGCATGAGTGTAGTGTGTGTGTGTGT
>JAQMYJ010000023.1:42540683-42546200 GCA_030014305.1 Clarias laeviceps | reverse complement strand
AGAGGGAGAGCGAGAGAGAGAGAGGGAGAGAGGGAGAGGGAGAGAGAGAGAGAGAGAGAACGGTGAAATTAATGAACACGTCTCCAATTACATTCTTCACATGAGTCATTCACATGCTTACCTATTCAACTGTGTGTGTGTGTGTGTGTGTGTGTGTGTGTGTGTGTGTGTGTGTGCTCTTATTCCTCATGGGGAATTTGACGTCTCTGCATGACGTTAAAGCCGAGCTTTGAATTAAATGCTATTCCTCAGCCTCCATCCCACTTCTTGGAAATAATGACTCAGACAGCTAACGCTAACATTAGCGGAGCGCCTACGTAGCTAGTTAGCTTAGCTAACGCTTATAAAACAGGCTGTTAAAACTGAGCAACAGATTAAAGTAAAACACTGAATAAATGCGTGGAGAAGCAGAACGAGTGCAGGAGCTGGCGCGCGGGTCTGAATGCGCGCGGTTGGGTTGCCAGGGGATGTGTGTGTGTGTGTGTGGGGGGGGGGGGCGGGGGCGTCCTCGGGGCAGATGTGATGAGTCAGAAATAATCTATTAAAGACTTTCTGAGTCACGATTGTGATTGACTGATATTATAAACTCACAAGCCCCGCCCACTGACGCAACAAGCAACAACATCTGGACAGGTGACTAAGAACAGCTCTTGATAGTAAGATCAGGCTTTGACCCATATGCATGTGAGAGAGAGAGAGAGATGGTTGTCACATTTTGAGCTGTAATTGCCCTGTCAGAGGGGCAGGAAATGGGAGACATATTGCTGATAGTAATTGGCCCAAGAGAAGTGACTACAGCACACACACACACACACACACACAGAAGGAGAGAGAAAACCTGGCCAGGTTTTGCAGTCGGGTTAACATACGGTCTACCGCTCTGCTAGAATGCTGCCACCCTCCAAAGCACATACAGACAGGCATGTCAGCCTCTCTCTCTGTCTCACACTCACACACACTCACACACACACACACACACACACACACAGACATAGCGCTCCTCCTGCAATCGTGCCTAATTTGCCATTTCCCTGGTGCTTTAAAGGCTCTTTATTCTCCATCCAAAATGTGTGTGTGTGTGTGTGTGTGTGTGTGTGTAAAAGCCGTTCATATTCATTCCACAGGGTTCTAAAGATTAACAGGGTAGACAAGTTTCTCCACTCCAGGTTTCTCAGGAGCTAATGGTTTCCACGGCAACAGCCAGTGTCAGTGAGGATGAGGATGAGGTTGAGGATGAAGATGGTGATCCCGAACTTTATCAATCACCTGATGTAATTTGTGTGTAATGAGATGTAGAGATGACACTCTTCCAGGGTGTGGGTTTGCTTTGGTTCTGTAATTGTTGACTCTAGCACATTTGCCTCTTTGCACAAAATATTGGCACCCCTCTGCACTGGAACACGTGGAACTACATGGATTCAACATTTTTACTGAATCCATTCTGTTATGTGCTGCATATGCTCTCTCTCTCTCCTCTCTCTCTCCCTCCCTCTCTCTCCCTCTCTCTCTCTCTCTCTCTCTCTCTGTTTGAAATGTAAATCTCCTCAGCAGTTCTGCCAGCTAATGAAGCTGACGAACCCCTTTAATTACAGAGAGAGCGAGAGAGAAGGTGAGCTGATGGACCTGAAGTGAGACTTGACCAGGCATGGACACGGAGAGTAGCATAGTGTGTGTGTGTGTGTGTGTGTGTGTGTAAGAACGTGAATAAGACCTGAGATCGATACAAATTCAGAGCCTAAATCCTGAATGGACAATTACTGCACTCGACAGTGTGAGGAAGGGAACAGGACTTCAGGATTGAACGCCGCAGCTCCGTCGCTATCAGAGCCGTGTTTCTGTATGTAGTGAGAGGCTGAGCGCTGCCTGAGGACTCTCATAAATAAATAGCTAATCCACACTACAGACTGCTGATAGAGTGCCTTCTGATTTCCAATGCTGTGATGTGATTGGCTACAGCCTGGCTTCTTCTTCATTGTTCTTCGGCAGTTGGTATCCAATAGGTCGCGTTGCCGCCACCTGTAGATCTCACCCTCGCTCATCTTGCCGGCCTTTTAAAGCTAATTTTCTGGTCCCCTAATAAACCATTAAATGCTTACTTCTCTGATCTTGTCTTCTCTTGCCTCTGTGGTTCTTGACGTTTACCAGCATTTGGGATCCACTATGTTATATTAACGCCACCTTCTGATCTTAATCTCCCTCATCTTGCTTTCAGTTTATATCATGTTTTCAGTCCATTATATTTAGGTATGACTATGTGATTGGCTACAGAGTGGCTGTGATGTGATTGGCCTCAGTGTGGCTGTGATGTGACTGCATCCAGCTTTGCTTGACATGATTGGCTCTCTGTGAACACGCCAGGTCTGCCTGTGTGTAGTATTTTTCCAAGAGAACTAGTGCTCCCACAATCAACTAAATGAGGAGAGAACAATAAACAGCCCACAAAATGTGGTTAATCACCTTTCCTGTTCATCTGTAGCCACTGAATGAGTTCTTGAATTGAGAAAATAACCTCCATCACGGCTCCAAATCTCTTTTATGTTGATGCTTTGGCCTCATTTATGAGGACAGATTTGGACAGAGTGCCATGGGACCCTGCTACATAAAGTCACAAATGATCCTTTTGTTCCGTCATGGTGAGATTCTCTAAATGTCTTTATAAGCTGCTGGAATATCTGGTCTGGTTCTTTAAGTGAGTAATACGTACAGTGCTCTAACCTCTGTATTCAGTGGAGTGAAGTGATTTCAAAAAGAAAGTGGTTCCATAAAGTTATAACCTTTTATTTTTAAAGCTGATTAAACCTGAATCATCGTGCCAGTGAAAAATGAAGGTCAGAACATAAAACTGAACCTAGAGAGATCATTCTTCTGCTTGGGAACCGAGGTGTGTGGAAGGGTTTCTGTCAGAAGATTTGGCCTCATGATGAAAACAAAATAATTTTCTATGAGCAAAATCAATAACTAAATACATAAGACAACTATCTCAGCTTTTAAATTGCATTGCCTAAAAAATACTTTCTACAGGAAAGTTCTACAGGAAAAGGACACACAGAATATTTAGATGTTTCTCTTGAGAACAAAACTTAAGAGTCTTTTAAGGCACTCATGTTTAAAAAACATGTGACTTCTTTAATTCCCTCAGAATCAATTCTTTTATAAAGCCTAATGTAAGATGACAAATGAGGACAATGAGCTGGACAATGAGGTGGTGTATGTGTCTGAGGTTCTTCACCAGTTCCTCGCCATCATGTGATTTTGAATTGGGATGAACAGGATGCTCGTGGACTTTTTACGTTTCAAAGTTCTCTAAGGGTGAAACTAAAGAACCATGCATGCTTGTAAGAGCGTATGTAGGTGTCCGTTCAGGGATGTTTTACATTAATGTCCTGCTTTATTTGTCCTTTAAACCTGTTATTATGTGTTAATTGTCCTTCATTAAATATTGATTAGATCTTCCGTGTAATTCATCCATCCTCAGGTACTTTCCAGGACAAGAAGGTTCATTCATGCGATCTCCGTCATTAGGTTTCCTCATTTATTTCTGGAGAAAGCAATTCAATTTCCTACATGGTGTAATTTCAGGAGGAACTTTTTCCCTGAGGGTAAAGAAGAGGGTTAGACATCAGGTGACGCACTACCATGCTGAAGAACAGAAGAACAATGGAATCAATGCAGCATGATGGATTAGAGAAGCACAGTAATGGGAGAGAGAAGTCTATAAACATGGAGGAAGCATGATGTAATGATTAGAACAGTGGATCTGGGTGTGTACTCAGGACATTTCCAATCTTTCCCATCAGGGATCTATAAATGATCCAGTGAGAAGGGCTTGTGGGTTTTTTAGCAATCAGAGCTCACCAGAGCAGGGTTTGTTCTCCAGAGATCTTACAACAAAGTCTGTAAAACTAAATCAATAGGAGAAAACAAACAGTTAGTTGTGTGGTTGTGTACAGGAGGTTGTTGAACTGTTGACGTTAAAGGCATTTTAAAGATTTACCACAAGATGTTTTATAGAAAGAAATAAAGAATTGATTCACTGGAAAGTTCAACAGCAAGATGGTACACCTAAAGCAGATGGATAGTTCCATCACGTCTCAGTGATTAAAGCTCTCGGAAAAGCCGAGTGACATGTAATGTATAACAGACAGATACTGTATGTCCCCGTGTTCTGCCCGGGCGAATACGACGGATTTAAAGACCCTCCAGAATGCGGACAGTCCGAGAGCAAGACAGGACGCCTGGGAATTAGTGACGGGTCGTCTGTGAACGAGTCGGCTCTGTGAATCGGATAAGCCTGAGAGACGAAAGCTGTTATTGTTGCAGTGTTGCAGCCATCAATCAAACTGTTTCCATAGAAACTGCTTTTCAACATCTTTGCTCTTTGTTATCGTGGATTTGATCATCATTAGGAAGCAGTTTTTTCCATCAAGATAAGTGTCATGCTAACTTTTGATGTTGGTCTTGTTAATGAAATTAAATTTCTTGATCTGTTCAAGGAACTCATGAAAGTCGGCAGTTTTCTCTGATGAGATTTACATTAAACTTGGAACTTGCAACAAATTCCTCACATCATCAGTGTTTATTCAAAAATCTGGTCTCACTCTCAAAATATCAAAAATATAGAATTTGGAAGATTAAGGTGATTCAAATGATCTGACATAAACAGTGTCCGCATCACTATTATCACTATTACAACCAAACAAACACTACATCACGAAGACTCCTCTGTGGTATTTAACCTCAAACACCTGCACCATCTAGTTTAACTCTAAACACCTTCCAAATGACCACAATAACCAAACTAACGTCAGACATTATCCAAATAAACAAAGACCATCCAATTTAACATCAAACATATACCACCAAATTAACATCAGTCTCCAGCACCATTGAACAGCCGCACTGCTGTCTGCTGTAAGTCCATAAGTGTTGTTATAAATACCGCCTGTAACAATGACAAACTCTAAAGCTGCAAACACACTTCTCCTCACTGCAGATGTTCCTTCCTGACTTTGTTAAAGTTCTCACGTCATGTGCTGTTAAAATAACTCACCAGTAAAAGAAAGTTTAAAGTGTAGACGTATGAAGGACGATAGAAGTAGAGACACAGTAGAAGAGGCGGTTCTCCTGGGAACGTCTTGGTCTGTCTCAAAGCCTCTTCAATCCTTGACCTTTTTATACCTTATTCCTGTTTTAATATAAAATTGAGCTCTGCCGTGTTCAAGAGTTTCTCTCTCAGTGACATCATCCGCGATCTGTCGGTTTGTTGTCGGGTGATTTTCCACACACGTGAAATTTTCTTTCACTACAAGATGTCCTTAAAGCACTGGCAGGATTTTACACATTATATAAACGAGAGATTGAACGCAACACTTTAGGGTTCCCCTGAGAGGACTTTTACAGGTTATGTGGAGAAAGAATCCAGCATTCAAGAGGCATTCGTAATCCAGTGAATCCTTTTTACAAAGAGTGCAAGAAGGAGCAAAGCCAAATGTTAAACCCCTGACAGGTTGTTGTGAA
>JAQMYJ010000023.1:42506777-42518587 GCA_030014305.1 Clarias laeviceps | reverse complement strand
GTTCCCATAGCGTTTTCACGCAGCATCTCATTCCCGCCTTTTCAGGGAACAGGGTTACAGCAAAGTAACCCGAGACGGTATATATCTTAAATGAATAAACAGTCAGCGATGTGTTATTATAGGAAAATTATCAACACATGAGTGGTGACAGTAGCACTGCTTCACTAAGTAGTTTACTGTAACACACAGATAGTCTTTATTACTGTGTGTATTCACTTTAACGGGCAACCGACTCTTCTGTATCTTCTATTTTGTTAATGGCACTATGGGAGGAGTGAGGGTTAAAAAACTGAAAAAAACTGCGTACACATCTACACTACCACTCAAAAGTTTGTACATCCATTCTAATTTCAATTACATTTTATTTGTATAGTGCTTTTAACAGCAGTCGTTGTCACAAAGCAGCTTTACAAAATCAAAAGAAAATTATGGAAAACAGTATGAAATGTGTAAGAAAACTTGTATAAATCATAATGATTTTTTTCAGGAACATCTTTCCTGATGTTTATTTCTTTCTACACTGTAAAACAATACTGAAGGCGTTTATTTATCCAAAATATTGTATCCAAAATATTATCCAATAATCTCCTTTGAACAGTTGATATTGAGATGTTTCTGCTACTTCTGCTCTGTAAAGCTTCATAACGGCTCTAATCTGAGCTGCTGTTTGTTAATTGGTGATTTCTGAGGCTGGTGACTCTAAATGAACTTCTCCTCTGCAGCAGAGGTAACGTTTTGGTCTTGCTTTCCTGGGAAGGTCTTCATGAGAGACAGTTTCATCATGGAGCTTGATGGGTTTTACAAATAAAATACTATCCAACAATACTATTCTTGCAAGAACTTTTCCCGAAAGGCTGATCTTAAAGTCTTAAAATAACTGACTGTGTTGTTGTTACTTAATTACCTAATGCCATATAAGAGTGTAGAAAATAAATCCAAACCTTTGACTGGTACTGTACACCTGTACTTGTCCAGAACCAGCGCTGTCCAGCTTGTCCAATCAGATGTTCACTTGCGTTTTGCTAAATAGAATATTTTTCATAAATCAGTTCCTTCAAATATCCAAACCTTATAAACAAACATTGTTGGCTCATAAATGCCACAGAAACACAGGGCTTGTTTTTATTGCGTGCTTCATTTAAATTTTATGAGTTCCGCCTTGTGACTATGAGGGCTGCAAACTCAATTACTCCTTAAAAAAAACTTTAATTATCTGAAGCAACTGAGCTGCAAAGCATGCACTGTTATTAACATGAGGTTGCATGTCATAAATGTGCAGAATTAATATTCACAGTTCAAAACATGAACTGTTTTTCCTCAAAAGACTAATTTCTGTCTGTTTGTTTTCCCCTTTTTTTCTTACAGACACTGAGGTGAACTGGCAGAACTGCACAAATATCTTGCCATTTCAAGCTACTTTTGAAGAAGAGTGAGGTGAAAAGGTCAGAGGTCATGAGTCACATCATTGAAGATTGATGTTATAACCTTTTAATGTGGAGCATTTAAAATGGGGACGTTGTTTTGCACTTTGTGTCTCCTACAGTGTTGAATGCCCTGAGGACATCCATTTCCTGAAACTGTGACTTTCTAATCCTTTGGCTACCTCTCGATTGAGGCCATGTTTTCCTTTTTTAAGTGCTAATCTCTTTTCTTTTTGCTCTCAGTCAAAGAAAATCCAATCCTCACTCAGAAGAAAATGGCCACCAGAAGATTCAGCCTTTCTAAATCCTCTTTTCATGCCTTCCCATTCATTTTTCTTGGCCTACTTTTCCTCGCACTACCAACATTAGTGAGGGGTGACTGCTGGCTTATTGAGGGCGATAAAGGATATGTGTGGCTGGCGATCTGCAGCCAGAACCAGCCACCGTACGAAACAATCCCCCAGCACATTAACAACACTGTGCATGATCTACGTCTGAATGAAAACAAGCTGAAGGCCATCTTTTACAGCTCCATGAGTCGTTTCACGAATCTCACCGATCTCAATCTCACCAAGAACGAGATCTCCTACATTGAGGATGGTGCCTTTGCAGGACAGGCTAACCTTCAAGTACTACAATTAGGCTACAACAAGCTAACAAACCTTACGGAAGGGATGCTACGAGGCCTGGGAAGAATGCAGTGCTTATTTTTGCAACACAACCTCATAGAGGTGATTGCCTCCAATGCTTTCTGGGAGTGTCCCAGTCTAAGCAGCCTTGACCTGTCCTCCAACAAGCTGGCCAAGCTGGACCACTCCACCTTCACAGTTCTCGGACGCCTAATGGTGTGTGAGCTGGCTGGAAATCCTTTTCACTGTGGCTGTGAGCTGTATAGCTTCCTCAACTGGCTGGATGCTTTTAATAATGTCACACACACTTACGACAGGCTGCAATGCGAAACCCCAAAGGAACTCTCTGGATATCCTTTGCTAAGTCCAATGGCCAGCCACATCCGCAACGCCCACTCTATCTTATCATCCATTTGCAAAGATGGAGTCATTATTCCTGGAATGACCTCCCTACCTCCAGATTTGGATTCTTCTGGAATAGGTCCAGATCTCCCTGACCAGATGGGACCATACCATCAACCCACAACCTCATCAACTGCGATTCCATCCTACAGCCCTAGCATCAGGCTGCATTCTGTTTCTCTTTCATCAGCCTCGTTACTTGTTCAGATCCCTCGACCTTACAGCAAGATGTACATCCTAGTGCAGTACAATAACAGCTATGTGTCTGATATTATGAACCTTAAGAAAAAGAAAGAGATAGTCACACTTAACACACTGAAACCCCACACAGATTATACTTTTTGTGTCGCCTCAATTCGTAACTCACAGCGCTACAACCACACTTGTTTAAATTTTGCCACAAGATCTCCAGGACCTGATGATCTGCGTGCTGGGCCGTCGACCACCACCCACTACATAATGACCATTCTGGGCTGTCTGTTCGGCATGGTCATCGTGTTGGGTTTGGTGTACTACTGCCTACGCAGGCGGCGGATTCAGGAGGAGAAAGAGAACTCTATAAGTGTTAAGAAAACTATCTTAGAAATGCGCTATGGCCCTGAGGCAGCAGCTGCAGCTGCCAAAGACCCCTCAGTGCTGCAAAAGCTCCAGGAACAAGTTCACCATCAGCACTTCCACAGCAAGTTGCCCCAGTCCACATCCTCTAGCATGGGGATGCTTCACAGTTCTGCCAACACCAGTTCCTCTCGGCTCTCCACACTTCCCCAGACTGACAAGTTGTCAACTGCTTTCTCTGAAGCTATGACCAGCAGTAAGGGAAACTACATGGATGTGCGAGGGGAGGAACGTATAAAGGATGGAGCTATGCCAGTTTTAGAGGATGAAATAAGGAGGGAAGTTAATGGAATCGATACAGGAGAAGAGGACTCAGATGACGCTGGCCGAGGATCAACTTCTGAGATCTCAACCATCGCAAAGGAGGTGGACAAAGTGAACCAAATCATAAACAACTGCATAGATGCATTAAAGCTGGACTCCGGAGTTACAGCCACTGCAGCTGAAAACTCCTCTTCTCCACCCCTGCCATGTAGCACCTCCTCCAGAGGACTCATTCCACTTTCTCCAATACCAGCGGACACATGTCCAATCATGTCTTCTCCTAAAATCCCCCATCTACCCCCTGTGCCTCTAGTCATGCCTCTGTCAGAAAGACCAGGAATCAGTGGCGGAGGTTTTCTATCCCCACCCTACAGAGACCCACCTCCTGTTACAGCAGCACGGCCTCTACAGCGGCAGCTGAGTGCCGATGCAGCTGTTGTTGCTCTCAATGTGAAGAACCGTTGCAGTGGCTCCTCTGGAGCACCCAGTAAGACTACTCGTGTCTTTAGCTTAGATGTTCCTGAACCTCGGAGTCCAGATTCCTGCAAGTTTCCAGAAAAAGCCAGTCCAGTTCGGTGCGGGGATCCCCTCGATAGGCTCCCTCTGGTGGGGGTTCAAGGGGGCAATAACAGCAGGGGAGAAGGTGGCAACGGGGGAGGAGGGGGAGCCGGTGGTGGCAGTGGTGGTTCGGGTGGATGTGGTGGTGTAGTTCCAGCTCAACAGCACCTCCTGGAGGTGCACCCAGACTACCACTGCTCAGAGCACCGACACTCCTTCCCCGCTCTCTACTATGAGGGTGCCGCCGACTCTCCTGCCCAGAAAGCTTCTTTCCTAAAGCCCCTCTCTCGCACCAAGAGAGACACTGCCTATTCCCAGCTCTCGCCACGGCACCACAACTACTCGGGATACTCCTCCAGCCCCGAGTACTCGTCTGAGACGACTTTGAAGATCTGGGAGCGTTTTCGTCCTTACAAAAAGAGCCCACGTCAGGATGCCTACATAGCAGCCGGACATGCACTTAGGAAGAAAGTGCAGTTTGCGAAGGATGAGGATTTGCATGACATTCTTGACTTTTGGAAAGGGGTGTCTGCACAGCAGAAACTGTAATTCTATCGAGAGGCACTATGGCACAAGGCTGCAGAGAAGAGGCATGTGATTCTTGAGAAAGCTAAGTACTTTGGTCTTCAAGTGCATCCACAGAGACAAGTGTTTGAATGAAGTCTGGATTACACAGTGTACCATGAAAAGAATAGATCATCAATTGGTCAGAATTACACAGAAAGCTGGGTGCTTAAGGAGAGTTCAGAATGACCAAATTTTATTGCTGAAACTTTTTCTTTGTTTTGTCTGCCGTCATTCCAGTTTAATTCTGAAAAAAAAACATGCTCAAGTAAGCGATTAGTGGTTTTTGTGTTATCTCGACTAAGTTTAGGGACAACAGTAAGGCATGGATATTTCGTTAATTGTTCTCAGCTTTAATTGAAAAGATAAATAGCAGGTTTGAATTTAGCACAGGGCAAATTCTGAAAAGAGTGCTCCATCTGTTCACCCGTTCCATTCAATCCAAGCATGTTCACTGACTCGTGACATCTACAAATGTTTCTTCCAGTGAATTGGGCTTGCTTTTCATTGCACAGGCAGGGAATAACTTGTACTTTACATTCAGGAAGCGTAACAGCTCATATTGTTTATTTATTTATTTGTCCTTTCTTGTAGCACAGCTAGTTCTAATTTATTGCTTTCCATATTTTTGCCTGGGGGATTCGCTATTCATTTGTGATTCCCGGAACGAATGCTACCAAAATGTGAGAGAACTGCAGGGGATTTGAGTGAACAAAGATGAAATTAATAAGAGGATTTTGGGTGTGACAGTGCTCTGTCAGACAAGATACGGGCTTTAAGAAACAGCAGCCTTCGATTTGTACAGTTGTACATCATAACACAGATACTTATGCTAATGCAAATGCTATGTTTTTGTCATTACTCTGACATGTGTGTTATTTCCAGTTAGTTCTGTGTTGAACGATGCGTAAGATGGATGCTAATCTAATGTAGTCTTATTCTTTTAATTGGAATGAGATTGAAAAACTAGTCGTGAGTATTGTGAATATTGATTGTCCAGGTGCAGTAAGTCAATGAGATTTACTAACATTATCTGAGGTTTTTATAATATTGATTATAATTATTTCAACGTCCCGGCATGATCGAATACATTTTATTCTCTTACTGCATTCCTTCTAATCCTATAGCGACTTACACTATCTCTACTAGGAAATTAATTTAACATTTTTTAAAATAAGGCACTGTTACACAGAACACTGAGAGAACCTCATCTAGCGTAACCGGGTAAATGACCCCTTTGAAGGTAAGGTGTTAATTTGTAAACGTGCTGATATTAACACTGCCACACTCAACATGAGATTAGAATTTACTGTGCATGGTTTCAGTGGGGTCAGTACCCATAATGCACCTCAGGAGTTTCCAAGTCATCCATAGATTACTGAAATACCAGGAGACCAGGAGGTGCTGGTGATAAGTGGACTAGTGAATAAATCATTCGACCAGAATCACACAACAGGCTTCCCAATATGAACTCGGTTCGCTAATGCAGGAATTAATAGTGCTAGCTTGCTTATTAGCTTAGCTTAGTTGTGTTGTGAAATGTAAAACTTCTGTACTTTCTAGACATCTGACAGTGAATTCACTGTGGTCAGGTTTCAGCCTGGTTAATTACTGTATATCGATCTTTTTGACAAGTGTGCTGAGGGCTTCTGGCATTTAGGACAGACTGAAATACATCCACCGCAGGTGAAAAAAGTCAGCATGGTGTACGGTGCATATGGATCGATACGGCATAATTGAGAATTGACACAGCCAAAAACCAACAGAGCCAGAATTCCCCTGAGCTCTATTTCTAAACTAAAGTCATCTTAGAGAGTCTAAAGGATGGGTCAGGCTCTGGAGTCATTTCCACCTTAAACAAGTTTCTGTAATTGGATATAAGACCTGACCGGCGTTACATTGCCCTTACATCAGAGGTAATAAGATTTAATCCCAACATTAATGTGCACGCTTAGCGGGAAGCTAATTCACGCTGTGTAAGATTAAAGCATTGTGTTCATTTTCCTCTGCGGGTTAAATATATAAAACGCGCAGGCAGGATTAATGCTGCTACAGTGAAATGTAATATGATTATAGTGTAGTTCATTTTCGATTCTCGAGTCTGGTCGTTACCCAGAATGCATTTTTGGTGGATGAATCGAGGAACTGCTCAGTGCTTGCATAAGTACCCTGATACACCAACCACACCATCGAGGTGAGCTGAGAGTCGCTGTGCACAAACCTTCAGCATTTCTGTGAAAATTAATAAAACACCACATCATCATTATTTACATTTAAATTTAGGCATTTGGCAGACGCTCTTATCCAGAGCGACTTACAAAATCGCATTATCATAGTCTTATAGAAAGCATGAACCCCTCCCGAACCTTAGCATACCGCACTGAATATCTTTAAACTAGCAACGTTTTTAGTGTGACAATGAGCCAAGCAGTGCTAATCACCATGTTAACACACGTGTGTTTAAAGGCTGTGTGCAGACCTGAGGTGGTTTCACACCAGAGTCTGCACCAGAACTGACTCACAGGTTTTCTCATCACCACTTTCTCATCTTGGAGGATTCCTGCAAATAAGGAAAATATTTGTTTTGGGATTTTCCATTTGTACGACTTAAAACAAGAAGTAGCACGGCAAGCCCAACCAATCACGTCACTTGATGTGCAGTGCTAAGAGCCACGCTGTATGATTTGTCCTTTTTTAACAGCTTTTAAACGCCCTAATTCTCTAGGAAAACAGAATCATGTTGAGACACTGTTTTATTTTAAAAAGAAAGCAGATGAACTAGACTTGAACAGAGTTAGTGTACATATATTTTTGCTCATAGGACTGATGCTTTTATGCAGATCATGAAGTGAGGTTAACAGTGGCAGAGGTTTGGAGTCTTGGGTTTGACTTGGTGCCGGCACTTCCTGCACTGAACAGCGATAGGGGTCGACTTGCGCCCTGATGGTGTGGTGTGTCAGGATGCTTTGCTTTAAACAGTCCAAGTACTACAACAACAGCTTATTAAGGTAGCACTGTAAAACCCAGGTTTGGAAGCTGAAGTTCTGATCACCTGCTGATCCAAAACTAATCGTACCCCAGAGTTCTGATGACATGTGTCAGGGTCCTGAATCTCCCTCACACTACTGACAAGCTACCGGATGCTAACTGTGACACAAAATTAAAGAACAATCTACTTCATATGGTGGAATTACACACTGTACACACACACACACACACACACACACACACACTGCACACACACAATGTACACAGACTTGATGCATATACTTTTGTACAAACCTCATGTCTTATAGATGATGTTTACAGAGACTTGTGATCTTAAGTGCTTCTTTAGAACGAGGATCTCAGAGAGAGGAGTACCACACACTGAGAAAACACAAACTATTGATTCATTGATTAACTGATTGATTTTGATCTATTAATTTGTTGATTTATTTATATACCTGTACTATTTGAGTAATTCTGCATTTATTGCTCTTTTTAATCTAATGACCTGTTAAAGACTTACACAAAATGTCTGTTTTTTCCCATAATGCCCTCCTGATTATAAATTAAATATGAATCATATTTGAAATATAAATATTAAATTATTAATGCACAAACACTGTTAACATGGCTATTAATCTGCTCTCAACAAGTGTAACACGGCGTAAATAAGTGTGTGTGTGCGCGTGTGCGTGTGTGGGTGAGGGTTCCTCAACACATCCAATTGGAGAACGCTTTAACGTTTAACCTTATAGCAGACAGGTTCTCTTTTAGAGAAAATATTAAGTAGAACATCTTTAGAAAGTGTGTGTGTGTGTGTGTGTGTGTAAGTGTATCCTTAACGACCTTTCCCTCTCACAGATGAATTAGCGCGTAATGTTTAGCATTAGCGAGGGAATGAGGCTGTTATTTGTGTAGCCCTGGGCGTCTCTCTGTATTTGACAGTAACACAGCTGTAACATTTCCTCCGTCGACTTTAATCTCCTCTCTCTGCTCGTCTGCAGCTGCAAACGCTCACAAATAAAGCCGGGTTATTTCATTTCTCTTTCATTTTATCGTCTTTTTTCCTCACTGCAAGCAGGTTAGTGTGAGGTTGGAGTCCAGTGACTCGCTGCTCTGATATTAAATTTAATTCTCCAGAAAATCTGGTAAGAGAAAGTCACGGTGATGTCGTGTCCTCAAACAAGTTTTATTTTTGATTGTTTGCTTGTTGTCTTTTGTTTGTTGATGGATTGGAAATGTCCACCTGTAATATTCTCAGTTGGTTCACAATCTCTAACCAAACTAAATAAATTTACAGAAAAATAAGAACAGGACAGGACAGGACAGAGTAGCGGAGTGCAGGACTTTATTATATTCACCTGCACCTTGTTAAGTTTAATTAGCCTGTCTATTTAAGGTCCTTCAGTTACGGCTTGTCTTACTGGACTGTTTTACTTTACTGTCATCGCCGTCCCCAAGTGTTTGTGTTTATGTTTTTTTATATGTCACTTTGTTCTCTTTGCCATAGTTGTGATTAGCATTAGCATTTGCCGTAGCTCCTAACCAAGGTTTAGTTTTCAGGTTCCTGTTTGTTTTTAGTATTTAGAATTTATTATAATATTCCGATCTAATTTAATAAATCTCATCTGCAGTTTTTTCCTGCCTCTCCTCCATACGTATCAGGTCCAAATGAGAAAAGATACAATATTTATTAGCACCTAATAAACAGAACTTATGACACCATACACTGAGTTTACACTCAACCAAATACAGCATGTTCCTGTGTGTGTGCACGCACGCGCACATGTGAGTGTGTTTCTTATAAACCTATTTTAAAAGCTCAAATTAAGAAGCTGTTATACTTGTGGTGGTTAAAGTTGTTCGAGCCGTGAGCTTTATGTCTGACTCCAGTCTGCTCCGTCCTGGATTTGATTTGATCCGTTTTTTTTTTTATTTCATGGCCAGTTTCAGCTACGAGTAACAAGTAAATAAAGAAAAGAAATAAATATTACAGCTGTGTTGCTATAAAAAGTCATGTGTGATTTACTCAGAGTGTGAAGTCTCTATTAGTGCTTCATTAATTATGTAAAGCTTTATCCACAGTAAGAATGTAAATAGCCTTATTTAATCTCTTTATTCGTAAGTGCTTATAGTGCAGTGTTTACTCCGCTAGCACACATTAGTATATTATATTATATACATGTACCACCCAGAATGCACTGCTCTGCATTCCAGAATTGTGCAATGACATTGCATAATTAACAATAACAAAAATGACAACAAGGACGTCAAACATTGCACACCTGATGTTTCCACTCCTGATGTTATAGTCCAGTCTATGGATTACCCAGAATGCACTGCTGTATCATTTAGAATAGTTTAAAGGTCTCGCTTTAGGAAATCTAGACTGATCCTGTCTCTATGTCAGGATTAAAAGTTTTATCATTGTGTCATCTTCACTCTGGAAGTTAAGACTTTTGTGCAAATTCATACTGGATTCAACACATTTTTCATGTCTGATTTGAAAAAAAAATTGAAACAGGAAATTACAAGAGCTATATCTGATTTATCTTTTTGTGGATTTCTAAAGTCTAAGGCTTTACCGAGAATTCATGGCTATAAGTTTTAAAGGCCTGCTCTTTTCTTAGTACAGTAATAAGAAAAGGCTCAGTGAGCTGCTTTAACTTGAACTCGAGCTTAAATTGGGCGTGTCCAGGCAGGAAATTTTACTAGAAATGGTTATGTAGATTCGTTTGTTAGTTTTCCCAGAGATTCTATTAAGTTAAATGAATGCAGTTTGGTGTTCCTCATGGGTGTGTTTTAGGCCTGCTGGTCTTCCTGTGTTACACACCTGAAGTGCTGTGAAATTAGAAGCATTGTTCCATTACACTTTAGAAAGGTCCACTTCCTGGATCAGATAATGACAATAATCACCCTTCAGTGATTAACCTTTCAGTTAGTGATTTGTTTATGGTTATACTTGAGAAGGGTTGCGACATTGTGTTTGACACTTCTGCTGGTTCCTAAGGAGCTTGGGGAACAAGGTGGGGGACATCCTGGAGTGTTTTTTTTTTTTACAGTTTGTGTTGTAGTATGACACCCGTCAACCTACAGCACATGTCTTTGGACTGTATGAAGAGAACCAGGGGAGCAAGAGGAAACTCACCAAGCACAGGAAGAACCTGCATCTACTCCATGCACTCCACACATACAGTACACTGAGCAGAGGCGAGATTCTGTGTGAGGCGACAGTGCTAACCACCAAGTCATTGAATTTTCTTTAAACGTGCCATGTGGTTGGTTCACTGATCAGACAGAGGAAATTAAATGAAGCAGCTCGTCCTCGTTTGTCTCTGAGTGAACGCCTCGCACCCTGCAGCCTCCAGTCGCAGGTCTGATAAATTATGTGTGATTGGATGAACCACAGCAGAGAGTCTGATACAGAAGCCACTATGTGTAGAAACCTGAAGAGTGTCTGAGCCATGATCAGCTGCGTTGTTTTTGAGCACTTTGGTTCGGTCCGATAAATTCCTGCACATGGGGTCACACGCAGACTGGCTCCAACCGAGCCCTGAGGTCGCCCTGAACTTCTCCAGCTCTATACCGCAAATATCTATAAAGTGTTTAAAATTCTCTTCGAGCTACAAACTGCATGGAGTTTATCCTGCAGGACGCCAAAGCAGTGCATTCTGGTAGATGAGGAGTGTGATTATGTGTGGGTTCAAACATATGGATAGTGTTTCTATTAATGTAACATCACCAGTAAATGATTTGTCCAGACCTCCTGTTGGTTCCTGGTCTGTTTAGAAGCCCCAGGCTTTTCAGCTTACCCAGAATGCACTGCTGCAGCCTCAGGGATGTGTTGAATGTGAATGCATTAATGTCACACTCGTCATGTTGCTCGCGTCTTTAATGCCTGTTGTTTTCTTCTCGTCACCGTGGAACCTTTCACAGCCGGTTAAAACCTGCATGTTGCCTGAAATTGGATTTTAACACATTTTTCCAGTCTAAAAGGTCGAGAAGCGCAGAACACGGCGGTGAACCTGCAGCTGTGAAAAGAGCAAGGAGACGTTTCATCTCTCCTCTCACACACTTTATACAGGATGAAAAAATAAGCCCTGGTGGGGAATCAATACACTCTGTCCTGCAGGAACCATGAGAAATGTGTGCGTGTGTGTGTGTTTGTGTGTGTGTGTGTGCGTATGTGTTTGTGTGTGCGTATGTGTTTGTGTGTGCGTATGTGTGCGTGTGTGCACGTGTGTGTGTGTGTGTGTGTGTGTGTGTGTGTGTGTGTGAGAGTGAGTGTGTGTGTGTGTAGGTTTGGATGGGGTAAAAGGGCAGTTTGTTAAAAGCTCCAAGCGCCTGCTGTTAGTAGGCAAAAAGTGTG
>JAQMYJ010000023.1:42431327-42441433 GCA_030014305.1 Clarias laeviceps | reverse complement strand
TTTACACATTAAGTTTACTGAAAGTAAAAACAGTTGAAAGTCAGAGGACGTTTCTTTTTTTGCTGAGTATATGTGTGTGTATGTATGTGTGTGTGTGTATGTATATACACACCAGGCACTTTGAGAATGCCAATTAGCCTAATCTGTATGTTTTTGAATTATAGGAGGAAACTGGAACACCTTGAGGACACCCACCAAGAACAGGGAGAAATGTATCAATTATCCAGCCATTGCATCACAGTGCTAACCACTACGCCAACAACCTGCAGACCTATAAATCATTCAATAGTAATTATTACAGTGAGAAACAGTTGATCAGCAGATGATCACGCCGGTGATTATTATACTGGTGATGCCGAATGCTGAGTGGGTAAAACAGATAAGAGGGGAAATAAGGTTGCTGCTGCTGATGTTCCGAATCCACCAGTATTTAAATTGTATCTTCAGGCACTTTGCAGCCTGTCACAGTTAACCATTTTCTCTTGCTAGTCAAATAATGGAGTGTTCCAAATTGGGTGCTTGAAAATTCTCGAATGGGATTGATAATTACCGTATTATATATATACTCATATCTGATGCCTATAATCGACTGTCATTGAACTGATCAACAGCCATCAAGAAATGAATGTCATTCTCACCCAGGAAGCAAAAGCCATTATGATTTTAGATCCCTAATGTCAAGTGGCTGTGTAATAATAAAGATCAATCTCCATTGGAACAAATGCTAAATGTCAAAGACAGAGAAAACCAATTTTCCCTAAAGATTTCTAAAAGCACATTGGTTTTAGACAAATTGCTCAGGGCTCTTCTCCTTTGCTGAAATGTAAGCAATAACCAGACCAGTGAATACCCTGAGGAAGAGGAAGCAGGTATTTAGTTAGCTCAGCATGTCTGTCTTTTGCTAACTCTCTCACTCCCTGAAGCAACAAACCCAGAACCATAACTCTCTTATCCTGCTGTGCATAGCTAATCACCGGACAGAAGCTGATATGAGAACAACATAATACTGTTGATTTATTCTTAAAAATAAACGGTGGTGGCTGCAGTCATTGTCTATTCCACTTTATCCTTTATACAGGATTGCGGGACAAGGAGGCTATCCCAGGAAACTTAAGGCACAAGGCAAGAGACACCCTGGATGGGGTGTCAATCCATCGCAGTGCAAACACACACACACACACACACACTCATACTCATTCACAAATTATGGGCAATTTGTTTCATCTGCATGTCTTTGGACCGTGTGAGGAAACAGGGGGAACCTGGAGAAAACCCACCAAGCACAAGGAGAACATGCAAACTCCATGCACACAGACCCTAGGATCCTAGAATCAAACCGGGAACCTGGAGGTGCACGGCCACAATACTAACCACTAAGCCAACGTGCTGCCGAGCACAAAAATAGTACATTAAATGAATAGGAATCCTATATAAGAATACAGAACATGATAGACATTTTCATTTTCCAGAAACATATTGTATGAAACACCTTTTTTTACTTAACATGCTGTAACATGAAATACAGTCTATATACCTGAGGACTTCAGCCGTTGTAGACAGGGAATGAAAGCATACAATTAGCAGAGGTATCTGTCTCCAGTGCTACAACAGAAGAGGATGAACATCCCTGGCCTCAAAGTATACAAGCATGTTTCGCTTACACACAGTGCAAAAAGAACAGCTTCATAATGTGGTGTCTTCTCTGTCTGACAAAACAGACATACATTTCTGCATATAAAAATACAACCTCAACTTCTAACCTGGGGAAGGTTAGCTGTTTTATTTAATGTTTCAGTGTTAACAAATATAATTAGCAAATAAAAAATAATAATATATATGGCCTCCGCAAATGTGCTTAGAAATGTTCTAATAATTGGAAGCTAAACAAATTTACATCAGCAGTGATTCTGGGATAATTATATTTTTTAAGTCCTGGAGAGTTTTTCTCCAGCTCTCTCTCTGTTACAGTTAACAGTATAATCCCTGTTTCTGCTGAGCAGCCCTGGAACTTTGTCTCAATCATACCAAACATTTCATTCTGCTTCTGCTCAATTTTCAGAAATCCGAGGCTTTGAGATGCTGTGCCGCAAGAGAATAATGGCGCTCGACTGGCTGCTGTCTCAGCAGTGCAGATATCATTAAGAAGCACAATGAGATGGTAATTAACAAAAACATGCCCATCAACTCCACTTTCCTTGCATACAGCCTATTTTAAACGATGGATCCAGTACAGTGGCCTACAGCAGAAATCCTGAGGGTGCCTGGTATTTGACAATGCAATAGAGAAAAATGAATCAATATGGGAGAGAGATGCAGGACCTGCAAAGATCTTTTGTGAGAGCAAAAAAAAAAAGACAAGTATCCTATTATAGCTCAAAACTAAAAGTGTTCCCTACAGCAGTGTTGAGCATGTTCATATTTAGAGGCACAGCAGAGAGCATCTAAATTAATCAGTATGTACTACAGTATAATCGTGTTTAAAGCTGAATCCATTGCACCTGTACCATTTTGTGGTAGTGAAGCAGAGGCTCAGTTTTTAGATGACGCAATGTGTTTATCAGATAATCTTTATCCTCATTCTCACTTAGGGTCATAAGCCAATGGGAGAGAAAGAGTAAGTTCACATGCAGAGCTGGCAAAAATGAGGTTCCTCCACAGGGTTCCTGGGCATAGGCTTCATGATAGGATGATGAGCTTCTTAATCCAACAGAGCCTTGTTGTAGATCCATCTGCTTCTCTGAATTGAGAGGATCAAAGTGAGGTGGTTTAGAAGGATGCACTTTGGTTGGGCCGTGGTGGAGCTTGATTAAAACAAAAAAAAAAGAAGATATGGCTCATTAAATAGAGACCGTGAGGCAGACCTAAGACCTTCTGGAAAGATTATATGGTAAACTCGGCTTGGGAAAATCTCACCATCTGAAAATTAGGCTTGAGATTTTAAGGACTGATTTCAGCTGTTGCTTTATATAGAAATCTATATATTCTATTTTATATGAAGAGAAAAGGAAGAAAATTGAAATAGGAGGGTGAATAGTTTCGGTAAAGATAGCAGACCACATATGGGAGCATGGTGGCTTAGTAGGTAGCACTGCCGCCTTGCATCTCCAGGGTCTGGATTCGATTCCCACCTCAGGGTCAGTGTGCATGGTTTCATGTTCTCTCCATGCTAGTTGGGTTTCCTCCGGGTACTCCGGTTTCCTCATTCAGTCTAATGACTTGCTAATTGGCATTCCCAAATTGCCCATAGTGTTAAAATGCATGTGTGAATGGTGACCAGAGGTCACAGTCAAAAATTGGAGTAAATACAGTACAACGGTAATCACCATTAGCCACAACACTCCCTAGTTGGATTACAAAGGTTCCTAGATGGATAGATGCAACTGACCATATCAAATTTGAGTGTTTTATGCAATTTGATCTTATAGGACAAAATTTGATTGAATTAAAATAATTGACAGCAAAAAGAGAGAAGATTTCCCTCCATGTTAAAATCAGTGTTCAGCATTTCTCATCTTAAAATAAACAGTTTTTTTTTTTTTCTGAAATGGCACATTCTCAAGATGAAGATCGCTAAATCCTCCCGTAATTAAACAAGAAACCAGAGTCAGAGACCAAATGATTTATCATTTCTGTTCCTCCACAAAGCAGGAAGAATATGCAGGCTTTTGTATCTCACTGCAACATTTCAAATGATGGTCTAACCACTCAGTTGTCCAGTGCAACATGCTGTAATAAAAGACAGTGCTGTTGTGCTTGCAGAACTCTTTGGTGAGAAATGTAGCTTTCCGTAAAAATGTCTCATGGTCCACGTCAGCTTAAAGTGCACGTTTGCTGACTCTGCAAAGCATATACGTGGAAGGCCGAAAGTATAAAATGCAAGATGTTATAGTGTATGAGATGCCACGAACACCTACTGTACCAGCTTATGGTGTTTTCCAGTGGTCTCAGTGGTTTCCTTTTTTATGCTATTTTGGATTTGTATTCTGAGTGAATAATGTTGCTGATGCGTTTAACACACATTTAATGTAATTAAATACTAAAGCATTTACACTGAGCTGATTTTATTTGATTTATGTTTTATTTTTTCATAGACACACTTTCTATTTTCATGCTCTTCCCTGATTTTGATTTCTTTCAACATTATAAAACAATGCTGATGCTGAAGGCATCCACAATATACAATAATCTCCTTAGAACAGTTGATATTGAGATGTATCTGTTACTCATGGTCTGTTAAGCCTTCATAACACCTCTAATCTGAGGTGCTGTTTGTTAATTGGTGGGTCATTTCTTCCCATCTGTGTGTGTGTGTGTGTGTGTGTGTGTGTGTGTGTGTGTGTGTGTGTTATAGACAGAGTCTATGTGTGTGTGTGTGTGAGAGATTTAATATATTTATTGATTATTACTCTTTCTATACCAGCGGTTCTTTCCGCTCTGCTCCTCTTATTATCCTGTACATTATCTCTGAGCTTCAGTAATAAGAATGTAAATAATTGTCATGTCAATAAAACACCTTTGAATCTTGAGAGACATTATGTTTGTGTGTGTGTGTGTGTGAGAGAGGGAGGGAGAAAGAGAAAGTGTGTGTATGTGTGTGTGTGAGAGAGAGATATTCTATGTGTGTGTGTGTGTGTGTGTGTGTGAGGGAGGGAGAAAGAGAAAGTGTGTGTGTGTGAGAGAGAGATATTCTATGTGTGTGTGTGTGTGTGAGAGAGAGAGATATTCTATGTGTGTGTGTGTGTGAGAGCGTATTCAGGCTCGAGCCCGTTCTCTCTCTCTCTCTCTCTCTCTCTCCGCGCGCGCGGTTCAGTCCCTCAGTGTGCAGTGAGTCTCGCGCGCGGCAGGTTCGGGTCTGTTTCAGTTAGATTTTGTTTCTTTAGCAGCGGAGCTAATCTCATCTCATTTATCTAATCTAATCTAATCTAATCTAATCTAATGTGATCTAATGTGATGTGATGTAAGTGAGTCTCCGGCGCGATGTGTGAGTTTCTGTTAGCGCTCGTGACCCTGACGGGATTATTTGGTGGCGGTGAGCTGCACGCGGCGGTGGGAGCTGAGCAGCACGGTAAGCGCGCGGGTTATCACTCTCACTGTGTGTGTGTGTGTGTGTGTGTTGTGTCAGAGGTGTCCTATGCGTGTGTGTGTGAAGTCACTTCAGCGTGTCTGAGGTAAATTATTGTCCTGAAGTGTGTGTGTGTGTGTGTGATTGGAGTGTTCTCTCTGTCTGAGTTGAGGGGATTTATTTTTTTGTAACTCATCACACACACACACACACACACCTGACTGCGGTGCTACTGAATAAAGTGCTGAATTCACTCTAAACTCCTCCAGGGTTAAACAGTCTCGTCTGGGGTTTAGTTACAGTAATACACGGGGGGGGGGGGGGGCCCAAAACAAGTTGGAGTGAGGGCCCCCCCCCCCACTCTCTCTCTCTTTTACCCCTGACTGGGGCAGATTAATAACCCTCTACCAGGGCTGATGAATGAACTACACTGTACTGTAAACCAGGCTGTAATAAACGCACGAGGTCATCATACAGAATGTCCAGTCTGGTCATCAATATTTCTATTTGAGTTACTCAGCATTGATTTTACTGCTGAGTATCTATAACTATAATCATAAACCCCCCCCCCTCCAAAAAAAAAAAATACAACCAAAAGTATGTGCACCCCCACATCATATCACACCCATAATTGAAGGTACGGAAGGAATCTGTGTTTCCTGTAGCGTTACAGTTCCCCTTCACTGGAAATAAAAGGAACGAACCAATCAAACCCTTATCTGGCACAACGCCGCCGCTGTGAGAGACACACAGCCAGAGACATGGTGTGTGCAGAGTGGAAGAACTGGAGCGTCCTGCTGCACGGAGCCCTGACTGTGAACCGTCAGCTTCAGGACGAACTGAAGCCTCCTCGACATCCTGACATCGGCGCCTGAGCTCGCTGACGCTCACGTGTGAACGAGCACCGAACCCCACAGCCACGCTCCAACATCTACTGTACAGACAGAAAAGGAATGAAAAGGCACGAGAGAAACACGTTCTAACAGAACACACAGGGAGTAAATCTGGCTAAAAGTAAAGCTTAACAAGAGCATAATATGGGTGTAACGGTCAGGGGTGCACAAACTTTTCTCTTTACCTCATACCGAACATTTTATAAAATATCATCTCTTTATGAAGATGAGCAGCTGGTGTTGAGGTTCTGTCAGGACTGAGCCTCTGTGTTTTTCAGAGATAACAAGACATCGATATAAGGTGATGCCTCCTGCATCCACAGCAGATTATCTGATCTTAATTAGGTGGATTATTTACTCCAGGTCCCGTCAAAGCACAAAACACACAGAGGACGAACGACAGAAGCAGGACGTTTAGCGAATAATATAGAGGGTTATAACTTATTTGTTTTTGGAATTTGGAGAAAAATACATTTAAATAACACTTTTACAAAACATTATCTGAAGTGCTGATTTACATTTAAATGCATCATAATTTGCCTCTTTTATCGCATCCTTATAATAGAATGCATTGCTTAATGAATTCTGTAAGAAAATGTGACATGTTTAGCATATTAATCAGAAATGTCCTCTTTACCTCTTTCTGGACAAGTTATTTTGTGTATATCTCTCTGTATATATATATATATATATATATATATATATATATATATATATCTGTGAGCAGAAAACCCTTCCCTCACACCCCAGAGGAGCGTTTTAATCTCAGGACGTTTATAGATGTTATAGAGGTATAATGCTATATTGCTGTGGGCAGATTTAGGAAACGTAAATCTGAGCCACGGGCGGCCGTGGCGTTCACGTTAATGCTGTGGCGGTGAGACCTTCCTACGGGCAAACTGTAGAGGCAGCTAAGTCACAAAGACCTCCTCCAAAGTACAGGCTGAGGGGAGAGAATTCAATGTCAGGGTTTAAAGAGATAATAAAATCATCCAGAGGCGTTTTGATATAAATTTCTTCGTGAGATGACGTGCGGGAAAAATATAGAGGAAATTAATTATTTCTAATTAATAATTGGGCGAAACATGTAAGACATTCAAATTTGTCTAAATCATAAATTGCCTTCATTCGTGTTATTTTACTTTTCCCTCTAGTCTCTCTACTCTTTTTCTCTTTAGCCCCTCTCTCTCTCTCTCTCTCTCTCTCTAGGTTTTGTACTCAGTCAAGCTTCAAGCCTCTGTCTTGTCTCTTCATAGTCCTCCCAGTCTGCCCGTTTGTTCCTGGCCTTCTCTTTTGTCCTAGTCTTTGTTCATCTCTCTATTTTTGCTTTCTTTTTCTCGTCTCACTTTGGTCTCTAGTGTCTAGTCTTTCTTTCCTGCATTAAAGATTCTCTCTTTTTTTAATTGGTATATTTATTTCCTTTCGCTAGTCTTTAGTCTCTTTCTTTCAGGCTAATCTTATGCTCGTATCTTCTTGCAGTTTTGCTAGTCTCATGTGTTTTGCTGTTTCTCATCTCTCTGGTGTTCGCTCGAGTATCTGGACTGTCTCCTTACGGTTTCTCTGTCTTTAATCACTTTACTCTTTCTAACCCGCCTTTGTCATGCTAGTCTTTCTCTAAGCTCTGTCTCTCTCACATACACACACGAGATATATAGGTATATAATTTGTGTGTGTATGTGAGAGCGACAGAGTGAGAGAAAGATAGAGAGAGAGACAGAGAGAATATGAGTAATACGAAATCCTAAATTAGCAATACACTGAGTGGCATGACTGGCAATTTTCACTTGACAGAGCCCAAAAAGAAAGACAACCGTAGGTGTGTGTGTGTGTGTGAGAGAGAGAGAGATGGAGAACCAGTTGTGTTGAGTTGAGGCCTGGATGTAAAAATATCTGCCTATTTTAAACTAGTAAACTGGTACTAGTTTAGTCTTGAGAGGATGTGCAGACGCCGCAACAACAATTTTATTCCAGTGGACTTCATTCATCTCTATTTGTGTTGTTAGCCCTGATAGTTACTGTAATGGATACCAGGCTTCTGTAGATCCCACTGAAGAGCCCTATTATTGTGTACTGGGGAAAAGGACATAAAGGATAAAGCATTATAAGGTCCTGCTGATGTAGGAAAGCGTTCTAACAGCCCAGGGTCGTACCAGTGATGTGTGCACGCTGATGCGTTATTATCAGATCCCCTACTGAGGAACCATTTTACACCAAGTTCCAGCGAGCAACACACTCCATGTCCATGTGCAGCAAAAAAAAAAAAAGGCAAAAGTCCCGCATTTAGCTTTACAAGATATTTTCTCCCACCTGTATTCTGACAGATAGCTTTTAGCTGGATGTTTATCTCCTTCGGGCGGCTCCTGCTCATGTCAGACGTCGGTTCCTGTGGTTTCAGCTGTCACATTACGATGTCAGGGTTAATGCGAGGGGCGGACAAATCATCAGGTTATTCTCGAGTCCACCAGGCAAACAAAGTGCTACAGTATTTTACTGCCCACAAGAAGCTTAACTCACTTACATCCTCACTAAGGAAACTTATGTTGGGATTTTTTAAAATGTATTTCCTTGGCGAAGTTAGAACAACAATCAATGTTTATTTTTAACACACACCAGTCTAGGGTTCTTCTAAGTGCTTAAGATGTCACTTCATGATAAAAGCACACAATTTAAAGCCACGGCATCATCTGGTGAATTAGTTTAGCTCAATCAGCTCAATGTTCAACACATTTTTGTGCGGCCTGTCTGCGAGGCATAAACGACACTTAGGGATCACTGTTTATCATCATGTGTCGGCCTCGTCATCCATCGCCGCCGTGACGCTTCTCTTCAATTGACTCATGGGCATTTGAACAAACCTTCATGAGGAAGCACAGATTTTTTTAAATATATATTTTTAAAAGTCTCATACCATCCAATATGCTGTAACAGTCAGGGGTTTAGTAATGTGGCTACACCGTAACACCAAATAACGCCACAAGGTGGTGCTTCCTTTTTATTATTTATTATAGTAGACCAGAGATAAGTGTATGTTCTGGAGAACTAGTTCTGCCGTGTTCCCGCTCTGATTAGCTCCCTCGCTGAGCTTGTTCTCCTCAGTCCCGAGTGATGCAGTGTGTGTGTGTGTGTGTGTGTGTGTTATACTCTACAGTTCATGTATAACTGATGAATGTAGTGTTGTGGAGAGTTGGCATGTACAGTACAGTCAGTGTTTAACACTGCAGATGTTCACTAGTTCTTTCTTTGTGTCACCTGCCTGCGAAGCGTACGCGAAACATAGGGGTCACTAGGGGTCGTCTCGCGTCCGCATCGTCTTCGCCCTTCATCCGTCGTCACATTTTTTCTGCAGCTCCTTTTAAGGGAGCATAAAGGATGTGCTTTAGCTATTTCACTTTTAGAAGTAAAAACGCAGGCGCAGGCGACACACATCTTCCTGTTTTTTCAGTGTGATGTATTGACTCCAAAAGTGATTTACCTTTTAAAAAAAAGCTTACAGTGATGAACCTCAGCCTTCCAATACGATATGACTTTATTTCTCAGTGCAACAATTTGATAAACTATGACATCACCGAGTCTACATTTTAATTTAGTGTTCGTTGTCTGGTGTATTTTAATGCTCACACTTGAATGATTGACGGGAGGACGTGTACATATTTCTGAAACAACAGTTATCGTTAAGACCCCTCACCCATAGAGTGCGGAAAAACAAAAAAAGAAAAAAACACCCCCCTCTCTCTGCAGCTCAATCTGACAAGGTATCAATAATCATTTCATGACGATGTCACTTTTTATTAAAGTAGTGAGTTTAACTTTAGACATGAAGCTGCTGTTTCACTCCCGGCTGTCTGTCACGTTCACGTCAGACTTATTACATTAACAGCACTCACAGTATGATGGAAGGATTACAAACTCCTGGAGATGCGCGTATGTGTGTGTGTGTGTGTGTGTGTGTGTGTTGTGTTTTAATGTACAGATTATATATTAATAATACAGTGGAAAAAGAATCTTCCAGTCTGAAGAAAGTCAGTTTTAAAACAGATACTGTGAGAGACAGAGACAGATGGGGAGAGAGAGAGAAAAGAGAGAGAGAGAGAGAGAGAGAGAGAAAACAGAGAGAGAGAGAGAGAGAGAGAGAGAGAGAAAAGATGTTTTTA
>JAQMYJ010000023.1:42391414-42404486 GCA_030014305.1 Clarias laeviceps | reverse complement strand
TAGTGGGATTAGTGTGGTATAGTGGGATTAGTGTAGAATAGTGGGATTAGTGTAGTATAGTGGGATTAGTGTAGTATAGTGGGATCACTGAAAGTGATCAAGAAAATGATCATCATTTGAATGAAGTTATGGTTTGAAGGACAGTTTTAGAAAATATCTTGTTTCCAGTGCAGATTGCTGTTGTGCTAATGAGGAGCCAATTTCACATCATACAATAGAAAGAGTGTAGAAGAGGAATGATATATGTGCTCACGAGCAGGGTCAGGAGGGTAAAGGGCACAGACAGGTCATTTAAAAAAAACTGAAGGACCTTCAGATACTTTACTGGATAATGAAAGAATCTAGTTCAGTGTTTTACTTAAAACGTGTAAGCAAAAAATAAAACCTGTCTCTGAGGAGGCTGGCTTTCTGCTGAAAATTAATCAGCCTCACCTGCTGTGATGCCTCATGCTAACTTTCCGTTTCTTCTCTTTTTATCGCTGCTAAATATGGAAAAGCGTTCCTCGTCATCAACCTGACAGAGCCTTGCGTTATTCTGAAGTTTACTTTCTCACCTGCTGCCCAATTCCACAGACTGCCTGGGCTACCCACATGTACACACGTATTTAATACTGATCCCAAAATAATACTAAATAGGATTTTATCAGTGTAGGACAATATTATGAGTTAAAAATCATATCTGTTGAATCTAAATAATGAAGGAATAACACACCCCTTTGTATGGATTTGTATGCCAATCACACTGGCTGTTTTAGAATGAAACGTTATTATTTACTTTATATCACCCAGTACTTTTAGAGAACCAGCTTTTGCTTAAAATTAGAGCTGATATTAAAAGCAGAGTGAAAATATGAAAGTATAAAAAAATGTTGTTAATTTTTTGCAGAGGTCTGAGGTGTTGTTTTATCTTCAACAACATAACAGCTGTGGTGATCTGCCAACTCACAACTCATTCTTTTACTTAAATCACATTTATAGAGCAATGTAACATATAAAGTGTTCACACTGCTGTTTGTCTGAACTTTTAACACCACACATATCACAGCTAAGCCTCCACAAATCAAAATGCAGCACTGTTTTAACTCAGGATTTCACACAAGAGATGCTGTGTGAATTAGGCAGCTGTTTGTGTTAATGTAAGTTATTATTTTTTTTTATTGATCCACAGACTGATTTTGTTTCATGTGAAGAACAAACGAAAACTAAACTAATTCCCCAGCAGTGAGGACGGTGAAGACACACACAGACTGCAGGTCATATTGTCTAAAATGGAGTTCCTGGTGTTCCTGGAGTTCCTGGTGTTCGGAGTCACTTGCACAGCTGCTCCAGTGGATTTCCTGAGATACACATTCAGATGATTTAAATCATGTTTTATTTGTCGTGTAGACAGAATGTCATTGAGGGTTGTACAGTGAAAGGTTTGTTGAAGTGCTCTACAGTCGTACAATAGAAAAAAAATCATCATCAGATAAACGAGTAGGAGGAGAGTGGAAAGAGTGGACAAGAGATTATTCATGAGAACCTTAATCCAAACTGTGCAGAATAAATTAGTATGTATGGTACGTACGCTTCATCAGTATGTACAGTAAGGAAAGTTATGATTCTAACTGGAAACACTGGCGTGTGTTCAGTCACAGGATGTGAGTGAGTGTGTGACGGGTAGTGAGATGAGCAGTAGCTGTGTGCAGATGTAGCGTCTGAGTTTCAGTCCTGTATGGACAAGCAGATGAAGCAGCAGAACAAAGTGACATTTACTTTTTTTTTTTTTTTTTTTTACAATCATCTTAGTTTGCTGATGTTCAGGCAGATGCTGCTGCCATTACAGCACTCTGCTAACACTCTGATATCATCTGTGTAGGCCATCTCATCTCCAATCAGGATATCAAGTCCGAGTGTGTGTGGATGAGCGTTCAGTCCTGGCGTGATGAGTTTGGCTGGTATGATGGTGTTGATGGCAGAGCTGTAGTCGATGAACTCATCATCTGTGTACTGCACACGTCCTTTTCAGAGGTGCAAACAGACTGTTTACAGACAGTTAGTAGATAAAAATGTCTATACTTAGACCTTTTAACACAAGCAGTTACGCTTCAAACCTGAAAAAATCAGAAATAGAAAATAGAAATAGAAAAAGTGCCTTTATGCCATCGGCTGTAACACCATGTGGCGTATAATCAAGAGACAGATATAATAATTTCATCATGACATTGTTGTAGTAACTTTAGATGGTCAGATGGTTGTCTCTTTCACACTGGGGACACAGATCCCAAAGACTGGTACGGTTGAGCAGTGTGAACACACCATGCCTGGGCATGGATCAGCGTTCAGCGGTCAGAATCAGACATGAAAGCTAACAGGAATGAGACATCATCAACACCATTAGTCACCTGTATGTATGTGTGCAGCTCATCCTCTGTACAACCCCACCATGCTCAGACAATGCCTATGCTGGCGACCTCCTACTGCAGGTTTGAAGGACATCTACACATGTCTCACTCACCCAAGCCCACCAACTGCCCCATCACACCTGTGGTAACCCCCTAACAACTCCCCCCAACTCCCAAACTGCACGCAGAGTGTGTGAAGAGAAGATGAAACGGCAAGAAAAAGATAAAAAAAGTTTGGCTTTTAAGACAATAATCCCAGAAATCAAACTGATTATTGGAGATACTTCTAGTATACAGACAGTCAGCACTGGTGTGTCCCCCTGGGATGTGTCCTCTCTCCAGTGCAATTCTCCCTTCATACTAATGACTGCACATCCGCGGACCAGCTGTTAAACCCCTGACGCTTGCAGATGACACGACGCTCACTGGACCCGCCCATGATGGTGATGAGTCTGCATATCAGCAGGAGGTGGAGCAGCTGGTGCTCTGGTGAACGAGTCAGAACGAGCTGGAGCTGAACACGCTCAAAACCGTGGAGATGACCATCGGCTTTAGGAGACACAAATCAACGCTAATTCCCTTCACAGCATCCAACACCCCTGTGTCACCTGTGGAGTCCTTCAGGTTTCTGGGGATTACCATTTCCAAAGACCAACATAAACTCCATCCTCAAACAGGCCCAGCTGAGGATTTACTTTCTGCACCAACTGAGGAAGTGCAGTCTGCCCCAGGAGTTGTTCTACGCTGTTCTACACTGCAGTCACTGAATCCTTCCTGTTCTCATCCATCACCGTCTGGTTTGGAGCCGCAAAACAGGGCAGGAACAGACTGCAGCAAACAGTAAGAACTGCAGAAAAAATAATAATTGGTGCTTCTCTGCCCACTCTCTCCACGACTTGTGTTGTACCAGAACCAGGAAACTACAGACCTCTCACATCCTGGACACAACCTTTATCACCTCCTCCCTCCTGGCAGGTGCTTTAGAACCCTGTACACCAGAATGTCCAGGCACAGGAACAGTTTCTTTCCTCAGGAAAATACCACTAAAAATAAAAAAAAGACCTTGTTTATATGCAGTCTGCAGTATAAAAGTACCAGCATGATCGTCTTAAACCGTACTTCACATGTTTGCATACTCACACATCTCGTACTGTGTAAAAACAAAAAGAAAATAAATGGATAAATCCGATATATATCTGTTTCTGATCTCCGTATATTGCAGTCTTTATTTACTCTGTTTAGTTCTTGAATGTTGTGTATTTCCTGTGGATAGTTTTCTTGTCTATGAACAAAACGTACAGTGTTGTTATTTATGTCTGGGCTCTTGAGAGTCGCAGACAGCTGGACTTGCGTTCCCTGTGTGGAGGCTGGGGGGAGCGAAGATACTCGGGCATGGAACGGTGTGCTTTAGTGTGAGAACAGCCTGAATCTGTAAGCACCAACTTTCTCTTACCCTTTAAATAAGATATGTAGTGTTCCTTCTGCTCAAGGTTCTGGATAGAGTTCTGAAGATACAGATAGAAATATCACTTATATTTAATACATTGTGTTCCAGCTGTAACAGAACAAAGTGTGCTGCATTATCTTTCTAAAGATCAAGACTGATGTTTTTTTCCTCCATCACAAACAGCAATGGCAAACAAATAATTTATATCTGATCATCCAGCACGGACAGTGTGCAGTCTGTGTCTGTACAGTCTCTCATCTCAAACCTCCACAACACCCCGACTACCTGCCCTGCTGTACTATTCTGACCAACACCACACCGCTACAGGGCACTGGACAAGGTGTTGATTCATTTTTAAGAAACCTTTTAATAACTTTAATAATATTAATAACTTTTTCTGTAACCTGCCTAAATATAATTATATTTTGAGTAAATCTATGATGTCATTCTTTAATTAGGTAAACATTTTCATTGATGTGATTTGACAAAGAGATAAACGAATAGAAAATAAAACAGCAGGACGCCTTAAAATAAAGAAAACAGGTCAATAATAATGTAACCAGGTATTTACATGTAATCAGGTCCGGTATAAGAACAAATGAAATAATCATTGAATACGTCAAACAAGTTTCTCTCTTCTTAAACGTGCTGTGGTTCTGTCACACGATTTGTCAATTGAAGTGCCTGTCTGTTGTTTTTCACGCCTCCCACTGAGCTTTAATAGCTGTGACTGCACACATCATCAGCTGCCTGCTTCACTGACACCAAAGATTTATGTTCCTCCACAATCACATTATTTGTCCGACCACGTGGTCTCCCAAAAGCTTCTTAGATTCTGATTTTCATTTCTGAGTGATGGATGGTTCCCGAGAACTCAGGCCCAGAGATGTGTAGTCTGGTGTAACGACAGATGTTTATATACTGATCTTATTTCATCGAGACGTGAGAATCTGTTGCTTCACGTGGATCTCATAGTTACTGGACAATTTGCTGAAGTGACCAACATGGGGCAGCATTTTGTTTTCAGTGTTGCTGGAACACATCAGCTACTTTACATTTCTGAATAACTAGCCTCCAGTACGGCCTGGGTCAGGACCTACAGGAAGTTCTCCAAGGAAGGACACCCACTGGACAATCCCACAGAGAAGCTGCTGGAGCTCAGACTGCTGAAACAGTGACCGATCAATGTGCCCATGCCGACACTAACCGAAACTCTTTTATTGGCCCAGATCTCCGGAACGCATGGCATCTCTACATCTCTACATCTCTACATCTCTCCCTGTGGATCAGCTGTGTGACTTGTGTCTCTGCAGTCATGTCTCTTCAGAGCTGAATCATCTTCTCACTTGGAGGCAGACTGAGGTTCATCCAATCAAAAATTCTATTTTGTAGTTTATCTCCAGTTACCGTTCCCACAGGCCCATCGTTCCTGAATTCTGATGTGGTCGTCGCCGTCGTTATTGTCAGGAGCAAAGTTTTGGCTCCCCCCCCTTCCGACATTTAGACCTCGTTAATGCCTTAGTATCAACTCCTAAGTGCTGTTATCGAGTCATTATTGGTTTTATGCCTATATAGGGAGTCCTTATTGGTTTTTATCGCCTCCTCACCTCTTCTACAGCATTCGGCAGCAAAACATCCTCGTATTAAATGTAGACAAGTAATGACAAAATTAGTGATATTTTAAGGAAAACAGTCACAATTAAACACGATTGAAAGATATATTACATGTTAAAGTCTGATGCACAGTAAAAATGTTTTAATTTAAAATTTAATTTTAAAAATCTAAAGTGGTTCAATCATTTCATAACAAAGTCTGATGACAAAGTTACCATATAATATTTATTCCTAAAATAGGCGTGGCGTAGCTGATCATGTAATATATCAGAGGATATTACAACATCTGTATTGAGTTTAATCACACACACACACACACACACACACACACACACACACACACAATGCATCACTATTTATATTCATAAGAACATTCAGAGGGTAACACACTTGATTAAGAGAGAATCCTACAAAACACACACAATATTATGTGTAACGTATGACGGCTCCTGCACACACTCGCACTGACGAAGATCAGAATCAAGTAACAACAAAATAACAACAGAAATAAATTGATTAAAAATATTTACACACATTTAACTTTGCAGTCAAACATTAAGTGACACTAGGGATAAAAACTAATGAAGAAGAAAAGCAAAAAGCAAAGATAATAATAATAATAATAATAATAATAATAATGGATTGAGAAATTACAGTCATAGGAGAATCATTACTGATACAAAAGAAGGAGGGAAGAAAAGAAAATGAAAAATATAACGTGCGAATATGTTAATGTTACTGTAAATATTGACATGTATTTCCCTCTTCCCACACACACACACACACACATAAACACACACACACACACAGACTCTTCAGGCTTTTTTATTATTCAAATAATAATCTTCATGCTTTTGTGCTGTTCGTGTCCAGCTGTGAATAATTATTTGACAATGAACGGCTGGAATGTGGTTGTGACTTTATGACTGAAATAAACCTGCTCACATCGCGCGCACTTTCATTTTGTAAAAGACGATATGAACAGCTTGATTTCAGTCATAAAGAGCAGCAGCTTTTGCTAAGCAGATGAAATGTAACATCAATAATAATACGACAGAAAAAAAACCCAGACAGGTCACCTGTTTAACCCCTTTAGTTTCACTAAACTGAAATATATACTCACTAAATAAACACTGCCTTTTGTAAAGTGAAAGAGCGCGTGGTGTGAGCAGCTTCATTTCACAAGATTTAATAAAGATATATATATATAATATACTCAGATCACAAAAACAACAACAACAAATACAAAAAACACAGCATAGCATAATGAAGTCATTATCGTATTGTTAACACCTCTGTAATAGTTCGTGATGGTCAGTAGTGTGGTTTTACTTTCTCTATGACTGTCAATACTGGTTTCATTATCATTTATTTAGAACTCAGTAGAACATCGTTAAATTGCTTATTAAAACGTTATCATGTCGATATCACGTCCTTACTGCTCATCTTGTGTGAAAATGCGCTGTAGAGCCGTCTTCATGAGTTTGTTCCAATTGTTAACGGCTCGATGAGGGTCGTTACACTTGAAAAACTCACAGAGACCGCAAGGAGACGGCGGGAGCTAATTGGGCTCAGTGGAATGGAGGCCTTATGATAGCTTTGGTTCCACATACCATATCAGAATGATATGACTGAGGCCCCGCCCCCATCGACACACACCGGCAGGACCTCTGAATAAGCAAGTTTCCCTAATTTTCTCCCTAATTTAGTCGTGTCCAATTCCTCCCCGTCACTAGGGGGCTCCACATTAAGGCTACTACTACCACTCAGTCAGGATGTCCGAAGACTATCAAGTGTTTCCTCCGAACCATGTGACGCCAGCCGACCACATCTTTTTGAACTGCTCGCTCACGCCAATCAGCTCTCTCTAGACCTCCGGCTGCGAGAGGTTACAGCATCACCCGGGGATCGAACTCTCCGGATCATAGGGCGAGAACTTTACCACTTCGCCACTCGGGGGGGCCCAGGTTTGAGTTTTAATCCTGTTTGTCTGTTCACCGTCTCTGCAGAGCGTTTATTATTACTGCCCCTCAGTACACCGCTCTCGCTGTAGCACAATAAACACGTAGCAGAGAGCAGGAGCGCGAGACGGAACTGTGCGCAAACAGTTAAATGATCACGGAAAGCACCATTTTTAAGACGTGTGTGCAGATACACTCGGGTGGTCCACTGCTGTACAGTGTATGTGTGGGAAACACTGCATAATGAAACGCTGTAATAGCGTTAAGCACCACCGGCTCCCAGTGCTAGTCCTGGAGGAAACGCTTTACTGTTTGTCCTGCTCATCACACTCACTTGATTCAGAGAAGCCCGTTAATAAGCTGATTTGGTTAAGTCCGTTGTACAGGGAGCTGAGAGAACACTGACAAGTGCAGGGTAGGAGAAATACACTGTAACACCAGGAGCTAACTGAGACAACACACTACGTTTACACCAATAATAATAATAGCACAAGAGAAAAAAGATAAGAATTATTTACCAATGTCCATTTTAATAAATAAAAAAAAACGTTATGCGTATTTGTACTGTATATTGTTTTAATTGCAAAAAAACCCTGAAAAACTAATTGACAATCTTTCATTAAAAGAACAACGCACTGCGCTTTATCTCCCAGCGCTAGCGACAGGACGATTGTCAGGTTTAAATGCAGGTCTGACAGGGTTGAAATTCTACAAGAGTAAATAAATAAATGAATAAATAAATAAATAAACTTGACTGGAGAGCCAGTAGGCGCTAAAAAGCTGTTACGCGAGTGTGAAATTGCGCGGTACACAGTGAGGACGCTGCACTGTCCAGCTGGCAGGACGATTATACTTACGATGCTGGGAGGAGACTCGAGCATGTCGCTTAATTAGATACTTAATTGTCACTGGGTTATTTTTACACGACAATACTCGAGTTAAGAGTGAGAGACGGCTCGTAATTGGGAGTTGCTAGGCAGCCGATTTGCATTAGACTCTCCACAATACGGATTTGTGCTGCTGTCTCGCACCGCTCCCAGAGGACGAAGTGAAACCTGTCAGTGTGAAGAACCGAACTGACAACACACATCACTTATAATCATCATAAATCAGAAAATAATCACTTCTCGTGGTGTTGGAGTTCACGACCGGACTGGGGACATTAATTCTCTGGATTATCAGAGAGCTAAAGAAAGAAAAAAACAAAACAAAAGAAGGAAATTAAGAGAGTTTGGTGGAGTAATGAATTCCAGCCAGCAGCTCCTCATGGTTAGAGTGTGTAGAGCAGCTGGCTTGTTAGTAAACTCGGCTTTACTACATATTTGTGTCCGCGTTTTTTTCTGCAGTGAGACGCGTCAGAATGGCGTGCTGTGACACATCTACTCTTCTCCAGTTTATATCCAGCTCTCTTCATTGGAAATTTTGACACAAAATGCTCAATTAATAAGGTTTCAGATACTGAGCCTGGGTTTTACTTCTCACATCCACATGAAATTAAAAACCAAATATCACGAAACCCTGAATTATTAACTGCAAGGAATATTAAAGCATTCAGGATATTAGAGGAACAAAAAAAAAAAGGCATTAAACACTTCTCCTGTTCCTTTGATTCAGATAATCAGTCGCTTTGTCTGCTTTTGTTTTTATTGGAATGTCTGTTAATTATTTAAGCAAAAATCGAGCATTTAAAGATAAAGGAACTGACACGCTCCTGAAGAGAGGAGCTTCTGCACACACAGCTGAAATGTGGTGATGGTGTGGTTCAGCTGAAATGTGAAGTTGACCGATATACAGGTACAGAGAGTAAAAAGACTGAGACGATTCTTCATTTTCAATAAGAATCTGTTGTTCAATTCATCTCAAACCTGTAACGAGACTCTCGGCCGTGTGTTAATCAGCGTCAGGCGTGTCGAGAGCTGACACCAAACGCTGTTAAAATTCCCGAGTACACGCGCACAGGTGCGTCTCTGGGTCCAGAGAGAGTGTCCAGAGACAGCAGAGGAGACGTTCTGATATTTTTACACACGCTCTGTTTGAGGAAAGTGGGACGGACCTCGCTTCGCTCGCTGCTCCTCTCGAGACCTTTAGTAAATAAGGAGACGGCAGAGAGAGAGACCGCGGGGGGATCCGAGGGAGAAAGAAGAAATGAGGGACTTATTAAAGCCCAGCCGTCTCCCTCTGATACCTCATTAAGATCAGAATCAATATGGTAGAGCGAGTACTTGACTTCTCTCTCTCCTGTGGTTCTGCAGAAAGGCCACGGATGAAAAGGAGCCGCTGCTTTTCCTCCTGCGTGTGGAACTTTATTCACTGGTGCATTCAGTCCGAGTGGAGGTAACCTGGATCTCGTCTTCGACTGTTCTCCTCTGACTGACTGTATGGACGACTTTCTGTGTTTTTCCTACTTGTTAATGATGTCTGCAGTGATGATGCTGATTTTAAAATATATTAAAATTAGATTGGACCTGCCGTGTAACTGAGTTAATCAGCAGCCCGAGCTCATCTTCACTCCTTACGCTGCTCAAGATTAATGAATGAATGGATGAGTGTTGGGACATGGGGGGTGTTTTTGGACAGTGCAGTACACACACACACACACACACACTCAGTATTTTTGATCAGTCTACTGTCACTGCCTGCTTCACATTAGGTTTTGTGTTTTCCTCTGAATGGAGATTTTTCACAGAAGCATCAGTTTACGCTCCATCTTCAGCTCTTAGTGGAAGTTTTCTACAGACTTGTGATTTACCATGTATTCAATTTGATGATCCATTAAAGAGTCACTGAAACCTGTAACGAACAGAACCACAGCGAGGTTTTGACTTGGCTGGTGGTGGCTACTGAAACCCTACATACAGTAACCGGTGTGAACCAGAACCAAATCAGGGCTTAGATTTCGATGCCTTACTTCGGTGGTACCGCATGTGAAAAATAATTAAATAATCTAAGAAAAGTCCAGGTAGTGTTTGTGGTGACGCGAGTGTGCATGTTGTTTTTACATCTGACTTAAAACCCCCAACTCGGGAAATGAGAGGATCCGCGTTTCTGCAGCGCATACATCCAGTCATTACACTCGCTCTGACAGCAGGTAGCGTTCTGGCACCGGTATCATCATAAAAACCCGAACGCTACCCGACCAAACTGATCTGTGTGTGGATGGTGTGGAGTCTGAGACTGGTCTGGAGTCTGATATTGGTCTGGAGTCTGGTGTGGAGTCTGGGACTGGTCTGGAGTCTGATATTGGTCTGGAGTCTGATACTGGTCTGGAGTCTGATACTGGTCTGGAGTCTGGGACTGGTGTGGAGTCTGGGACTGGTCTGGAGTCTGGGACTGGTGTGGAGTCTGGGACTGGTGTGGAGTCTGGGACTGGTGTGGAGTCTGATGCTGGTCTGGAGTCTGATACTGGTCTGGAGTCTGGGACTGGTGTGGAGTCTGAGACTGGTCTGGAGTCTGGGACTGGTGTGTCCTCGTTATGGCTGGTCTGAGACTGGTGTGTAGTCTGAGACTGGTCTGGAGTCTGAGACTGAGACTGGAGTCTGGTGTGGAGTCTGATACTGGTCTGGAGTCTGGGACTGGTCTGGAGTATGATACTGGTCTGGAGTCTGGGACTGGTGTGGAGTCTGGTGTGGAGTCTGAGACTGGTCTGGAGTCTGGGACTGGTGTGGAGTCTGGTCTGGAGTATGATACTGGTCTGGAGTCTGATACTGGTCTGGAGTCTGAGACTGAGACTGGAGTCTGGTGTGGAGTCTGATACTGGTCTGGAGTCTGAGACTGAGACTGGAGTCTGGTGTGGTGTCTGAGACTTGTCTGGATCACTACAGCACCAGCTCTTAAAGCCTCTAAAGCAAAGTCTACTTTGTATTAATGTTGTATTAACAGCTACATTTTATCACTTCAACACTGAACACGTTTAATCAGATGGTTATGAACAGCACACAATATACAGTCGTTATGATCATACAGAAATGTAACATCAAGAAAGAAATGAAAAAGAAATATCGAGAAGAGGATCTTGAAGTGTTGTGTTACTCATCTCATTATTTTTTCACAAGTATCCAATGTACAGATACGCCCACTTTACAGTTTTATTAAATATACAGTATGTGTGTGGAATATTGATTGAGACACTTATGACATTTCATACACATTTCCATAATATTATTTTGATTGTGTTAAGCTGCTCTGCTACACTGGTGGTTGTTAAAAGCTCTACACACATGAAACTGAATTGAACGGAGGAAGGTGAGTCACAGAGCTCTCAGCTCCGGGTGAACCTTCTGATAGACACTAACGAGGCTCCGCCCACAATTACTCAACACAAGAAGGGCATACACACACCTCTGTTTATTTCTCCCCGGTGTTCTTCCTCACGTTGATACTCCTCTCTCTCTCTCTCTCTCTCTCTCTCCTTGTGTCTCACTTTATCTCATTTTATTCCTCTACTATTTTGTTCTCACTCTTCATTCCCTTTCTTTACCCCCCCCTCCCCCCCCCAACCCCTCCCCTCCCCCCCGTGCAGGCTCTCAGGTCGGGGTGTCCTGTCCTCTGAACCACATGCTGTGTGCTGGTACGGGGCAGTGTGTGTCGTTCTCTCAGGTGTGTGACGGTGTGAGAGACTGTGAAGACGGTGCTGATGAGGGCGTCCACTGCGGAGGTGAGATCACACTCTTCATCGCTTTACCACAAGCCCGTGTGAGTTCCTCATTCCGCCTCATCGCGCTCTCCAAACACCTCGCATTAACACACACACACACACACACACACACACACCTCGGCTCTCTGTCCTGATCAGTCAGAGGAAGGTGTTGATTAATTCTCCGCTCGGACTGTGGCGCGGGTCTGCATTGATGCGCGCGCTCTGAGGCCCGCTGTACGTCTCACGTGTCCTCAGTCACATGACACAGGGACGGTGTTTATAGCTGCTGTAACACAGGTGACATACGGAGCTCATTCACTTCACTGAGCACCAATTATTCAGATATAAAGAGTGTGTGTGCTGTGTGTAAGAACAATACAACAACATCACAGCCCTGAAATAATCAGCTCAGGTATTTCAGTGTAACACACACGCACACACACACACACACACACACACACACACACACACACACAGACACACACAGTGTTTAATAATTATTCTGCCTAGATTTTCTCTGTGTGATGTAGAAATAATGATAATTAAAAAGAGAAAAAAAATTCTAGTATAAAAACATTGAGCACGATTTCAGAGTGTATACTGTGTGTGTGTGTGTGTGTGTGTGTGTGTGTGTGTGTGATGTACTAATCTGAGGGTTAGTGTTATTAACACCAGAGGTTGAGCAGGGAGCTGTAATGAGACGGAAACAGACACCAGAGACGAGCTCCACCTGCTCATGACCTCCGTCTCCAGCCGTGTGTGTGTGAGTGTGTGTGTGTGTGTGTGTGTGTGAGTGTGTGAGTGTGTGAGAGAGAGAGTGCTGTGCAGTACAGTGGAGATTTAATACAGTATGTGAATTTTCCAGAGTTGAGGAGTTTGAACCCTGATTCTGCCGCAGCCGACTGTGGAGGGTGAACTTGTCTGTGTGTGTGTGTGTGTGTGTGTGTGTGTTGGTGATCAATGAGAGTGGGGAAGACAGCATCTAAACATACCAGTTCACCTAATACTCTACGTCCATGAGTCCCCCAGA
>JAQMYJ010000023.1:42269393-42280076 GCA_030014305.1 Clarias laeviceps | reverse complement strand
TATACACTCATCCCGCGTACACTCATCCCGCGTTCACTCATCCCGCGTTCACTCATCCTGTATACACTCATCCCGCGTTCACTCATCCCGCGTTCACTCATCCCGCGTTCACTCATCCCGCGTTCACTCATCCCGCGTTCACTCATCTTGTATACACTCATCCCGCGTACACTCATCCCGCGTACACTCATCCTGTATACACTCATCCCGCGTACACTCATCCCACATACACTCATCCCGCGTGCACTAATAAGTGCCACCATGGAAAGCCTGTTCCTGATTCTCTGGCAGCCTGATTCTTCCCCCAAGGGGCCTCCATTAATAATGCCTGTTGCAGTTCTTGTTTTCGACCACTAGGTGTAATAAGGTTTAAGCTCTGTGACAACACACAACGTCATGAGCAGCTCAGCTCAACATTTTGCTCAATCAAAAGAGATGATAAATATTTGAATATGATTTGAAGCGAGTGGTGTAGTGAGTGAGGACTTTATGGAGAGTCGTTGAACAGCTGACGAGGATCAGTTTAAACGTAACGAGGCTCCGTCTCACCTGAGGCTGTGGACGAGCCGCACGGCTAATGAAACTGAGCCCTGCAGATCTCCTGTGGTGGAGGTCCGCCAAAGCTTTGATCTCCTCATAGCCGCCAAAGCTTCCTCCATCATGTCGAGTCGAGCCAGAGCGGTTTTCACAGTTGCTGCTCCAAACAGATTTAATGATATGTTTTTTAGAAAAATAGTTTTGGATCTCAGAGCAGCAGCTCTCCTGTCAGACTCTCTCTCTCTCTCTCTCTCTCTCTCTCTCTCTCAGTGAAGTCTGTGAAGTCTGTTTCCACCTTTCAGTTTTCTCTCTGGCGTGTGTTTTTTTTTAGGCAGGTATAATCATGCTGAGAAACAAAACAAAGCCTCTCGATGAACACTCGCTGTCTAACACTTCTTCTAAGCTCACACACTTTCCTCTTGTGGCTTGCGGTAAACGATCAGAAAGTCAAAATGAGAAAAAAACACTTAATAATCCTTAATACTTTTTGAATAATCTGAATTTCACTCTGCTACAGTGAGATTAATAATATTTAAGCTTTCCTAAACGAAGGCTGAAATATTCCGTGCTAAAGCAAAGCGACAGAGCCATCAGGACCGGGAACTTAATCTCCTGATTATAATTAGATGATCTCTGTGAATCAGCTGTTGCTATGGAAACGGGTGCATTAATAGAAGCCCGCACTACTGTCAGAGCTGCTGTTGTAGAGAACTAATCAACACCTTCTGACCAATCAGAGCGCAGCACTCAGCAGTGGTCTGTGTGTGTGTGTGTGTGTGTGTGTGTGTGTGTGTGCAGTAGGGTTATTAGTGTACAGTGATGATATATTTTATTCGCAGATGATTGCTTTAGGACTGCAGGGAACGCACGGAGATGAAATGAAATTAAAGCAGCGCTGCATTAATCCGTCACTCACTGTGCGATTCATTAAAGAAGAGAATAAAAAAAAGAAGTCTGCTTTTCCCACTGCAGTGCTGTTCAGCTAATCCACTTCCTCTGACAGTGCTGTCTACACGAGCCGTCTCCTTTCAGCTGGGTCTAATCACGCTGCCAGAGTGTCAGACAGCCCAGTGGACACGCAGGCTGTAATAACCGCGGGTCGGGTCTGACTCTAATGGGATCCTGCAGCGCTTTCAGCCTCTCTGTGTCCTAATGCACGGAAGATCAATGTGTATCGGACAGCAGGCTTTAAAAATGCCGTTTCGGGTCTCGCCCTGAGCCGCGGCTTTAATAGGAGTCGATGAGTGCATCGCAAAAAACACGGCCGCGCAGCCGAGACACGCGTGTAGGTTTGTCTTCTTCAGGCAGCCAGTACAAATGTTACATCAGCATTCACACTGGAGTGTGTGTGTGTGTTTGTGTGTGTGTGTGAGTCAGATTATTAAAATCACCTGAGTGATTTATTTATTTATGTTTTATTAGAACTTTCCAAGACAGGGTTTTGTCCACAGCATCTATAGCGGCGTCTTTAAACACACACACTCTCATTTACACCCGAAAGAAAATCATGGAACAGGAAATCAATTCTAAAATCTAATGTGAATGAGAGGATGGAGAGTGTTAAAGTAAATCTAAGTGTAGATCAGGACTGCATCGCTGCAGGAATAGTGTGAGTTGTTCCTGCTGTAACCGGACACACTCTCCTCCACGCAGCGCGTTAGTGTGTGTTTGATTCCGTCCTCGTTACTCGAGCGCAACTTAACGAGCCCACGAGACACTAAATCCAGGCTACAAAACCATATCATTGTGTGTGTGTGTGTGTGTGTGTGAGAGAGAGATTTTATTAATATTATAATTCATCCTTTTAACCGGAAGATCAGAATCACACATATGTAAGACACACCCCTGTTTTAGACAAACTCCGCCCCTTCGCCTGCACCTCTCACTTCAGTCAGTAATCACGTCTCATCTCTGAGTGCTGGTGTGTTTATGATTTTAGTCTCAAATTCTCAGCTGACCCAAGGTGCTGAGGTGTAAATGTAGGTTTTGTACCAACAGAAAAGGGGAGGGGCCAAACTGTCAATCAACAAACTGTGCGCACGAGGAAGTGCTGTTTAAATTTAGAGCTCTCTGGTTTTTACAATTTGTGCGTGGCTTAGCAATTTTTTGTTCAAAGAGAAAGGCAGAGCGAAAGACAGAGACGGAGAGAGTGAACAGGGGAGAGATGGAGATCAGGCCGTGTCTCTGTAATGTCTCTGTACAGGGAACATCTGTCTCACTTAGTGACTGAGACAGGAGATGAATGATGGACAGAATTAGTCTGACATCTCACACACACACACACACACACACACACACACAGTGAGCAGTACTTTAATTACTGTATAGTATTACTCATTACTGTATAGGATAAAATCTAGACGGTTCTTTGGTCCCTCTTGAGAAGAACCTGTGAAGTTTGTATCTGGAGCGCATTAGGAGCCCTTAAAGAAGCCTTTAGTTCTATGAGTGTTGGTGTTCACTGCAGTACACACTCACACTGTTTTCCTTTTGATCTGTAGAACCTGTTAGGAGTTAAACATAATCCTAGCTTATCTTTATGAGGTTTATTAGATTCCTAAAAGTGCTTCACACTCTGTTATAGGTCTCTGAGTGTTTAAATGTTCTCTCAGAGGAACAGCTGGAGAACCCTTAAGGCCTCCACATGTGCCTGATAGTACACCATTCTCCTCATATCTCCATGCTGAAATGAGCTTTATTTCTACGCTACATTTCCTCGGCACACGATTAAGGGGTTTAGAGTTTGGGAACGCAGTGTAAAGTGTGTTGAACTGAGCATTGATCGCAGGGACAAACAGATATAATTACACAGTTCAATAACGCACTGTGTGTTTTAAAGAGTAGGTCTAAGTAATGCTTATTACTTAGACCTGCAGTTACTGGCGCAGCTGCATCCTGTTGTAATCTATAAGGAAGCATTTATAATTCTGTAGTAAAGTATTTATTATGATGTGATTATTATAACAGTGCACTTGATGTATTTGTGTGTATTTGGTTTAGACGTGGGTTCAGTGGAGGGTTTGGCGTATCACCGCAGTTGGGACGTGTTATACTGGACCAGCTCCACTACCTCAACGATCACGCGGCACTCGCTGGACCAGAGCCGACCTGGATCCTGGAACCAAGACCCGGTGGTCCGACTGGTTCGAGACAATCATCCTCACGCCCTCGCGCTGGACGAGTGCCAAAAGTGAGTTATTATGAATAATAATAATAATAATAATAATATTATTATTGGTGGTGATGTAATGAAGATGAGTAGAGCTCTGATTCCCCACTGTAACGTGATTAACTGTAGTTATTTAAGATTCTGTTTCCCTGCAGTGATGTGTAGTTACCTGTCCTTACGTGTACTTACCTGTAGTTACCTGTGAATGTCTGTGATTGTATGTAGTTATCTCACATTCCATTTGATTACCTCCAGTCTCCTATGATTACCTGTAGTTTTCTGTGATTACCTGTAACTACCCTGTGATTTTGTGGTTTCTGTACTGGGTTCTTGTAATTTATAGAGTTGCAAACCTGCATGCAAATCATTTAGCTGAACTAATCATGTGGTTCATTAAAAAAAAATTTCAGTGACTAAAACAATGCTTAAAGACAAGTCAGAGTTTTCCTTCATGCAGAAACTTAATCAGTAAAAATTAAGAAGCGGTAGATGACTATTCACGTGCTGTTTTGACCTTTTTTTTTTTTTTTTTTTTTTGTTCCTGGGGCTTGAGGAGTCCTCGTCAAGGGCAGTACCTCAGATGATGCGCTTAGTCAGCCCCAAGTGTCAGTTCTGCATTAGGATCTGGTTTAGAACTGCTCTCCAAGCACCAAGCTCCACCAGTACTCTCTCAGGATAGTGTAGGTGATTGATCCAGGTGCAGGAGGGGATGACATCATTGTCCAAATATGCCAGGTGGTGCTGGTGCAGGTCAATCTTCCAACAGGTGCTGGAAGTGTGAATGTGGTCTTTACATCAAAAGTCATTGCAAGGCCTATTTGAGCCCTCTGGCTTGGGAGCCACCACAAAGGAGCTGGACCAGGGACTGGTGGACTCTTTGATAATGCCATCTCATATAGTTGATAGTCTTTCTCCTTAGTGACATGGAGAACAGGAGGTTAGGGTTAATGAGGGCTCACCTTCTGTCTCCACATCTGCACTGCCCTCTGGCTCCTGGTCCAGGTTTACATACTGGCGCTTTTAGAAGGGAAGCTAGGGTGCCTGGACAGTCCTCTCTGTCCTGAAGCTGGTTCCTTGGGAAGCTGGTCCAGTTTCTCCCTACAAAAAGGAGTACAGATAAATTCCGGATCATAGGCACAAGCATAGGCCAATCAGACCGGACCCCGGGAGGACAATGAGACAGGCCGGATTCTGACTCTGTGGCCACTACCATGGTCTTGGTGGTCTTCTCTTCCTTCCACTCATTGGCAGGGAGGGAGCACAGGAACTTGTCTATGGCAGCAGACTCAAGGGGGGTATCTAACATGGTCTGGGATGTGGCATCGGCACAGTGGGTCCACTTGTGTGATTAAGGCGGCAGCCTATTGTGCACAGAGCCCACAGCATGCCAGGATCTGGTCCTGGATCTTGTCCTAGTCACCTCCCTCACCCATGGTACGAGGAAAACTCCGTCACCAACGGCAGGATAAGGGCCTGGATCTACTCTTCACTCTTTACTTGAATGTGTGCAGGTATGTCTCTGTGTCATCACTGAGGAAACTTTTAGCCAGAAACTGCTGACTGTCTGGTAACTGAGTGGCAGAAAGTTCCTGCAGATAACGATTTTGGAGAAGCTTTGCAGTTGTGGTTTGTAAACCTCGGGCCATCTCCGGGGTCACTGGTTGTCTCCAGGAGGTGCTGCAGGTGTTGCTATAATATGAGTCTGGCGCCATGGTGTAAAGCTTCTGCCCACATTGTTAATCAGTGTAACACGCATGCCATTGTGAAGGCAAGCAGAACACATGCACAGAACATCCGCATATGAGAAGGACAAATGCTCTTTAAGATACAGAAGGGTTTGCTCTGAAGGAAAGTGTATATATAGAGAGAGTGATAGGAGTTAGTGTGCTGCAGTGTGGAATAGTAAAAACATGCTCTCTGGTGGGTCGTTGATTCAGGGTGGCAGCACTGGCTGTTTGGCAAGATGGCAGTCATCAGTGGTGAGTTCGGCCAAGGGCCAAGGTCAGGTTCTGGTGGTGGTGGGATCTCGGCTGGCAGCCAGCGAGGGAAAAAGAGTCAACAACAGTGCTGTCTGTGAATACAGAACACACTGTCAGCGTTCTAGACACACGTATTTCTACTGACTCGGCTGATACAGCGGCTTCCGTTTGTATTGTGCCTTGTGCTGGTTATTTTTCACCACCAGACACGTCTGTTTTCCTCGTCTCAGACAGACACGGTTGTGTGTTTTCCACATTGAAAGGGGTGATGAACTGATGCCGCCCCTTCAGCACTAAGTGGAGCAAGGAGTGTGTATTCCTTTGGGCGCATGTGGGCTGAGTTCCAGCATCACTGATAAAAAGACAAATTAATCTAAACAATTGTGCTAATTGATTAAGTTACTAATCACAAAGCAAAGACAACGTCAGAACAACTGAATATTAACATTTACTTACAGTATTTTTGCTGCTTAATGTGTGTTTGCACAGGGTACTGATTCCTGTTAGTGTGTGTGTGTGGAGTGTGTGCATATGAGACCCCTTTGAGACGAGTAATATCAGTGTGTGAGTTTATTTTAGCTGCTGTAGGATTTCCAGCTTCATCCCGCGCACACATGTGACACGTTTCACTATGAACCTCCCGCAAACTCTTCGCTTCACACATCATCCACAACTAATGACATTTCTTTTCCCCACCTGCGTCTTTCTCTGTAAGAACCGAAATCACACGTCTGCTGCGAATTCCCCGCGGCTCGCTCGGGAGCCCGTCTGTTCCGAGAGGTCAATCAGGAGAGCAGCAGCGTGCGGCAATTAGACGCCGTCGCACATACGCAGCGTTGGTTTTCCTGTTTTATAAAGATCGGAGATACACAACGCCGTGACGAGGTGAAACCAGAGACATACACGTGCAGACACACACATAATTAAAGGCATATTTCACATTGCAGTTCCGCTTGTTCGTATCTGGTCGCTAATTAGTCTGAGGTTATGAATGCTGTAATCGTCATTATAACATCTTGTAATGATTCAGGCTGATTTAGAGTCCAGTGTAATTAGCGCACAGATCATTAGCTAACAGATAGCGTTCCTCTGACAGGACCGGCCGGCTCTTTGCACTGACGTATTTCCTCGTTTTATGTGTGTTTAAGGTTTTTAGCAGCGTTAGGTTTCAGGCATTGGCTTGTGAGTCACTTTGTGCTGTGTCACTCTGCAGGAGCGTTGACACGCCGCCGCTTCCTGTGCTGTTAGCTTATTAGCTGTGTACTGCATTGTCATCCTGTCACGGTGCTAATGAGGCTGTGTCTGCTAGGAGCTACGCCGAGTCTTACCTGCGTTAGCTTATTAGCATAGCAGCCCTTAGACAGCGCTGTCAAAGTCGAGCCTGCTGAAAATCACAAGCGGCGATCTCACCCTCACTCTCACACACATCATTAACACACACCTGTTTTTGGAGGGAAAGTGAGATGATGATGTAATAAAATATTGTTTTGACTACAAAAGTTCTTTTTTGTGCATTTTCTACAAAAACGAAATAAACAAGCAAACAAACTAACAAGTAAATAAATCTATGTGCACAGATCATACGGGAAGGAAATACTGTGTGTGTGTGTGTGTGTGTGTGTGTAGTTAAATTTATTTAGATATATTTTAGTTTGTTTGTTTGCAAAATCATGTGTCGTTCTCTGTTTATAATTTTTCTTCCTTTTTTATAAGGTTAAAATGAGAATTAAGAGTTTTCATTTATTGACTTCACTAGCTGTGTCCATGACGTCGCTCGCTCGGAATTTAATTGCTAGACAATTTAATTAGTGTACTTACTGTACACACACCACTAAGGATTAATTAATTAATGTGCTTTTTGTTAAAAAATATTACTGTTAAACCTTTGAGTCGACAGATCATTAAGTCCCTCCGTCTCTCTGTTCCTCTCCAGCCTGATGTTTTGGACTAACTGGAGTGAGAGGAAGGTGAGTATCATGAGGGCGTCAGTGTGGGGTCGGAGCGTGCGGGTGATCGTCACAGAGGGGCTGCTGACCCCCAGCGCTCTGACCATCGACCCTCGGGCTGAGAAACTCTACTTCTCTGACAGCAGCATGAGCTCCGTGGAGAGATGTGAATACGACGGTTCTCTCAGACACGTGAGTGTAAAACACTTTCACACCGACTAATCACACACACACACACACACACACATACATACAATATGAGAACTCCATGTGTTTGTCATTTCTTCACTGTTCTAAAAAAAATCTTTTTTCTATCACTTTTCCCATGATGCATAAGTAAGTGCACTCTCTGTGTTGCGCTGCTTTTCGTGCCTCAGGTGTAAAGTCAGGTTTATTAAAGTGCTGAAATCACAGAATAAAGCTGTGCTCTAGAAATAAAATAAATCAATCACTCTTTTATACTGTAACGTATTCAGAAGCTCGAGACCGGCGTCGTCTGTGAGTAAAATATCCACTTTAAAGAATCTCAACCTGATTATGTCCTATTTTTATGCTTTTATGTTGAAGTGGCTATAAGGTCATGGGCCTGTGATTTTCTCTTTACTCTCATCTTATTGCGGTCGTTTCCTCTGTTTTTCCTGCTGCTTTATGTGTCTGACCATTTCAGGTGGTGCTGAAGGTGAGCTCCGGCTCCGTCTCAGGCTTGGTGCTGTACAGAGACTTCCTGTTCTGGTTGGACGGCGGACGCCAGGCCGTGATGCGCGCCGATAAACTCACAGGACACGACATCACCGTCATCAGAGACCAAGTTCCCCATCAGTCTGTGTCCATGGTTGCTGTGGCCAACGACACACACCGCTGTGCGTCTCTCTCTCTCTCTCACACACACACACACACACACACACACAGTTAAGGTGTTAATCAGAGTTATAGCTGCTCATTTAATCCATTACACTTATAATCATTACATTCAGCACAGCTCTCATCCCATAATACTCAGAGGAGGTGCAGGTGCCATCAGTTGCCATGGTGATTGATTTGGCTCTCTAGTGAGTCTGCATAATGAGTGTGTGTGTGTGTGTGTGTGTGTGTGTGTTCAGGCTTGGCTCATTGCTCTATTCACTGCACTGCTAAGTGCCAAATACAGGTCACACACTCTCTCTCTCTCTCTCACACACACACACTCACTGACCCCCCTGGGATGTCCTTCATTTTGTCTGTGTGTGTGTGTGTGTGTGTGTGTGTGTGTGTGTGTGTGTGTGTGTGTGTGTGTGTGAGATGGTTGATTAGAGAGACCAGTGCTATAAAAAAAATTATGTTTTTTGTTGTTACTGTAATATAATTTAACTTAAATTCATTAAGTTATTTATTGAATTATTTAATAATTTTAGGTAATTATTCCTTCATCCTTTTATTGACTGATGTTTATTAATGAATGCATTTTTGATCTTATATTCAGGTTAGTAAACATAAGGACAGGAGACGCCGCGTCCCTCTCCACGCTGTTAGCGTCGTGTTCTGCTCGTTCATACTGTACGCACTTCTGTACGAGCTCTGTGATTGGCCGAGACTCGTCCGTTAATGACACCCCAGTCTTCTGTAGCTGAGTTACGTTAAACAGAAGGATGGAGAGAGAGAGAGAAACAAAGGGGAAAAGTATGATCTCCTCATCTTACACTAGAGTACGAGAGAGTAAATAAAACAGAGAGGGGGAGGAAGTAAGAGACAAAATCAGAGACAGGGAGGGAAGCACAGGGAGAGACAAATGTTCCCAAATGTTCTCTCACTAAACCACACACACACACCTGCTGCAACAAGAAAAGTAAAATGTGAGAACAAATGCAACGGGGAAAATGAGAAGAGAAAGAAAGTCAGAAATAATAGATTGACAGAAAGACAGACAGACAGACAGATAGATTGCTGCATCAGCGGGGTGTGAGTTTGATGGTTGCTCCGCTGGACATTAGCATGAGGTGTCTGCTCCAGGCCGATGGAGAGAGCCATCAGCAGAATCTGTGTGAAAGGGACAGGGCACAGGTTTGATTTAGCCATGTGACATCGGCACTCCATCCAGTGCCAGCTGTGTGTGGTTATTCTGCCCCACCCTTGACAGTCTGTGTTGGTCCACAACAGAGGGACTCTCTAACCTTCTGGTGCTCGAGTGTTGAGAAGAGATTGCTGTGGCCTGGTCCGTCACTTTTGCTACCCATTGAAGGGGAGTCTGTTACCAGACCTGCTCCTTCCAAACAGACAGACAGACAGATAAGTTAGCATCTGATCTGAGGGGCCTAGAATGTGTGCTTGCCAACCTTGCAACCTGACTGCCCTTTTTGGTCTTGTAAAAGAGGGGCGAGGATATGGATAATAAATGAGGGACAAAAAAAAAGGTATTACCCTGCCAGTTTCAGGAAGGCACTTACAGTGGAACCTTGGATTACGAGCATAATTAGTTCCGGAAGCGGCTCGTATTCCAAAACACTCGTAAAACAAATTGAATTTTCCCATAAGAAATAATGGAAACTAGGGCTGGACCAGAATATTTGAATATTCATTTGGAGGGATGGCATGCGATTTTTCATTTTGAGATTCGAATAAAGAATAAGAAAAAATAATTAACCCGTGACATCGATCCCTGCGAAACGTTTCTCATTCATGCTTAAATAACTAGCCCTTGCGGCAAACTTGTGTCATGCACACTCGGTCCGCGGCCGGCACTAGGACCCGGAAATAATACGGTCGCGAACCAGGTAACATAAAAGGAGACAAGATGGCGCGGCACATCACTCAGTCATTGAGTTCGCCCATGTCGCTTCGGACGCTTTCGCCGATTCGTGAGGACTCACTTTCTTGGGTTTGCTTTCAGATTGAGTGTGTTTTAATATTACGCGGGTTAAATTGTGTTTAATTGTGTTAAAACAATCGCGTGGTTATCCTGCCTACTCGTGTTACTCCGCGTTTGGGTTTTAACTTCCACACTACAAAGGGCTAACCGCTAAAGCTACGTCTTCTGGTCTACTCAGGTTAGTTCATGACAACTTGCCTGTATCCATAT
>JAQMYJ010000023.1:42226041-42236184 GCA_030014305.1 Clarias laeviceps | reverse complement strand
GTAATATCAGAGCTCTCATCAATGTCTACAGAGACGTTCAGGAGAAAAATGAAGCTCAGTGGAGTGAGCTTAGCGCCAGTCTACTCTGAGAACAAAGCTAAAACTAGCATGAACCTGATCTCACCCTGATTACTGTTATGTAATCTGGACAGGCCACACCCAGAGCGACCCCTATACACATTACAGATAGTGTGTGTGTGTGTGTGTGTGTGGGTCACAGGGGTTTAGTCTATCCCAGAGTTTCCCAGAGGAGTGGGAGCGGTGCCGCCCTCGCAGCTCAGACTGAGTGGAGTGAAGGACTTGTGACGTGGCCTGCACTTCATTATCTCTGCACTCGAGTATTTTTAGCGTTTAATTCTGCTCCGCGTGATGAGAATCGATGTTTGACGCGCAGTTTGCAGTCAGTTTGACTCTGACGGAGAACACACACACAGCGGTTCAGGAAAAGAGTTGCAGATGTGTTACATCAGATAGAATAAAGTTTACAAATTGCCTGTGGGATGTGAAGCAGCTCGTGTAATGAACACACACTGTTCTCAGGCAGAACGCCTCGGCGCCGTGTGGGAAGACGCTAATTGATTCTGACACTAACGAAGTTAACCAGTGCACTTAGTGGTGGAGAGAGAGTTTAACGAAGTTCAAGTGCGTTATGGACAGCTATATTTATTCATTAAAAATATTTATTAGTAATACAGTGATACTCCATCATGCAGACATGGGGCAGAACCAAACTCAAGCTCCTCCCACTGCACTGTAATTAAACTCCTCCCACTATAACATAATTAAACCTCTCCTACTACACTATAATTAAACCCCTCCCACAACACCGTAATTAAACCCCTCCCCGACTACACTATAATGAAACCCCTCCCACTACAGCATAATTAAACCCCTCCCATTCATAAATAATTTTAGTGAGGGTTAAGTCTGAGTAATTAGTCAATTATGTTTATTAATAGGTCATTTTGTTTGTTTCTCAGTTTATTGGTTTTAATTTTCAGGTGATCCACAGAACCTCGGTGCCGAACGCCCTGGCGGTCGACTGGATCGGGAAAAACCTGTACTGGTGCGACGCTGAAAGGAAAACACTGGAGGTGGCGAAAGCTAACGGACTTTACCCGACCATCCTGATGAGCTCCGGGCTTCAGAACCCTTCTTCTCTCACACTGGACCCTTTAACTGGGTAATACTGTACACTGAACTATAAAGAGCAAAACTCTACACGCCCCTGTTAATATATCTATATAAAAAAGCTTTTTTTGCTGTAAATTTCTGTATCATGTCAGATTTTTCTCTACCTTTAACCTTCAGTAAAGATCAGCTAATCTTCTTGGGTTTCATCCGACTGCTAAGGTCATGAACTGCGGAGAGAAATTTATGTGATCTCACTGTGGAAAGGTCAGGAGGGAGGTTACAAAAAAACACTTCTTAAATATATGATGTACCATGGAACACTGTGAAGGTCATCATGAACAAGTGGAGAGAGTAAAAAAGCAGACTGACATCACCAGGAACTGGACATCCCTCCAAACCTGCGAAAAGGACAAAGGGAAATTTATTATAAAGAAGACCTGTTATAAAGAAATGTTGGTGATTCACACATGTAATCCTGTCTGAATCAGCTTATTATGGAAAAGCCCCATAAGTAAGTTGGTGAAGCAGGTGGTGAAGCATGGTGGTGAAGCATGGTGGTGAAGCAGGTGGTGAAGCAGGTGGTGAAGCAGGTGGTGAAGCAGGTGGTGAAGTATGGTGGTGAAGTATGGTGGTGAAGCAGGTGGTGAAGTATGGTGGTGAAGCAGGTGGTGAAGCATGGTGGTGAAGCATGGTGGTGAAGTATGGTGGTGAAGCAGGTGGTGAAGTATGGTGGTGAAACATGGTGGTGAAGCATGGTGGTGAAGCATGGTGGTGAAGCATCATGAAGTGGAGCTGCTTCTCTTCAGCAGGAACTAAAAGTCTTGTCATGATAGACAGACTCATGGATTGCTTGGAAACCTATTTTGGTGAAGAGCCTGCAGGTCTCTGTAAGACGGATGAAGATGAAAAACAACCTCAGAGCAGATCAGCACTGTGGACAGGCCAAATCAGAGCTCAGGTCTAAATCCTACACTAAACCTGAGGAGAGCTGTGCACAGGAGAACACCTTACTATCTATAGAAGCGTTTATGCAAAAAAGAGTGGAACAAAACAATGCAAATGAAGATGTCTGAAGTCAGAGGATTTTTACTTAAAAACATTGAGCGTGCTATATGACATGTACATTGTGCCTTAACACATGAGAACTTATACAACCAGGGTACTGTAAGTTGTAGCCATTCTTGCTGAAACATTTCTTTTGTTTCACGGGTTTCTGTAGCTCATTAAAGGTGAAGAAAGATCTGACAGGCTTTCTCTCTGTGATTTTAATAGAGGTGTGTAGATCCAGCATGGTATTGTAGCGTTGTGAAAGTGCGGTAAAGGTGACTCCAGGTGTTTTATTCTCTATCACAGGTATGTTTTTTGGATCGACTGCTGCGAGCATCCACACATTGGACGCGTGGGAATGGATGGCAGCGGTGCACGGGTCATCATCCGGACAGATACACACACTCCGTCAGCGCTCACCATCGACTATGTCAACAGCAGGATCTACTGGGCGGACGGGAACCGCATCCTGTTCTCGAACACAGACGGCTCGAGGATACACCGAGGTACGAAACGCTGATAAACACACGGAATACAACCCGCTGTGATGGGATGGTTGCCTTAGCACTTAGCATGACAGCAGGTACAAACTCTTAAAGCACGCTGTAATAAATAATAAGTGAAATCATTGGCAGAAATCATTATAAATTTTTTTTTTTAAATCAGCTTTTGAGTGGCACAAATAACTTTTTAAACGTAGTTTTTGAATTTAATTAAATGTTTTAAATGCATCAAACATATTCAGATTTTTTAAATTATATTTTATACTAAAGTCTTTTTATGACTGATGTGATAAGAAATTAAAAATGGATGCTAAACAGCACAAAGTGTTAAGGAGGACAGGAAACAGTGACCATATAAGGAAACAGTACAGGTTTAGAAACAGGAATTATAATTATAATGGACATGACATTGTGAGACGGAATTCTAATGAGAGCACTTCAGAAGGGTTTGGTACACAGCCAGAGAAAAGAAGAATATGTGTGTGTGTGTGTGTGTGTGCCTGGGTTCTGCTGACTGAGCTGGCAGTGGTCCAGCGTGGCCACTAATTGATTCCGTCTCATCTTGTTAAAGTGCCTAACGAGGACATGGGCGAGGTGACGAGTCTCACCCTGTTTGAGGATTTTCTCTACTGGAGCGATCAGAAGAGACGAACGCTGAATCGAGCTCATAAAACCTCCGGAGAGAGGCGTGTGGAACTGCTCAGCTCTTGGCAAACCATCCGTGACATTAAAATTTATCACCCGCTACGCCAACCAGACGGTAAAAACACTCAGAGGGTATTTAACTCGTTTATATATTCATATGTTTTTTATGACGGGGTCACACCGAGTTGCTGCGAGATCCAGACCTATCAACTTTTATAAGTTTGATAATGACTTTATAGCATGTGTATAAACACTGATTAGCATATTTATAGAGTTCTGCGTCAGCACACGGGCGTTTGCAGGGACGGGAACTTATTTACAGGAGGAATGACTTTTACTATGAGTTTTGCAATGTAGCTAACAGCTAATGTAGCTAACAGCTAATGTAGCTAACAGCTAATGTAGCTAACAGCTAGTTTGATTTTCTAGTTAGATTTCTAGTAATGAGACAATAATTCTGGTATTAACTTTGTTGTGCATGTGTGTGTGTTTAGTTGTAAAGCACCAGTGTCAGGTGAATAACGGAGGCTGCAGTCATCTGTGTCTGTTGTCTCCGGGTGGAGCCTACAGATGTGCATGCCCCACCCACTTTTACCTGGCCAATGACAGCAAGACCTGCCTTTCGAACTGCACCTCCAGCCAGGTGACATGTCTCAGCCGTACCCACTTGAACGCTCTCTACTAGGGGTCCAAACACCTACAGCACACACTGTGTATAACGAACAGTTTATGTAGCTTCTTTTGAAGTTGTATGTATGTGTGTGTGTGTGTGTGTGTGTGTGTGTGTAGTTTCGTTGTGGCACAGACGAGTGTATTCCGTTCTGGTGGAAGTGTGACACAGTGGACGACTGTGGTGACGGCTCAGATGAACCCGGAGACTGTCGTATGTATCAGCAATAAAACTACACAATCCATACTTAACCTCAGTGTGTGTGTTTGTCCATGTGTTTATACATAAATGTTGGATGTGACCCCTCCCCCTTCCTCAGCGGAGTTTAAGTGCCAGCCGGGTCGGTTCCAGTGTGGCTCAGGTCTCTGCGCTCTTCCTCCTTTCATCTGTGATGGAGAGAACGACTGCGGGGACAACTCAGACGAAGCGAACTGCGGTGAGAGTTACAGAGAAGATGAACACACCGGGGAGAAAACAGTGCTAAAGTTTTAACTCTCTCTCTCTCTCTCTCTCTCTCTCTCTGTGCAGAATCATATATCTGTCTATCAGGGCAGTTCAAATGCACCGGGACTCATAAGTGTATCCCAGTGAACCTGCGCTGTAACGGACAGGACGACTGTGGCGATGGAGAGGACGAGCATGACTGCCGTGAGTGTTTCACACACTTCACACACTTCACACACACAGCTTAAGTGTAAAAATGTGTAAATTTGATAAACACCCAACAACTGATGTACTAACACCCTCCACCTGTGCGGCAGTCTGACCCGAGATTCTCAGGAACTTCATATCTCAACAACAAATGTTTAATTGTTTGTAGGATTTATAACCTGGAACTGATCTGATTGGATTTCGGAGTTAATTCAGTGCTTATCTTCAGGCTCTTCCTTTCGTTCTTCCGGATCTCGAGGCGTCAGAGATGTCGCAGTTGGCTTCATGGTCGACCTGTTTTATTGTAACTGTAGTAAATTCGGCTTTATGATTGACATTCGCTGCATATTCACACACACTACAGTCTTCAGTTTACCATCATATTGTATTTTTATCAGTTTGTTTTTAGGTCTTTTGTTCAGCTCCAACACAGTAAAAACACAATGTGCCAAAAACCTCTAACGCTCTCAGCCAGTCAGAACACACCGGGCTTAATATAGATTAATGAAGTCATGCTTTTGAGAAATAGACAAAGTTTTCTCTATCGAGAATCAGGTGACTTGATTGCACATATAGAGTTTATTGTGTGTGTGTGTGTGTGTGTGTGTGTGTGTGTGTGTGTGTGCATGCGTGTTTTGCTCCAGCTGAAAACACATGCTCGCCCACACACTTCCAGTGTAAGACCACGATGCACTGCATCTCCAAGCTGTGGGTGTGTGACGAGGACCCGGACTGTGCAGATGGATCAGACGAGGCAGACTGCGGTGAGCCACGCCCACTTCAGCAGAATGATTTCCTCTTTCACACCTCAGCACTCTTTACATCCGCGTTCTGATTGGTCAGAAGGTGTTGATTAATTCTCTGTAACATCAGCTCTGACAGTAGTGCAGGATTATATTCATGCGCTCACTTTGATGGTGATCTTGGCAGGAGTCTGCAGTGTCAGGACTTTGTGATCGAGGAATAAATCACTTGATGGAGTGAAGACAGTGATGATTTTGACGTCAAACTCCCCCCACGCACGCTGATGATTTTTCTATAACACAATGCCACCTTGTGTTTTATCATTACTGAGATGATCTTTAGGTGGCACGGTGGTGTAGTGGTTAGCACTGTCGCCGGTCACCTCCAGGGTCCGGGTTCGATTCCCGGCCAGACTTGATTCCCATTGGCGGATGGAGTTTGCGTGTTCTCTCCGCGTGCTTGGTGGGTTTCCTCCGGGTACTCTGGTTTCCTCCCACAGTCCAAAGATATGCAGGTTAGGCTAATTGTCATTCCCAAATTGTCCATAGTGTGTATGTGTGTGTGTGAGCCCTGCGATGGATTGGCACCCTGTCCAGGGTGTAACCCCGCCTCGTGCCCTGGGCCTCCTGGGATAGGGTCCAGGTCCCCGCGACCCTGAATACAGGATAAAGCCATATAGAAGATGAGCGAGTGAGTGAGTGAGTGAGAGATGATTTTTATTACCATCATCTTCACCATCATCACCCTCACCATCACTTTTATCACCATTACTGTCATCTTCTTCACCATTATTATCTTAACCATCATCATCATCATCAACTTGATCCTCACAATCATTATCACCATGATCACACCACCCTCTTCATCACCTTGATCACATTGTCATCACCTTCATCATCTTGACCATCACCTTTATCACCATCTTCACAATGGTAACATTGTGTTTTATTCCTTCCTGAGATGTGGATCACTATGATTATCAGCATCTTCACCATTACCTTCAACATTATCGCCATCATCTTCACCATCACCTTCATCCCTATGATGACCATCACCTTCATCCCTACGATGACCATCATCTTCATCATTACCTTCATCACCATTATCAGTATCATCTTCACCATCATCACCTTGACCACGTTGTGTTTTATTCCTTCCTGAGATGTGGAAAATATAGATATTTAATGATTCATCAGCGAGGTCCATAAAGATCTCTCCTCTGAACCTGAATGAAATATTCATCAGTGGTGTGTGTGATATTATTGCAGCCTGATGAATGTCCTCACACTGCAGATTATTTCATATAGACACTAATCACCAAATGAGAATTTATGATGCGTGGTCTTGCTGTAGAGTCGCTCTCAGTCCTGAGGAGGTGAACATGTTCAGGCTGTGATGTGATGGTGTTCAGCTGAACGCTGTGATGACGTGTGATGTGGCTGTTTGCTCTCTCTCTCTCTCTCTCTCTCTCTCTCTCTGTGCTGGATCAGATGAGAAGACGTGTGGGCCGCACGAGTTCCGCTGCAGGAACAATAACTGCATCCCGGATCACTGGAGGTGTGACGGGCAGAGCGACTGTGGAGACAACTCGGACGAGGAGAACTGCAGTGAGCACCTTCATCTTCATCACGATCGTCTACAACAACATCACCACATCATCTTTATTACTGATACCACTTGGTATTCATCACCATCATCATAAGCATCATCGACACCTTCTCATTACCACTACCATCAAGATCACGATCAACATCACCGTAATCACATCATCTTCATAATAACCCACATCACCTCTTCAGTTTTCATCATGACCATCGCTATGATCACCATTATTATCTTTATCATCTTCACCCCAAGCATCATGACCACCATCATCTTCATCATTATCTTAATCATCATCACCTTCATCATCATGATCATATCATTTTCATCATCATCCTCTTGGCCACTATAAAAGTAATAATAATTCTAATTACTTTTGACATGCCCTTTACAAAAATTGTAGTGAATAATTAAAAGAAAAAAAAGAAAAGCATAATTAAAATGGTTAATTTTATTAATCAGTAATAATTAAACGTGTGTAATAAAGTGATCCCCAACCCCTATTCAGATGGGATTAGTTTTCCATGTGGAGGAGTGTAATGGAATTATTCCTGGAGGATGTCTGGAATTTTAGTCTAAATCCGGCACATCTGTAATTTCACACAGACTTACACACGAGAGGTTTTGTGTCGCTTCTTCAGTGTAAAGATGAAGCGTGTGAAGGGGCGTGTCAGGGAATTTAGGAGAGTAACTGAGTTCCAAGAAAAGGTAGTATGTTATGTGACCTACTAATGATCAAGAGTAGCCACGCCTCCACAACAAGGACACAAAACATGGTGTTTTAGTCCATGGTAAAGACACGCCCATCTCTGAGATCACTCATCACCTCTCTCTCTCTCTCTCTCTCTCTCTCTCAAAGATAATCTTTCTGATGCTTTTAAGATAATTGTCTCTAACAGGGAAGCCAGAAACTAACGCACACTAACCTGAAATAACCTCGAGTGTGTAACTCTAAACGCTTGTCCTGAATGCTGTTTTGCTGAATAAGCCACACGAGCGGTGATTTAGTATTCAGGCCATGTTTTGGTCATGTTTTTATTAAAAGCAGGAACGTAGCTTTATCTCTGTATTGACTCGCAGTATCTCTCCTGCCACTGCAGGATCGCCCGCTGTCAGAGATGTCTCGTGTAATTACGGTAATTTACTCCGGGACGCTTAATTGCTGTCAGATAGTTGGTGATTTACTGTCAGGATTTACAGAGCAGTCTGTGTGGAGTTATATCCTCCTCCATCACTGGAACACAACAGCACCGAAGCTGCTTTTCAGCTTTTATAGCTCACACATGGAGCTTTATTAAAATGCTTTATTAAACCTGGCTGCTCGGTTTAAGCTCCAGACCTCAGCAGGCGTTGGTGTGAATTTTAGGAAACAGTGGTTTTATATGGATATGGACTAACTCCGCCCCTAAACCAGATATTAACACTAACTCCGCCCCTAAACCAGATATTAACACTAACTCCGCCCCTAAACCAAATGTTAACACTAACTCCGCCCTCAAATCAGATGTTAACACTAACTCCGCCCCTAAACCAGCTGTTAACATTAATTCCACCCTAAACCCGATCTTAATACTAACTCCGCCCCTAAATCCAATCTTTTTATTTCAAAATATTTTAGTCACGTTTGAAAGTTTGTACTCCCTCTTTTAATTTTTTTTTTTCGTGTGTGTGTAAAAACATAATCATCTGACTGTATCAGTTCTCAGTATTTGGCAAATACAACCTCAGACCAACAATATGTAACTCTTCTTCACAGTGCCATTATTTATTTAACAAACCTAAAGCCAAAAAATGCAGGTGATGCTTGATTTAATAGATTGTAGATCCACCTTTAGCATTAATAACCTGAACTATCAGTTTCCTGTATGACTGTATCAGTCTCTCACATGGTTTTGTTACGTTCTTCTTTACAACATTGTTTCAGTTTAGTTCATTGAGGTTTTTGGATGTTCTCTTATACACAGCTCTCTTAAGGTCCCACCACAGCTTTTTAGTTGGGTTGAGGTCTGGACTTTGGTAGACTGTTGGACAGATGTCCTTACATTTACTCTAGAATATTCTGATATACAGAGGAGATCATGGTCACTTCAGTGACTGCAGGGTGCTCAGGTCCTGTTGCTGCAAAAACAAGCCCAGCTCATTACTCCTCCACCTGTATGTTCAGATACAGTTTTGCGACCTTCAGTTGTGCGTCCATGTTTGTTTTTAGACAGGAGAGGCTTTCTCATGACAACCCGTCCAAACAAACCTCACTTGTCCAGACATTTTCTAATTCTGCTGGACTTTAACATGTAACATGCTCAGTGAGGCCTGTAGGGTCTGAGATGTAGCTCTCGGGTTCTTTGTATTTCTCTGAGTGTCGAACAGTCTGGCCTTGAGGTGAATGTCCTGGGACGTCCACTCCTGGGAGGACTGGTGAGTGTCTTCAATGCTTTCCACCTCTGAATAATCCTTCTCACTGTAGAATGTTGATCTCCACATTGTTTGTAAAAGGTTTCATAAGTCTTTCCTGATTGATGAACAGAAACAGTTACTTCTCTAAGACCGTTGCTCATGTCTTTCCCTCTTGTCATTGCGTTAACACGCACCTGAGTGGCTCCAGACCAGCAAACTGGCAAAACTTCTGCTTTTATACTCGTAAAGGTCTGAACAGCTGCTGACGATCAGTGAATCACGGGCTGATGATAAGTTACCCTTATTAAACCCTGTGGAGGCGGTGAGGGGGCACTTAGTATTGCCCACATGTTTCTTTGCTTTTTGGCTTCATTTCTGTTAAATAAGTAATGGCACTGTGAAAATAGTTATTTGTTGTGTGTGTAAGGTTGTGTTTGCCAAATACTGAGACCTGCTACAATTAGGTGAGTTTATTATGTTTTTATAAAAAAAAGATGTGGTGTAAATAAAGGTTAGTGAGTTTGTATTGAATGTTGTATTCTGAACTATTAATATATAATATTATTTTTGTACTGTATTATATGATAATGTTAAGATTTTAATTGTTAAAATTTATGACATATATTGCATATACAGTACATATTTATCCCAGGTTTGTGGTACAGTTCAGCATGATGTGTGTGTGTGTGTGTGTGTGTGTGTGTGTGTGTGTGTGTGTGTGTGTGTGTGTGTGTTTCACATCAGAGACTTTGA
>JAQMYJ010000023.1:42166561-42180869 GCA_030014305.1 Clarias laeviceps | reverse complement strand
GACACTAGCAGTTCACTCAGATACTGCGGCGCGAGACCATTTAATGCTTTATATGTCAAAAGTAGTATTTTAAAATCGATGTGAAATTTCACAGGGAGCCAATGAAGTGAAGATAAGATAGGGTAATATTATCTACATTTGTTTTAAATTAAAGGCTGGAATCTATAATCACACTGATATCTTTCACACTTGATGGAACAGAAAGGCCATCTAAAGTTACAGCGTGATCAAAACGTTTGCTTCTAGCTGCATGCGGTCCTATGACTAGAACCTCTGTCTTATCAGGATTAAACAGAAGGAAGTTAATTGACATCCAGTGTCTTATGTCCTGCACACATTGCTCAACTTTATTAAGCTGGTTTAACTCATCTGGTTTGCTGACACGTATAACTGTGTGTCATCAGCATAACAATGAAAATTAATACCATGCTTTAAAATTATGTTGCCCAGAGGAAGCATGAAAAGAGAAAAAAGCAGTGGGCCTAAACTGAACCCTGTGGAACACCAAACTCCACTTGAGAACATGCAAAATAGTCACAATTTAGATCTAAAAACTGATAATGATCAGTCAGATAGGGCCATTCCCTTAATTCCTACTACATTTTCTAATCTTTGAAGGAGAATACTGTGATCAATGATGTCAAAAGCTGCACTGAGGTCAAGTAACATGTTTGTCATGATGTCTGAATGTCTGCAATGTCCTTCAGGATCACTAAAGTATCTATCCATCTGTCTATCTATCCATCTATCTCTAAAGTAAAAGCAGGAGAAATGTGCTGTTAATGATTATTTCCTTTATCTCAGCCTCTTCTTATCTGAAAACTCTACAATCCTCCTGCAGGTGTAAACTTTAATAACATCACATTCCTCTTCTCCTCAAAGCCACCTGCCGCGAGATGGAGCACTTCAGCTCTGCTCTTTATTCCTCTCTCATCTTGATTTAATTCTGCTTTCTGCTTTCCTCTGATGTTTGAGGTCCCTGTTTCTCAGTTTAACGTGTGAAAGATGCTCAAAAGAACCCTGTGAGAACCGTTAAAGATGAGAAGAGAGCCACAGGACTTTCTGACATCAGCGAACATCGTGATGATCTCAGCACAAATGAAGTCAGAGATGAGGAAGGAGTTGAAGGAGATGGTTTTTACGTGTAAGTCACGAGAAACACCTCGTTAGGAACTGCATTTGTGCAGAGGTGGAGTTCTGGACTTCAGCTGCTACTCATAAGAAATACAGCTCTGTACGTGTGTGTTGAGTGTGTAAATAAAGAGAGAGACTAAATGAATTACAGCCTCTTTAAAACATTTGTTTTTTTTCCTTAAAGTTAATTCACTCCTCAGTACGTTTGTGGAAAATAAGTCATTTACTGTATATGGAGTGTAAACAAATGCAGATGAAAGGTGTGTTTAATAAAGAGGCAGAAACTAGTCCAAAAGCATCACTCGAAAAAACAAAAAAAACAAAAAAAACTGAAACAGAGCTAAGGTCAAATTAGAACACAGAGAAAAGGGTGAAGAGCAGTCGAGTGCAGACACACAGGACCGAGCGTACAGTAACACTTCACAAAGGAAAGAGTCAGGCAAGTCAGAGAGAGAGAAAGAGAGAGAGAGAGAGAGTAAATGGGAATCTGAAAACACCTGGAACGATTTCAACACATGAAGTACATGACCAACAATAATACAGGACTCGATGATGACACACATACACACAAAGCAACAATAACAAATAGAGGAGTTTCTCCATCACGCTGTCGAGTGGATCATTTAAATCTAATATTTTATCCATCAGCCTCCGTGTGGCGCAGCAGTAACGAGCTCGTCCTACCATCCGGGGACTGCGAGTTTGATTCCCGGGTGATGCTGTAGCCTGGAGAGAGCTGATGGGCTTCAGAAGAGTGGGATGGGAGGCACTCAGTGCTCTCACATCAATCACGGCTCTACGGCCAAGCACGGGCGTCTGTGAGCTCACGCAAGCGGAAGGAGCGGATAGCGCTGTCCTCCAAGTGTGTTACATCACCGATGCGGTCAGCCAGAGCATGTGGATCAGAAACACGTGATAGTCTTCGTCCTCCCTAGTTGGTACAGTAGTTGTAGCACTGGTGATGATCTCATTTAAATGTGAGTGTGATTTAAATGTGAGTGTTTATAGAGTGACGCTATAGCATCAGGAACAAGATACAAAACTACAAAGTCTTCATTTATTAGTTAATAATTGTCCTGTTGAGGAATTTCTGTGATATAATAAAAGGAGTTAAAATGAGACTATCTGTTAATAAATCTGCTCTACTGCAGTACTGTAGAGCATCTTGTTACTGCAGATGGACGGGTTCAAAACTGCTGGCACCCCTACAGTTGACACTCTGGCAGTTCCTCCAGGATTTAAACCATACAGCGGATGGAGTGCCCTAGTGATTGGTGGGGATTGGCTATGGCTAAGTTAGAGAGGCAATCTGGAAAAATCCATATATATATATATATAATTATTATTATTAATATATTCTTTATCATCATTATATATCCAAAATATTTCTGCACTTTTTTATTGTAAGATTTTTTTATTAGATAACTCTATAGAGAATGAGAGATGATTGTTATCCAGAACCAGAACTACACTGAAACTTTCCGTCACTGTGCTGGAAATATGTTATAATTTAATATAAAACTGTAATAAAGAGAATAATGGATTTGATGGACACAGTTAATTAGATTACAGAATGACACCAACCAAGACACACCTGCCCAGGTAAGAGATCCTCAGTAACTGTACAGAAACATCACTGTGAGACGTTACTGTCACACTCGACACCTCCATCCTTACTGTACGTTACTGTAATACCCTCCACTGACAAACTCCAGTCTGAGCTGAGCTCAACTCTATTGTGGACCTTATTTCTGTAAGACAATAGACAAGTGGTAATCTCTCTATCTGTCTGTCTCTCTGTATGTCTCTCTATCTGTCTGTCTGTCTCTCTCTGTGTCTCTCTGTCTATATGTCTGTCTATCTGTCTGTCTGTCTCTCTGTCTGTCTGTCTATCTATCTGTCTATCTGTTTCTCTGTCTGTCTTTATCTGTCTATCTCTTTGTTTATCTCTTTGTCTCTCTGTCTGTCTCTCTATCTGCCTCTATTTCTGTTTATCTCTCTGTCTGTCTCTCTGTCTGTCTGTCTGTGTGCTTCTCACATGCATTGTTACAGGAAGGGTGATGAGCGAGTCTCATTTTCGATCTCTCTCTCTCTTTATTCAGGCTGTTATTGGGGTCAGGGTGACGTGTTACAACAGATAACACTTCTTCTTCTCCACACACACACACACACAGACACACACACACACACACACACACACACGCACTACTCAGTTTCTAAACCTGTTGCTCTGACCATAACATTGTTTATTAACAATTATAACTTCATATTCGTTACAGAATGATATCCTGCGTTCCTGTTGTCACTTGTGTTATAGCAGCTACAAACACTCGGCCTCACCAGTCTCTCTTTACTCTCTCTTTTTATTCTCTTTATTCTCTCTCTTTATTCTCTTTATTCTCTCTCTTTATTCTCTTTATTCTCTCTCTTTATTCTCTTTATTCACTCTCTTAATAAAACAAGAAATGCAGCTCATCATGTGACTAAGAAACTGTTACTGTTAGTGTTACACAGCACTGGAGACTCCTTACATGCATAATTAAGTTCATAAACGTCTCCTTAACTTGTGTTACAACATTTTTCACTTTAATTCTGTTTGATTGATCAGCTTCTCCTCGGATCTGATCCAGTTCTCAGCACCACACTGACTCCTGTCCATGTGAATCAGCAGGATTTAATGCAGTATTTATTTTATTTATTCATCTTTTAGCGACTGTTTCACAGAAAAGCTGCTCCGCGTAGCTCCGCCTCAACCTGCTCTTCATTTTTATTATGATGTCGGACAAACGACCCACTTCAGTGCCAAAAAAAGGTTTCACTAAATAATTCATTAAAACAATTTTAATAGCGAAGAGCCCGTGAACTTGCCCAGAGGCGCTACACACTCCTCTAATTTCAGCGACCTTTTCACTGCCGAGCTAAAGGAGGTGCAACGAGGTCGTCCTGTATAAATATATCGACCTGTTTAAATTGTCACCTTAAACCTGGCGTCTGCCTTCAGCAGCTCACTTTCTAACCTTTTCACTTTTCTCACTGACTTTTGTCTTTGCCCGAAGGTTCTTTAAGCCTTTCTATAAATACTGAAATGGAGACGATTTGGTGTAACGCGCGCATCAGAGAACCAGAACCCAGCGCTCAATGCTTTATGCTAAATATACTTCAGAATTCTGCGCTCTGATTGGTGTTGATTAATTCTCTGTAACGGCAGCTCTGACCGTAGTGCAGGTTTATACTAATGCGCTCGGTCTGATACGCTACGGTTTCTATAGTAACGGCCCACTGACGGGGTTGGTGTACCGCGCACGCTTCACATTCTCTACCATCAGTGTAAGGAGTCTCCAGTGTCAGCACTGCGTAAAAAGAGCTAAAGCTGTAGCTGGAAGTTTTTACGCTGATTTGCAGTTTCTCACTCGCTGCCGTTCTTGTCCTATTAACATGCAGAGAGAGAATAAGGAGAGACCGCAGAGAAAATGAGTGTTTATAGTCACTATAGCAACAGGAACAAGATACAAAACTACTTCATTTAAAAGTCTTCATTTATGGGTTAATAATTGTCCTGTTGAGGAATTTCTGTGATATAATAAGAAGAGTTCAAATGAGACTATCTGCTAATAAATCTGCTTTACTGCAGTACTGTAGAGCATCTTGTTACTGCAGATGGACGGGTTCAAAACTGTTGGCACCCCTACAGTTGACACTCTGGCAGTTCCTCCAGGATTTATGGTTATGATGTAATCTCATTTGCATTAGCTCCACCCACTTTACATATTTAATGATTGAACACACAACATGCACAGCCTGCTGGATGTTCATACACACATGAGTAAATCTCCAGTGTGATGTTCTGTAGGACGCGACTGAACACACACCTGCTGCGCACAACATCGTGCCGAACTCCAAACAGCCCTGGAGTTAACTCTCAGCACTCAGGAGCCAGGTGTGTGTGTGTGTGTGTGTGTGTGTGTGTGAAGACAGATGATACACTCTGATTGTTTAGGTTTCAGACGGTCTAATGTTGCCACATTGCGCTCGACTCTCCTGTGTGTGAGGAACAGGTGTGTGCAGGTGGTGTGTGTGTGTGTGTGTGTGTGTGTGTGTGTGTGTGTGTGTGTGTGTGTGTGTGTGTGTGTGTGCTCGGTATCATCACCCTCACCGCTCTCACTGATTTCACTCAGGATGGAAGCCGCAGCAGTGGGACGAGACTCACCCCGAGCCTGGAGAGAACACACCCCTGTAACGCTCAAGGTCTCAACGTCCGCACCAGCAGCTGTTACTCTCTCATACTATACGTGGGATGGCAGGTATACAAAGATTCAATTTAGTATGCACACACACACACACACACACACACTAATAGGATTCAGGTGTAAGAGTTTTGTGCCTCCAGGAACGTTGAGACACACACAGGGACGAGGTTTGTCCTCTATAAGAGTGTGAGGCGAATGTTCGAGGTTCGGGTGCGTCAGTGGGATTGTGGGACCTGCGACATCGAGGACAACAATCTCATGGCCTTTTACATGCGCAAAGGACAACTGTGGGTGACGCCCCCTAGCTGGAACCTTGGGTGTCAGGGTAAAAAAGTGAGGTCACGACTGTCAGTATAGTAAAATCACTGGTGTTGTGAGCGAATACACATGTGAGGGGCGGGACTGGAGTGTGTGAGGCCGGGGGGTGGAAGTGGGCTGTTAGAGACAATTAGTCTCTTTATCCATCAACATACATACAGAGAAACAAGCGCAGACAACGATGGCTAGCAGCCATTAGAATTAGCATAAGCACTTAGCATGAACTGGAAATAAGAAAAAAAATCCACAGATGAGCCTAGCGGACCCAAAGCGTACACAAACATCTAAAAAACAGAGACAGAATGAAAAATCTGAATTATTCATGCCTCTATAAAGTGTTAATTGCTACACCAGTCAATTGAATATTTTACTACTTGATGTTTTTCCCAGCGAGCCTGGTGTCGAGCCAGACCTCGGGCGCGATGAGCGGAACATGCTCCGTAGCCGTGCACCCTGAGGAACAGATGATACACACCAGTTGTGTTTATTGTGTGCAGGAGCGCGTTCCAGTCTCTCTCACACAGATGGTGTTTGTGTCGGGGGCGTTTGTGTGAGCAGACGTGAGCGACTGGGGAACACGCCTGACTCTCAGACCGCCAAGCTGAAACTTTAGACTGGTTCTGCGTGGAACCGTCAATAAAAACATTCACAGCGACTTCCACAGTCCTGATGGCGCAGCGTATCACCACGGCAACCTGGATACGTTCATACTCTCCTGAGCGTGAGCACAGACTCAGTCACACACACTGCATCTGTCTTTAAGAGGCAGCACATACCCCATCACGCCTCCATCACGTCCCTCGTCACGTCCCTTGTCACGTCCCTGTCACTTCCCCTATGACCTCCCCATCACATACCTGCCATGTATGGTGTAAAAGTTGCAGCTGGAAGACTTTAATTAAAATAGTTTTAACAATGAACTCACATAAGGGAGTAAAAGTCAGTGTTTAGTAGAGATGGAGGGAAAATCGAGTCACTGACGTCTCGCGATTCTTCTTGACATAAAAACTTTATACCTATAGAATCGCAATACACGTTAAATTATTGCGATAATATCATATCAGCTGTTTCCAAGTGATTCCCGTCCCTAATGCTTACCAGCAAGCGGGATTTATTTTACCTGCAGCTCATCTGCACATGAAAAATAAATCAGAGCATTTTCTCAGCCAATCAGAGCACATCAGTTAGTGTGTTTGAGTTAAACTGCGTTAGTGTGTAACATAAAATGCAGACAGTCAGATAAATTTTTATATATAATAGAGTTAGTAAGACATAAAGTATAGAATTTTACACACACTAATCTACACGCTGAGGTTACATTTTTATTTTGCTGCTCTTATATTGGCAGCTGCAAGCGATGCGGCTCTGAGGGAAAGATGGCGGCTATTAAAATTCAGATTTGCGTTCTTATTTCCTTATGACCTTGAGTTCTTTTTATCCAAGAGATGAAAGTGCAAGTGTGTGTGCGTGCATGTGTGTGCGTGCATGTGTGTGCGTGTGTGTGCATGAATGCACACTGAAATTGGACAGCTAACCTTTATCAAGCCCTAAATCCTCTCCAGATTGCATGTCTTTGGTGCGTTTTAATTCCTGAAGGCTAAAGCAGAAGCTCATTTGCGTGGTCGTGTGTCATTTTTATTCGTCTCATCGCTGTGGTGTGTTTATCAGAGTGGCTGCAGGAGAGAGTCTGTTCCATAGAGCGCCACCTGCTGAGCAGGAGCAGGAACGCACCGGGTACTGTACCTGCTGGAGTGTGTACATCTCCTCGACCTGTCTGTCAGACGCTTCGACCCCACCACACTCTTCCTCTCCAGAGGGGTCAAAGGTCACGCACCAGGAATCTGGAGGAGTCTCTTACACTGGTGCAGTTCTGTTTAACTTTGTGTAGTGTACAGTTGATGAGAGCGGTCGTGATGTAGCACATTAGGAGTGTAATGATGCCGTTCGTAGGCTGTGTCCCAAATACACTAATCTATTGCTGTGCACTGGATATTACGCACAAAGCAAAGACCCCAGTTAGTTAAATGAACTACTGAAAACAGGTAACCAAGCAAGTGAGAAGATGCTAACCTAGCTAGAGAGAGGAAGCTAAGTTAGCATGAGAGAGAGGAAGCTAATCTAGCGAGTGGACCTGCTGTGTAACTCTACCAGTGTGTGTTTTTTCTACATGCAGTCCATTAAATTCTGATTAAATTTATTTGAAATCGAAGACAGAATCTCAGACTGAGAGCTGTCAATCAAGCACATTCTTTAGCATACTAGACCCCGCCCACTCTGACAAGCCCAGAGCCGTGTGTTCTTTGTGTGTTTGATAGACGCAGGAGTTTTACATTGATTGTTTACTGATAAAAACGAATCTGTATTGATAAAGGAGCGACAGTTCCTTGTGGGTTTGGATATTTATCATGTATTTATTGTATGAGTTTAGTGGTCTGTTAGGACACTGAATGGATTGATGTCGAAGGAGAAGCGCCGATGTTGTCTCACCAGGGCGCGTTCCCCTGTCGCGTGTCAGAGCCCCGGAGCCAGGACTCATTAATTAATTACAGCGGTACAGGACGACGTCTCACAGCTGGCACTCGAGATGGCAGAGCGATGATCGTGCCCTGCCAGAGGATCAGATGTTCTTCCTGTTCTCCTCATCAGCGCTCTCTTCCTCTCGCTTCGGCTCCAAACACGGCTTTTAATTACGGAGCTCTTCTGATGGTGATATCGCACATCCGTCCGCTCGGCTCTGATCCTCGCTCAGCTGATCCTCGCTCACAGATGTTGAGCTTCGCTCTCTGTGGACTGAGTGATGGTGATGGTGGTGCTTGCGGAGATGTTTTAATGCTGAAAATGAACAGGTGTTATTGTGGAGCAGCTAAACGATCATGTCGTCCTGAACAGAAGATTAAGATTAAACGTACTGTGTGTGTAGCGGGCGTAGTGCGGGTTTACTGACAGAACTGCACACTCACTCTCTATAGTGCTGATCCTGTACAGAGCCTATCCCAGGAGACGGAGTACAGTCAATCACATGGTGCCACTCAATCACAGGGCACACAAGCACACATTCACACACCACGGGCAGATTGGGAACGCCAGTTAGCCTAATCTGTTTTTTCTTTGGACTGTGGGAACAAAACGGAGCTCCCGGAGAAAACTCACCATAAGCTGCTGATGGATCCTTAATAAACCCCATCATGAGCAACATCCTAAAAACAAAGCATCTTCGTTCGCCTACAGTTGTGCTCAAAAGTTTACATGCCTTCAGAAAATTTGCATTTTTTAAAGAAAACATGAGTTAGGAGGCAAAACAAATGTATTTTATTTCTTATATGTAAGGCATAACAGAATGGCACAATCATCAAACAAAACATGACAATAAAGACAATGAGGAGATCACCTCTGTTCAAAAGTTTGCATACCTTTAGTTCTTAATATTGTGTATTGCATGATGGCATGCAGTCTTTTTGTGCATGAGGTCCTTCATTCTCGCTGTCCATTCTTCTTGGCAAAATTCCTCCAGTTCCTGTACATTTTTTGGTTGTCTTGCATGAACTGCACGTTTGAGATCTCCCCAAAGTGACTGAATGATATTGAGGTCAGGAGCCTTTGATGGCTGCTCCAAAACCTTCTTCTGCTGTAGCCATCAGAAGGTCACCTTGGCCTTGTGCTTTGGATCAGTGTCATGTTGGAACATCCAAGAACGTCCCATGCACAGTTGCACTTGTCATCAATTTTGACTAGCTTCTTTCCCCATGCCACTGGAGCTCACACCACCCCAAAACATAAGAGATCCACCACCATGCTTTATGGTGGAAAGGGTGTACTTTTCTATCTTCTCTAAACATAGAGTTTATGATTGTCTCATCACTCCACATGACTCCAGAAGCTGCGAGGCTTGTCTAGGTTCTGTCTGGTGTACTGCAGGTGGGTCATTTATGTTCAAGCACCTCCTTACTGTGCTCCTTGAAACATCACCAGTGCAGTCTGTATTTTTGTTGAAGTTGTTTGTGGGCGTTTTTTGCGCCCTGAACAATTCTTCTGGCAGTAGTGGGTGAAATCTACCTGACCGTGACTTCAGCAGAACCTCTCTCTTTCAACAGTACTGACTGGCATTTTCAAGTGTTGAGATCTTTTTATATCCTTTTTTTCTGCTTTATAAAGTTCAATCCCCTTATCACGCAGGTCCATTGGCGGTTCTTTTGTCTTCCCCATGGTGCAGCATCCAGCCAAGTCAGTGCATCACCCCATGAGCTAAGACACTCACTGACTATTCATGTACAGACAGTAATTACAATTACAAAGAGTCACAGGTATGTACTATTCCCTTTAAACGCCCATTTAAACCTGTGTGTTTATAATGTGGTCAAACATTCAAGGATGTGTAAACTTTTGATCAGAGTTGTTTGGGTGATTTCAGTTATCATTAGGTTTATAAGGAGTCAAACACCTACTGTACTGTATGTGGTAAGTAATGACTGCACATGACCACTATTCTTAAATAAGAAAAACTTATTTTGCATTATCAGCCATATTTTCCAAATAAATAGCAATGTTTAACAATTTCTTTCAGGGTATGCAAACTTTTGAGCACAGCTTTACATAAGTTAAAAGCTCTGTCCCCTTTAATCATGATTTGTCTGCTTGAAAGAAACGCAAACGTGTCGCTCTCCACTGTAAAGAGTTCATGACACGTTTTAAGCTTTCATTAGCTTATTGCCGGAGTTAGTGGAAATAACGTGAAGGGCTTTATTGGGTTAGTACAGTGTATAGTACAGGTTTGTGATTTAAGTGTTTTCTGTGATGTTGGTGTTGGTGCTAACTCTCCCTTGTCTCCGGGTTCGGAGGGTCCCTTAACATGAGGACTGGAGAAGGTGGTCAGTTCAGGGTTCTTCATTTTCAGTGTTTTAGGTCAAACCCCAGACCAGAAAGCGTTCTCGCTGTTAGAAAGAAAAAAAACGTTTGAAGAACTACAGACAGGTTTGGAGATTTTAGGAAGATAATAATGAGCAGTATTCTGGCATTTGTTCTGTATGCTTATATAATGTTTGTTTGTGTGTGTGTGTGTGCATGGTGGAGCTGAGTGGTTTAGAGAACAGTGGACTGTGTGATATTCTAGTGTTGAACTGAGACGCCATGAGAGTTTTCAGCCTTGGATTCATCGACTCGCCCAGAATCATCTGTCTCATCACCAAGCTCAGTGTGTGTGTGTGTGTGTGTGTTTGTAATTATTGCATTGTGGGGACATCACTCTGGATACACACCAACATTATTGGGACCGAAACCGTAATGGGGACAAAAAAAAAACATGTCCCCACAATGGTGAAGCATTGTAACATGTTGAGGAGGGTATAAGTGCCTCGCCAATTTTTAGGTTTGGCACATAAGTGACCCTCTGGACAGGTGTGTTTGTGTGAACGTTTGCTCCACGTCGCCCCCTTTAGTCTTGAACCGGTATTTTTTTGGGGGGGCGGGGTTTACACACGCTTCACACACTGCAAGTTTAATTTATGCAAATAACTGCACGGCCGTTCACTTACAGGCCTGTGGGTAATCTGCACATGCGCAGTAGGTATAATATATAATAAACACGCGCTATAATGTCAATACATCTCCAGTGTACATGAGAACAAATGTAGAAGATAAATGTTATTACTTAAGTGACATTTGAAGTGCCAACAGACTCTCCTTTGTGTTTCCATCTGGTCTGTTTATACTTTTTTATGAAGTCCCCATAAAGCAGGTTTGGCTGTGTGTGCGTGTGCGTGTGCGTGTGTGTGTGTGTGTGTGTGCGTGTGTGTGCGTGTGTGTGTGTGTTTACTGTAAAACTGTAATTTGAAGTGATATTTGTGTTTAGAGAATTTAATTGTACATGCCAGATTGTTTTTTCACACCCAGAGGATCACTGGAAAGGGGTGTCCCCAAAACTGATGGGTGGGACTACTGTCCACATAATGCCCTAATTACAAGAATGTGTGTGTGTGCATGTGTTATTCAGATAAATCAGTGTTTCTCCACATGACGGTGTATTTTTAGAAGCCTGCGGTACAGCAGAGCCTCTTGTTGTCACGGCCGGTTTCTCTTCTCCGGTGGAATTTGATGTCAGTTCCAGTTTTTCAGGAACAGTTTAATTCAGTTGTCGTGTGTGTGGGTGTATGTGTCTTTTCTTGTCCTTCCTCTGTGCTCTCTCTCTCTCTCTCTCTCTCTCTCTCTGTCCTCGTTTATTAATGAGCCGTTAAAGAATCTTTATAGCCGATGGAGCTTAAAGGCTGAGTTTAATTTCCACCTGTCTCACAGTATAATGAGACGAGTAAAAAAAACATACACGCACGCATACATACAAGTAGTGAACTAGAGTAGTGTGTAACTCTCACTGACTCGTAGGTTTCATGAAGAGCGGTGCTGAAGCACAGCTGTGTAAACTCTGATAATTGCCATCTTGACAGAGCTCACTCCGCCTAAACCCTGGTTAACCCGTAAATGGTCAAATGGGTGGAGTGAAAGGAGCGTGACTGTTGGTTGGAACACACCTACTTACTGAATTTAGTCACCACACGTTAGCTAGCTTAGCTTAGCTATCCTTATAAACGTGCAATGTTGGAATAGAGAAATGCATGACAAACTGGTTGGAGGAAACAGATTATGCAGTTTTATATCTCAAACATTAACATTTGACAAATGTTAAATTAAAATTTCTGAAATATGACTGACGCTACATGCAGCGGGTGGGTAGTATGGGGGAGTGGCAACCCGCCAATGGGCGGGGCTTGAACTCGGATCCTGAGATAAAAAAATCAACACCCTAGAGCCTTAGGCGCCTGAACCACTGCTCTCGCAGCTTACACTCACTGTATACTTATAAAATTAGTTCCCCTTGAAGGTCGCTCGAGCACAAACGTCCATCTAGAAGCTTTGTATAATGAAACCTGCCATTCATCATCTGGTGATGTTTCCTCAGTCATCTTATTATTATAGTTAAACGTGCCGTTATCACACACAGCTAGGTAACCGCACTGCCATTGCGGGAAGCCATTAGGGTCAAACTAATGGCTTAACTTAATTAATTTGCAAAAAAGAATATAGTAACTCTTAAAAATTTCTAAATGAATCACATGTTAATGCGTTAATATTGATGTCCCTAATTTTAGCATTACTTTGCGTTTGATTGAACTCCCTTATCCGCCCCCTACACACCATCCCTCGGCACTTCCTACAATTTTTGTGGTGAGGTAAACTACAACGAATGCAATTAGCGACGTGTAGTAGACAAATATTGGTTTGACGTCTGCATTGTGTGTGAGCAGCAATATGGTTTCATACCTAGAAAGAGTACATCAGATGCAGTATTTGCTTTGAGGATGCTGATGGAGAAGTACAGAGAAGGTAATAGAGAGTGGCTTAACAGATATCATTTTAACTGATGAGTTAAAAATTCACTCCCTGTAAAGGTGTCATTAATGTAAAGTCTAGCTATGGAAGCTAAAACCATGTTTTGGTTCCTAGTGGTCATTAGAGGAACTGCACATTTTGGAGCCTTTTTTCAGAGCTGGAGGCTGTACTTTGGTCCTGTTTAATCAGTTGAGAGGCGGAGTCTTAGTGAGTGGCCTGTCACTCATTATAATATTAGACCACGACCCCACCCTGTCAGTCCCAGCTCAGTGTGTTCTGCAGATGTTTGTGTTCTGCTGCTGTGTTTATTACATTCACATGTGATGTGATGACCGTGCTGTTCAGCGAGGACTTCCTGTCCGATGTGCAGCTAGTTTGGAGATGAAAGTATGAGAGTTTTAAATCAGTTTTCGTCCAGTTAAACATGCTAATGTGGCTAATTTGCTTATGCTCCCGTGGGCTAGTTTGCTAGGCTACTCCATTGTGGCTAACATTGTAGCCAACCCTTATGCTAAATTATTGATATAAATAACTTCTTAAAATTCTAAGTCACAGTTTTATAGCTAATGCTTGTCAGCTAAAAGTACTAAGATACTATGCAAACGTTCTTGGTCTCCTCGTTGTTCTGTTAGCACTGCTGCCATTTCTCATTATGTTTAATTACAAGATCGTGACTTTTTGAATGCTAACATTTTCTCAGGTTATGACCTTAATCCTGCTTTTCACCCCCTGTGTGTGTGTGTGTGTGTGTGTGTGTGTGTTTACAATGAGCAGCCAGTGATGGAGAGGTTCATTAGTGTGAGTGTGTGAATGTGGGACGATTGAGAAGGTTAAGGGAAAGTCAAGTACACACTTCAGGTGAAATGGATCGCTGGCAGCTTCATCATCATCATCACCTCATTAATCTGTGTGCATCTCCCTATCCCACATTTTCATTGTACGCTAATACTCAGCATATGTGCTGTGCTAGTTTATATATAAATAGTTTGTCATGTGATAATGCTAGCATGGCCAATGCTGATGATTAGTGCTAGCATAACTGTGCATTGATGCTAGGTAGCCCCCTAGCGAGGGTTTGTCACTGTTTGTTTCACTTTTTTTTTGTGACACACTGATGTTTGCTTTCAGTTACTATACTCAGCAAAAAAAGAAACTTCCTCTGACTTTCAACTGTTTTTACTTTCAGTAAACTTAATGTGTAAATATTTGTATGAACACTAAAAGAGTCAACA
>JAQMYJ010000023.1:42127924-42139094 GCA_030014305.1 Clarias laeviceps | reverse complement strand
CTCCCAGCTAGGACTTTTTAAGCTAAGATAGGAGCTCTCTGAGAGAATTCTAAGAAGCTTTGTGAATACAGGCCCAGGAGTTTAAGGCTTAAAGATGGAAAATCCAAGACCTTGGAGGCTTTAAGATAAAAAATGGAGGAGATTGTGCACTTAAGATGGTAGGAGAAGAAACTTGTAGGTCTCAGGATAGACTACCCAGGGCTTGGTGTGCTCTGACTGGGGGCTGGACGCTGAATTTCTGGACCATGTGGAGTTTAGTGATTGGAATGTTGCCTTCCAGAATCCTAATTAAGAAGTTACTAGAAGAAGTTCATGAACTAACTCCTCAGCAGGGTATATGGACAGTATGTTCCTTTTATCCTGGCAATGTTTCAGAAATGTTATGGGTTACGGGAGGATGAGATGGGAGGCAGCGTCAGGCTGAGTGGGAGAAAGTCACTGGACATCTAGTGTTAAATGTCGCTAATACAACCTGCTAACTCAGTGCTAAGGTCTAGCATGTATTTATAACCGAGTGTCTTCCGCAGAGCTTCTGAATAATTTCTCCTTAATAACAGATACAAATAAAACAACAGTGGACCCAAGACCGAGCCCAGGGGGGTGCCATGGTTTACAAGGTTTAGAGCAAATAACGCCCAATTTACACTCCCTTTGTGGTGTTACACCTGCCAGGTTACTGTAGATCTAAAACACATATACAGACAAGTTTTTAAAGAGAGTATTATGGTCTATAGTGGTGAAAGATGCACCACAAAGCTGGTTTGTGCAACTAACAAAGCAAATACTGCAAAACTTTTACAAAGCTGATGATTCTGTGAAAGCACCGCTAAAAATATCTACATTTACATGACTATTGTTTTTTTTTAATGTATAAGTTGTGTGTGTTTTTCAGATGCGATCCGGCGAGAATCCAGGTGTGTGAATCCTCAGGCTGCGTGAGCAGCTCCATGTTTACATGTAAAGACTTTTTCACCTCGTACGGACAGAACTCAAAGCCTTGTATATTTTCTTTCTAAAATTTTAAACCCGACGACGGAAGCAGGAAGAAAAATCACATGATGAGATGCACTTTTCACCCCTGCGTTTACAGACGTGTGTGTTTGCCCTTGTGTTTATTGGTGAATGTAACCTGAGCTGTGTGTGTAAAAGCAGCACCTGGCAGGAGGTTATTTCAGAAGCATAGACGAGCCTCTCCTTAAAAAACACCACCACCACGTGTGTGTGTGTGTGTGTGTGTGTGTATGTCCCTTATGTGTCACATGACAGTAACCCAAACCCGTGTGTGCTGCAGCGGTTGCTGTCAGTAGGATATAATGATTCAGGGGTTGCCATATTGGATGGTTTTACACGGTATGTAATCAAGCACACAAATACAAACTGTCCTAAATGTTTGTCTGTGATCTGAAACACAGTGGAACGACATTGTGTGTTATACACACCAAAAATGATGATAATGAATAATCAGGATTTTCACCTTGACCTTTTGACCTCTGTCCTAAGTTTGTACTATATATCCCTACATGATTATTACTTAAGATTAGTTTTTTTTTAGAACTCTCACAAATCAGGATGTTTACTTTCACACCTTGCATATTGTCTTCGTTTTTTCCACGTAATTTGTAATTCTTTCGTTTGCAGAAAAGTGCAAACACAGATCACTACTATGAGTCGTTTGCACTTTATGTATAGAAATGTGTGTGTTGTGATGGCCTACCTCTAACAAGCTCAGCAGGGAGAGTGTTAAAACCTCGACATACTTGAACTTGTCCTTTGCACACGAGCATCAGAAAGCTGCTAGTATGAACTATTGTGGATTTTTTTTTTTTACAATAAAAATCTTTCTTTTGTCTCTACTCTGTGATCATTAAAAAATTTAGCTGAAGAAAAGAATGGTAAATAATCAGGTACAAAGCAGGAGGGACTGCATGTTATTGAGTACAGCGGCTTACAGTGTGTGTTAGATTTTGCCATTAAAGTGAAAATAAAGATTGGGGTTCCGATACATTTAGAGCGTCACAAAAGAAAAATCTAATCAAATGAAATAATTCTTCTTTCAAACACATCAACTGTGCAATAAAATGACATTTTGCACCATTTGTTTCTTTGATGTAATAGGTACAACTTCACTCACCGTCTATACTGCTTTATCCTGTATGCAGGGGCAGGATCAGGGGGCTATCCCAGGAGACTCAAGACACAAGGCTGGGTACACCATGGACAGGGTACCAAAATATGGCAGAGCGCCCTTCATGCACACACTATGGGCAATTTGTTAATACCAATTAGTCTAATCGGCATGTCTTTGGACTATGGGAGGAAACCCTCCAGCACGGGGAAAACACGGAGAAGTCCATGCACACACCCAGACCCCGGGATGGGATCGTTACAACCAGTTATAAACCACACAAGACTTAAGCATAAATAAAAATGAATTTAAAAGTCAAGCTAGAACAATTTAATACAAACAAAAGCATATTATGGTACCACTTAGTGGACAATACACAAAGTGCTACATGTTTAATCCGGTGCTGACAAAGTCTGGATTCTGATTGCTCAATTCTCCATAACAGTGCAGTTATAATATACCTACCATGGCAACATCATCTTTTACATATTTTTTTTTTGGTGAGATGAATGAACATTAAGGAAGGAGTCTGCAGTGATTATGTTTCAGGGACCTTGGAGTTTACAAGCATCTGTAATTTTGTATTTGAAGAGAGGCTGGTGAGGGGACCACAGTTATAGCTGCTATAACAAGAAACAGGAACCTTTTCACCAGTTTTGCTGGGCAATTTATTTAACCTCCTATTAAACTGCTTTGGTATATTCCAGGGTGATAACAGCGAGTCCACCCTGTTGTACCTTACTTTATCATGAATTTTGAAATGTTTGACCATGACCGCTCATTTTTAGGAAAGACAATCCTCAAATCTTGGGCTGTAGCGGTTGGATGAATACAGACCTGTGACGCTCAGTCAGGTACTTGCACTCAATTACACCAATTCTAAAACTGCAGGTCTGTTCTGTTTAAGAGCACATGTAGACTTAACAGCCCCACATGGCTGTAGTGTGACCTGGCTTAACCCCGGGGTCCTCCAATAACTTTTTACATCAAGATGATCATAAATTATTTTAAGGTGAACAGTAACCTCTGGGTAAATACCCGGCAGCTTAGTTTTGGACCAACAGTTGATTCCTAAAAGGAAAACCTGTATACGAGATTCCACAAACACCGCCAGGTCTCCTGGCCCTCGTATAAACTTCAAATCCTGACCCAGTTCTCTCAAACACACCAAATACTTAATGTTCCTGTTTGTAAAGAGGAATCCCAGCTCTAGAACGACCCCGTGTTTGGGGAAGTGTTTAGGCAAAAAGATGGTCAAGCGACTTTGACATGGAACTTGATTGAGCGAAATTGTGTTGCTGCAACAACTGTTAACAGTAGGTCGAAAAAAAAAACCCAAAACAAAGGCATTAGTTAATTTCTTATTTTTATTTCTTTAAAAAAAAAGGTCCAGAGGATTAAAGAAATCTGCGAAAAATCAAAAGGAGAGTCACATTTGTTTTGTTTTTTTTCGTTTGCAAAGAACTATTCGACGCAGCTAGTCATGATTCTAACAGAGGGTCGGGGGCTTTAACCGGAACTTTCTCTCATCGGTCCAATCCGCCTTCATGGTGTGAATAACTCGCAGATTCCAACAACATTTAAGAGATGGCAAAGAATAAAAAGTGAGTGCATGGGGAGGGGTAAAATTTTAATCTTGTGATTTAATTTTACAAAAAGAAAATGGCTTCCAGAGTCATGATCTGTGTTTAAAGTGTAAACCTTAGGACTAGATACAAAAACAAAATCTGTTAAAATTAACCATTACAAAGCCCTTAAACAACATCTAAAGGTGTTATGGTTGGAGAGGGGGTGGAAAAAAAAAAAAAAAAAAAAAAAAAAAAAAGTGGTAGAGAGGGACAAAGAAAAACTCCGTAAGACGAGCACTTTTGTAACAAAAACATTCTGCGAGTCCGGCAGTGGCTGAAGCCCCTCAGTCTCCCTCCTCCTCGTCAGACTCAGACTCTGAAAAACAAACGAGTTAAGTGCTGGCTGAGGCAGGGTTAAAAACAACAATTCTGCAAGCCTGAGAGACACACTTCATATATTCACCCCAAAAAAAAAAAAAAAACCAAAACAGGCGCTTTACCTTCCTCTGCATTCTTCAGCCACTCCACAAACTTCTTCATCTGCTCCAGGAAGACACTCTTGCCCTTGGCCAAGTGCCCTTCGGTGTACCACTTTAGAATGGCTTCCTCACTCAAAACATCAGCTATACACCCAAGGGGGGAAAAAAATTTAAAATTACTGAAAAATGCCACTTAAACTCAATCCAGAAACCTGTTTCTACCTCAGGCGAGTGTAGTGTGTGTATATACACTGGGTTTTACGGTAATTATCCAGTGTGGGAGGGGAAAAAATAAAACAGGACAGTACAACAAACTAGACCCAGTGACCTCAAAGGGCTCAGGTCACCTGACTCTCACTTCCTGACTGAAGCACACACCTTTGTAGAGCAGCACCACGATCTTCTGGAAGGCCTTCATGAAGTGGATGTTGTCGTAGCAGTACTCCTGGATCTTCAGGAGCAGCGTGAGTTCAGACAGGCCCTGCGTCGTGAACGCTTTCAGCAGCGGGCTGTATTGCTGAGATGAGAAAGGGGGGGGGGGGGGGCAGGGAATCAGGGATTACTATAGAAACAGACTTGACTCAGAGGAATTAATCAGGCTTTGAATAAACAGGTTGTTATAAACCCTTGATGCGTCTCGCACCTTCAAGTGTTTGATGGCTTGCTCGGTGACGAGCTCCTCTTTCTTGTTCCACTCCACGGAGCTCATGACGCTCGTCCACACGATGCCGATCATCGTCTGCTCAGAGATGCTGGTCTTCTTCATCTCCTCACGCACGTAACCGATCATCTGCAGCATGAAAGAGCGCGTTAATATATGACCAACAAGCCCACACACAGCCTTCTTACAACAAGACGGAGTGTGATGAATCACTCACGTCTTTGAGGGTCTCTCCACGCGCCATCTGCTCCTGTAGCTCTTTCTGAAGCTCCTTGCGAGCGCCGATGGACTGCTGATTGCGAGCAAAATCAGAGAGCTCCTTCAGCCCGGCGTCTGTGAAATATTTTGAGAAGTGCTCGCAGCTCCGTTTGTTAGCAGGAAAGAGTTCCTGGGGGAAAAAAAAATATAAATCATTTAGTTAGTATTCAACAATATGTTTGGGGGGAAAATGGACCTCAATTGTGCGCAAAAAAACAAAACTAGGTCACCCAGTTTAATTTAGCTCGTCACAATAGTATGTGTCAGGGTGTATAGGTGGGGATCACACATTACATTGATGACATCACAACACATTTAATAAGCTTGTAACTTGATTGGTTGCCTCTGAAGTGAACGTTTCTTTTCTGCCAATATTCCACTCCAGGCCAGTATGTGGAAGTAATGCACAAACCATACAAAGTGAACTTCAACAGCATGTGTAGAAGATGCAAATTGCGGTTTAGTTTCTGCAGTAGCTGTGGTATGCATTTCCAAAGCACCCAGTTTTAGACTGCTTAATGTTTATAAGTCTCATTTCTGAATCAAAAAAAAAAAAAAGCTAGATTAAATACTGTCTCTAATTAAAAGGGCAATGATCCAATTTAAAAATAAAATCTGCTGGAATAATTAGTACAGCGCTATGACGGTGAGCAGTGTGGCTGAGACTTTACCATCAGTCTGTTGTCCATGCCGACTTTGCGCAGACTGGCGGCGACTGAGTTGATGTCCTTCTCGTTGATCCAGGATTTAAACAGTTTGACGGCGAAGGCAGCAGACACACCTGCAGTTAAAGCATCACTACTCAGTATTCAATAACACTCAAGTCCCCAAACACAAGGAGGAGGGGGCAGTAATTTAATCACAAGACGAAGTGTTTAGTTATCCGATTTGTACAATCACATGTAAATCTCAGCGTTAGGTAAGGGAGTCAAATCTTGATAGAATAACACGAGTTTCACATCAAAAGCAAATGTAAAAATTGATTAAAAAAAAAAAAGTCAGTGTGGCAAGCCATGATTTGCCACACCAAAGAATCAACACTGAATCCAATTCCACAAGTGCCACCCCCACACATGACATTTAAAATAAATATTTTTGTAGACATTAAATAAAAGGTTTGACATTTCATGGTAGGCCGGCATGTTAGCAAACCCACATCTTGGATATCAATGAGAATCCCAGCATTTGCATCTCCCCTCCCAGTCAGAGCTAAACACGACTCCTTTTATTGCAGATCAAAAGACTGACATTTTAGGATGCTGATTAACCGACAGATGCAGAAACAATTTATTCAATGTTATTACCCGTTAAATACATACACATTAAAAGCAGCATTTCTTATCTTGTCCAAGTGATCTGTGCAATAATCCAGCTCACCTTCTTTAACCAGGTTCTCATTGAAGAGGCTGCTCAGGATGGACGCTGAAATATTCCCATTGGCCAGCAGGATGCCCGTCAGCATGGCCAGCTTGTTGCGCTCAGACTCCGTGAAGCCTTTTAAAAACAGCAGCAGCTACGGGACACGAGGGGAACAGAGTTAGGGAGTGTAAAAAAAAGGCTTCTCTTTCTGTACCATATGATCCAAATGTTACAGAGGAAGGCTGCTAATTCAACTCTCATGCGCTGCAATTTTCTACTCGGGCACACAAATGTTGGACGGAGTCAAAAAGTATTCAGACATCTTATTCCTGACTTGTTGGTCCAAACTCTAGTTCAGAAGATGGTGGTAATGCATTGACTGCTAAAACCCAAAAAAAACAAGCAACACTCTTGCATCTTTTGCAGATAACTGCTCAAAACAAGATACAAGTAGTCTGTATTTAAAAAAATAAATAAAAATAAACTGACCACTTAATGTTTTGGAGGTACATACACAACTATCCATCAATTCTGGACAAAAAAAATAAATAAATAATTTACACCCCACTGATTCAACAAGATCAGATGCCGTTTATATTCTAAGCAGAACATCACGCCATCTTCAGAGTCACAAATTAAAGGTCCCCCAAAACTTTCTATACCTAGTTTATATTATGTCCACCAGTGTACACAGCCTCAAACTCCTCACAGGACTTTAAAGCAATAACCAAGCAGACTTAAATGTTGTTTAACGTGACATAACGCAAGCAGAAGTGTGTTCTTGCTGAAAGTGACTGGTTTTGGCACCAGCATCTGGTAAGTAAAGTCCCCATCATTGTCCAGAAGTGGGTGGGACCTCAGCTGACACATCATGATGTAATGTCAATAAAGGAAGGAAAAAAAAAAAAAAAAAAATCCCCTGTTATGTACAGAGACTTTTGGCACAAACAAGGTCTGACACAAACATCAACATGTGCTGGAAAAAAAATAACTCACCTTCTTGATCTCCTCCTCAAACCCTTTCTCCAGGTACTTGTACCGCCTGATCAGCTTGTTAAAAACCTACAGAAACAGTGAACAGCAGGCAGACATTAAAACAAACATCGCTGTGAAAGTTATATTACTCATCAGAAATGAAAACACCACTTGGCAAATAACACCATTCGTAAAACAAAAAGTTGCACAACATCCGTTTTTACTTTCACCTCCATGGCACATAACTTGCACAAAATCTGTGATTAGTCAGATTTATCAGTGTGTGTGAAGGGTACAACTAATAGTACAGAGTGTTCTTTTTTAAGTTACCAGCCCATTATTTTACCACCGCGTTGAAAGATCGAAGTGTTAATGGAAAGCAAACATTTTTCCTTCTTATCCTGCAACACCATCATACATTACTTATTCACAATCAGCAGGTCACTCCTAAAGATAAGGTTTTAGAACAAATGATTACCTGAGCATAAGCTTGCATTGTCTCCAGGTCTTCATTTGCAGTGAAGAGACAGTACTCAGTACGGGTCATGTCATCAGAAAGGGTTCCTCCTGGGGCTACAACACAGGGGAAATTGTACTCTAATTAAAACACTTATTATTAAGTAGTCAAAAATAAATCAATAAAAAGGGAGAGATGAATTAATTAAGAAACCGAGGCTCATTACCCAGCATTCCACCGGCCACCAGGATGTCGAAGAGTGTCTCTGCATACCGGCGATAGTCGAGCTTAGCGCCAGAGGCATCGAGGAACTTTGCGACTGCGTCCAAATCAGTGCCAGTTTGGTTCAAGCCTTGCACGATACTTTCTTGAAACTGAGTAGGGTCAAATCTCTCCTTTTCATCTATTGAGAAACCAAAAATAAATAAAAACCCACACACTCAGCACAACAATAACACAGCACCTCACAACGAGCACTTACCTCTTTTCCGTGTTTTAAAACGCTGGCCGGTTAGCGTTGGCTTTTGCTGCTTTTGATTATTCATAAAAGACACCTAGTGGGAAGAGAGGAAACAAGACAGAGATAAATATTAGAGATCTGGGGACAGTAAACTATTTTTAGAGAAAAAAAAAATCTCCAAGTTAGATATTAGAAATAGCATTTTATCTAATCCATGACAACACACTCATTAAATTATACCTAATGGTTAGCAATAAAGACATGACTCAATTTAAACTTATATAAATTCTGCCTTAAGAACTTAAATGTTGCAAGAAATTTGCCACGGCATGTGAGCAAACGAACTGATCAGCAGCCAAGTTGGCCATACACCTGGTGGCGGTTTAAAACTTATTTGCGTCGACTGAGCCAAGCAAAGGGTGTTCACATAATTTTGTGCAAGATTTAGTGAAGCAATGGGTCCCCAAAAAAGGCATCAAGGGTTGTATAAAGAAGAAAAGGGAGCCACTTTCAGTTTGGTTTTCAAAGCAGCTGGTGCCAAGAGTTAAAGTTAAGTGAAGTCTAACGTCCATTTAGTATTTTATTTAATCTTCATGTCTAAATGTTTTGATCGTTTTTATAGACAAAAATATGATTACAGCGGTGGAAATTGGTAACGTTTAGGTGGATAGAACGGGTTATCTGCATTTTCATTACTTCCTATGGGAAAATGCGTTTCACAATACGAAACTTGACCGTAAGTAACTGTTTGCCGAGGTTCCGCTGTATGTTGGCATTTGAGATGGTAAAACAGCGCAGTGTCTGTCAGCCTTTAGGTGGCGCTGTAAACCATTCAATCATTAGCAGGCATTGTTTAAATTTATAACGAAATATATATCGAACCAGGACGTTTATAAAAATCGAATCAGGAAAAAAATAATAAAATAAAAATGATATCCCGGTTCTAGATACATTATATCTCAAGCAGTCTTATGTGATTCCCATATTCAATTAAACAAGGTCGTAAATTTAACAATACCCACAACATCTTAGAAAAATATTGTGGCATGTTCTATCGATATTGTTTTGTACCACCTCGCTATTTTCTTCATACGCGTTTTTTTAAATATAGTCCTTGCAGTAAACAACAAACCCACTACTAATCTGTACAGGAAACGGCAGCCATTTTGAACAAACCACTTCCGCAAAGTGAGACGCTACACCGCTATGGAGGTTTAAAGTAATCCGTTTGGGCTTCCCATCGCTCATTTACAGCAGGGTGCAACAAAATGTGAGCGATCAAACCCTACATTTTACGTGTGTTAAACACACGCGGAGCAAATAAAGGGATTAAAATGTTTTCCGCCGCTAGATTGTGAAAGCGCATGCGCAGTAGGCGCATCCCGGAGCCACATTAGGACGCGTTGTAACAATGCTCTACCTTAAGTGAGCTCGCGCGCGCGGCCTAAACCCGGCTGTGTGCGAGACTGAGAAAGTCATATACCCACACACACACTATCGATTTTAATACACAAATATACCGGACATTAAGACATACTGTATTAGCTCAGCTACTTAAATTAATTCTGACTGACAAATAATAAATAAGGTGTTTCTTCACCAAAGCTAGTCAGCTAACACGCTAGCAACAGGCAAAGCGAACGCCTCAACCCTGACAGCCATTATTAAAAAAATATATATATATACACATATCCGCCATCTTATAGCGACCGGACAAGTGGTTACCTCAGATAAACCTACCTGAAAGTGTCTGTGAAACACAGAGTGAGACTCACCGAAATGAATTCTAATAAAAACGGGCTTTTGAACCACGAACAAAGCGATACAGTGCTGTCCCGAGCCCTACCAACAAAATCCCCTCCGAGCAATCGAGAACGGAGTGCGCATGCGTGGACGGCATAAAGCATGCGGACGAGTCCATAATGAAGACTAGCGAGGGGGATCACGCTGTATTTAAACATTTAAATGTTCACTCATATATATCTGCAATGATTAAAAAACATTTAAATATGATTTACTCCTAAAACTCACAAGCAAGTTGAATTAAATGCGAATAAATTTATTTAATAGCATGTTTGTACATTTTTAAAACAGCTCTCCCCCTTAATTAAACACGGTGGACTCTTCCGCTGTAATCACGCCTGTGTGGCGAGACCTTCTCTGATTCCTCAGTAATGGAGTCAGTGCTTTACCCCTTCACTTCTAGTGAAAAGTTTTCCTAAAATTATTAATATATTTTTAAAGATACCAACATCCGTAATTCAATTAATCAGCTAATATTATAACAAACATTTATTATTAAGGATTATTAAGTAAGGAAACTTGAGCAAAAGTAAACAATTCCCTTTTTTTTGTTAAATAATTTTAAAATACAAATAAGTTAAAAAGTAAAATACAAAATCAGGAGAAAATTGTATCAAGAGTTTATTTTTATTGATCACAGAATATTATTTCACATGTCTTTAATATCTTTATTTAAATAGCACTTTAGTTTTTGAGTCCAAATCCATGAAGTGCTTAATATTAAAGACTACAAAGAGAGAGAAAAAACCCAATACTACTCATACTAGGATAATAGTATTAGACAGATAAAATTGTTACAGTGATTTATTAACACCCTTATGTGTACTAAATCCATGATTGAACAGATTTATTGCTACGCTTATACAGTCAGTTTCGACCGAGTAATCTGATTGGACGAGAGCCGTTCCACGAGTGCGGGATATAATGTTGGACAGTATATAATATATAATAACAGACAGTAACAGCACTGTGCTGTGTAACTCTCTGTATGAGTGGGCGTGTCCCAGGTGTTGTCCAGTGGTTAA